>LS894028.1:136005-220123 GCA_900490955.1 Micoletzkya japonica | reverse complement strand
GACTACAGTACCCTCTTACCGTTGTCCCAATTATATTGAATTAAATGTTTTAATTGTATGCATATCTTCTATCAAATGAAGACCGGTACGAGTAAGCTGCGAATTGACAGGCGGAGAAGAATGAGTCAATTAGATACATTGTTGAAGTCTTTTTTAAAACACTGCTTATTAGAAAGGTTAAGTTAAAGAGATCTTCGTTACACAGCTCGTCACTGAACGTTGGGTAGATTAGCTGCCCTAGACTGGTGTATCTCAGATTGACCGCGTGGTCGAGTGGCTAATCGTTTGCCCTCCCGTGCACCGGTGACGGGTTCGATACCCGACGGTGGAGCAAAAACGAGTGCATCAGTGCGGGGGTACCGTATCCCCGCACCACCATTTCGCACTAAATGTACCCCTGTAACTGCTGTGGGAACCACTTCAAACACTCTCTGACATCTCTTCTTCAGAGGCATCTTTGCCTATGCACTCGCCAATGGTTCTGTTGGAGTCTATGAGAACACGAGACGTTTGTGGAGAACTAAGGCAAAAGTGAACATCGCATCGTTGATCTCATTCCCTTCGGAAGAGTTTGTTGCGTGCGTCTGGGAATCAGGAAAAGTTGTAATACATCAGAGACTACGAAGATAAGCATGTTTAGGTTGATATAAGAAAACGGGATTCGGGAGAGGATGTAATGAAGGAAACGATTGGTGGACCGCTCGCTGCGGGGGTTAGAACCAGGACGACAGAAGAAAGCGAATTCGAGTTAACCATGGTCATGGCTGATGGGAAAGGTTGGATGGGTTGCCATGTGCTATAAGAATGCTCGATATCAGTCCGTGGACTGGAACTGGAATCTCCTCACGATGCAGCACCTGATCCCGCTGAACTTCTACGAGAGTTCGGCCAGAAGAAGCACAACCTTCTTGTTGAACTGAATAACTTCGAGCAAGAAGAGAAATTAGGCGTCGACGATCAAAACCCTGAATTACGAATACCGGTGCGATCATTTTTGATGTTGATGTGATGGGTTGATGTGATTATCTTATAGGTGAATACTACCGTGCATACACGAATGACAACTAACAGGCAGGATAGGAGATTAGAGATGGAGGTGCGAATGTTTTTGGGTAATATAATGCTAACGCTATTTTTAAGGTTGTCGTTTCAAATGAAATCGCTGTGAGAGGATGCATTATTCTGGCAGAAGGAATTTTCAACGGTGAAAGCTATGTACAACTGCAGGTTTGATTTGTTAGCTTTTCAATTTCTACATCTTTCCCAGGATGCGGATGCTGATCAGAAAGATCACATGGTCATTCCCCTCTTTCCCTTGAAAGATCACCTTGTTGAACTACACGTGCATACCTTCATTGGCAACCAGCATTCGTAAGTGTACAACTGTAGAACTAATTCGAGGTCTCACTCAGTGACATCGTACATCTCTTCTCGACGCAACATCGCCTTCCTCGATTCTGTCGATTTGTCGCTCTTGCTGATGACGAACCATTTACTCAGCCTCAGTCACTGCTTGAAATCAACAAAATAGATGTAAGCAAAAAATAATATGCAGTTTATTCGAGTAGATTCGCGCATCTCGACTGCTTGAATGGATCATGTCTCATTTGGCACTGTCGGAGGAGAATCTTCCTGAGGCTGATAGTGAATCTAATGAAGTGAAGCTACGGTATGGTTCTTATTAGAATTTTGTGAAGTTCTTTAACAGATTCATGCGCTTGATGCCATGCGAGCCCAACTATCTTATCATTACTCTCACAAAGGGAAAGGTTCACCACACCATGATGTTTGTAGTACATCATTATTAAGCTAACCATCGAGCTAGATGAAATGGAGACGGTTGGCGCAATGGTACAGTCTCTTGCCGAGTTTCTTACAATACCAACTCTGTCGTCACATGCCGTATTTCCAGTAGAAACGGAGAAGATCGTAAAGACTATTGGAGACGTAGGTGTCCTTCTAATTCATTACTTCACCTTCATTTAGATGGAGCGAATGTATACAGTGCGTGACCGTCTGTCTACTGACATATCTGAAAAGCATTCGCTTCTCAAGGAGATGCTTCTCCGTGCTGAAGATGCTGTTGCTCTCGATGACATGTTGGAGTGAATCCAGATCCCTGCCATGATTTTACCATTCCAGGGTTCTGTCGAAAAAATATTATACAAGGTTGCGAAATGTGGAAAGGGCGGTCAGACAGGTGAAAAGGAAAAGGTCTCTGTGCTGAATTTACTCTGCAGGATTACCTTCTGGGTTCAAATAATCACGAGAGTCTCGTCACTGCCCTTCGGTCTTTGCATAAGATAATAGAATTAGCGAGCAAACTACGAGGTACTGATGTCTAATTATAAGTTTTAACTCTCATTGTGTTTTAGTTGGTGAGCCGAGCCGACAGATTGTTTCGGCATGTCGAGAAGCTGTGGCTAATGACAATCTCATGGTTATACCTAAAATTATCGAGTTCGGAGCATAGTCAAAGATGTATTTATCCATAATGACGTATGAGGAATCTGCATAAATATGACAGTAACTTATTGCGAGTTCGATTTGTCAAAGCATGGAATATAATATATTATAGCAGAATCTTCATGGAATGGCATTTACATTTCCTAATTATGTAGTCGAAATGGCAATGGTAGATGATATTACAGCATAGAACAAGCCTTACTTCTAGTTACTGGAGGAGCTACAGGCACTACAGCAGTATGAGTACTCGATTTGTCCTTCTCGATACCGATACTCAGTCGGGACTTGCTCCTCTCTAGTTTGTCGAACGTGGGCCGTGGAGCAGTTCTCGGTGCAGCAGCACTCTTCGGTGGTTGAATGCTATTGCCTCCATCTCCCATCGCAACCACCGAGTCCTTCTTGTCCGAGATGTTACCTAAACTTTCAGTTTGCAAAAGTGGCACCATAGTGTCTAATCTCACTTGTTAGACTGGTGATGGAGGAGTTTCGTGCGGACTTTTTCCTCTCATTCTTCACTCCATGTCCGGCAGGCGTGTTGTGCAGACAGAGAATCGGCAGTTGTGCACATCCTGGCAACTTGAGAATGAGACGTGTTGCATCAGTTGAGGAAAGAAGAGCGGAAATGGGGCGATGGGAGTTGAAGGAGGAGAGAAGAGTGCCCTTCTCACAGGACCATGCTTGCAACCAGCCCTCTTCGTCAGCTTAGAGGAAATGATTATTCGAGAGGAAGGAGGATCGCACCTGAGAAGGCAACAGACCCGTCAGCAGTTATGGCCACTGCTGCGATTGGAGCCCTTGCGGCGAGAGTGTGGACAACGGCACCGGTAGAGACATTCCATAGAATGACCTGACATTGTGCTCATACTCGCATTGCAAGAATGTCTACCTTCTTGTCCTTCGACCCACTCACAACGATTCGTTCGTCTTCTGCCATTGCACAACAAGTCACTGAGGCGTCGTGCCCCGCAAGTACCTTAAGCGCGATTACTACCCTCCTAATGGATTACTGTACTTGAGTAAGATATCCGCTGTCGATGGTCCATATCTTCAGCGACTCGTCCGCACTCGCTGTGACAAGAAGCGATCCCTGAAGTGGTAATTTCACGATATCCAAACAATTCTTTACCTGTGAAGCAGCAGAAAAGGCGGTAATGATGTCGTTGTGTGCCAAGCGAGACTTCACTGTCAAACCGTTGTTTTCAATGCACCAGATGCGAAGCCTGAGAAGGAATTCCATTATTGATTTAGAGTTTTTATTTACTCTTTGGGATTTCCGGCAACGTGCGATATGAATATCGGATTGGATGATGTTGTTGAAGCGACGATTAGAGGTGCGACAACGCCGTCGATTTTGACCTATGACATAATACATTCTTGTCATCGCATTCTCCTCTTACCACTTCATTCTCATCTTCGTCTTCAAAAGCTTCCCATACTCGAAGCAAGCCACTCTTGTCTACAGTCACCACTCGTTTTCCCATCATCCATGACGCATGTCGAATCTCTGCTTCGTGCATCTCAACAACCCCATGTAATTGGCTACTTCAACCTCAGTTACTCACCACTACACTTCTCAACACCCGTCCATGTGTTGCCTCTATCAGAATGATGTTACCAGCTGCATTTCCACTCAGAACAACAGACGAATCGAGCGAGAAGGAGAGTGTAGTTATTTCGATTCTCTTGGAGTGCACTACAGTGCAAACACATTGGGCGATGTCCAAATCCCAAAGAGCGACGATTCCTCCGAAGGTTCCACAGACGGCCATCTTGTCATCGGGCGATAGGGCGACTGAGGTGACGTGTCCTCCTTCAGATTCCCTCGGAGCATCGACGTTGTCGTGGATTCGCTCGCGAATGTTCCACACGTGAACAGCCGCTCCGCAACCGGAGATGAGGAAGAAGTTGTCACGGGTGATCTTAATGATTCCGTCATTATTATTGGAAGGGATGCGTTACCTGCAGACTTGTGACGGGCGCTTTCACTTCCGTATCCCAGATGAGCACGATTTGACCTGTGTGCAGATCGTAGCAGAATATCCGGGAAAGAGTAGCTGCGAAGAGCTGACAGTCGTCATGAGCGGCAACGAGAGCGTTGATCTGAGCAATCATTGCAGACAGTGAAGCTGAGAACCTTGCTTACTCGTCCTTCGTGCCCTGTCATGTCGTGTAGTTCCTGTCCCGATACCGTTCCGAACACCCGCAGAGTCTCATCCTCGCAAGCTACAGCAACGAAGGCATCGTTTCTGAAAGCTAGCTTTTGACCAAGTCGGATTTGATTCAAACGTACGAAGTGATTGCAACACAAGTAACAGGTGCCATGAGTCCACCCATTCTCGTTACGATCTCTCCCTTCTTCATCGACCATAGCTGCACAGTGAAGTCTCCCGAACCTATACATTCTTGTTATTTTCAAAAGTATCCCTATCTCTACCCGTGATAAGGAATAAGTCATTCGAAGTGAGCTGTACGGAAACAACGGATCCTGTGTGATCGGGAAATGTCTTTATGACATCACCCGATTCTAGATCGATCACCTGAAGGAACTTATGTTCGACTCTCTTGTTATTTTTACCTTCGCTGAGGAGTCTGCGGATCCGGTTACGAGAAATGTGTTGTCGCTGCTCAGTACAGAGCAAATGATCTTAGCGGCATGCGGTCGGAGAACTCGAGAGGTGTTTTCCTAATATTTTCAAGTGAGTGGGGAAGAAACAGTTTAAGAAAATACCAACTATGAGCATACTTACCGTCGAATTTCGATACCAGATCCGAAGCGTCTTATCGAGAGAAGTAGAGGTGAAAAACGAGCCATCACTGCTTTCACATATCGAAGTAACAACACCCGCGTGCCCTGGTTATGGATATTGAGAAGTTTCCATGAAGCGAACTCACCTCTGTAGGTTGCTAGCACAAATTGACTCGCGATGTGTACCATGTAGATCTCTCCGACTGCGTTTTCGTTACCGGTCACAAGGATGTGCTGGTGATTGAAGGTCGGTACAAGAACGAGACGTGGTTTCTTCCATTCCTTCAATACCTTCGTGTCTCCATTGTGATCTAGTCATACTTTGAAGTCGAAGGTGAGCACAAGACTCATTTCGGGAGGTGCCACCCAGCATGAGAGTGGAACGAGCAGACAACGAGGACCGTATCCATCCACCCACGACATGGCTTCTTCCACCATCGAATTGAGAAAGTGCGAGTTCTCCGCTGAGAGAATCAATGTATCTCATGATAGTTGTAAAATGGTTACCTCTTGTGAATCGCAGCCTTCCGATAACTTCAGCAGCGGCCTGTTCTCCATCCCTCACTATTGTTGGCAACGATGGAAGGAGCACCTAGTTATGGGATAATCCACATGCTATAAACATATAAACGAGTGCTAAGTAAAACCTGTTCTGCAAGGACTTGTATGTCGTGGTGTAGAACTTGTAGAAGGGTATCCTCGTACATGGTTAGCAAATGAGCTATGCCACACGACCGAATGGTCGAATCGATGAAGTCGAAGTGGCACAATGTAGCTTCTTTCAGGGCGTCCATATTGCCTCAAGTAAACAATGACTGTTTCAATGTTTCACTGATACCTGTATGCAGAAGGTAGAACCACAATTGTCTCATCACACGGAGATCAGCACTTCCGTTTTCTCGTTTTAATGAGCGAGGAAATGGAGTGTACAACCTGCGATAAGATTGCACAGGAGTTAAATATTAACTTACAGTAGTGGCCTTGGTGATATCGATGGTTCAGAATCGACGAGAGTTTCACGAGTGAGAATCTCAGCGATTGCTTGACACACGGCTACCTTGTCTCCCACATATCTTAAGGGTTTTTGGAATTCGCAAAAGGGAAACGCATCTACCTTGTTCTGAGAACGGCCAGGAAAGTGATTGTAGATATTCGATATACTCTGTGCCCGTCCACGTAGTCGCAAGTTAGCAATTCTCCTAACAGAAATTAACAATAGAAGGAGAATATTGATATGAGGCTAACCTAGCGCATACATGATCTCGTCCATAAGACTTGGTGGAAAGCAGGGAATTCCTCCGAGTGATTTGAGAAGCGTCTCATTGCTGAGTGGACATTGAGAATACAATTTTTTTACAAACAATGTTACCTGCTCAAGTAGTCCATAAGCTCTCCTCGTGTCAAGCCATTTCTTGAATTGAGTAGTGCCTTGAGAAAGTAGGAGACTGGTTCTGCGCCTAGTCGCTTTTCAATTCTAAACATTCCGGAAATGATTTAATGAAACTGAATAATGTAACCGTTCCAATCTTCCGAGAAGTCCTCCGCTAATTTCTCCTTCGCCTTCGCTCATCATTTCGTGTATTAGAGCACTTGCTAGGGTGAACGACCTTCCCTCCGAGATAAGCTGTTATGGAACTGTTGGGATATCTATAGGCTGAAGGACTACCTGCTGCTTGATAACTCCAGCATGTTCACTCGTTACTTTTCTGTCAGCTGGCAGTTCCTTCTTGAGAATGTCGATGATCTCTGACTCGCCAGGTGTCTCTAGATTGACAGTCGAGGCTGTGGCGAATATTTGAGGAATACTCGCAACGTTGAGAGCAGTGGCGACGACAATCATATTCGATGGCATCTATTAAAGAAACACGTTGGGTACTAGAGGAGTTAGTTCTCACACCTTTCGACTCTTTCGCTCAATCGGACAAAGAAGACGTCCCATTTTGACTGAGTGAATATCGTCAATGAACACGTAGATAGGTCTTTGGATTTCTTCTATAATCGACGAGAATGTCTCCAATAATTCGGATAGATGAAGGAATGGAAGAATAGGTGTCGGGTCTACTCCAGCTTCTACGCAGATTGATATGCAACTGCAAATGAGTAGTCTTACAATTAGAATACCCGTCATACCTCTTAACAAAGTACGTTAAAGACAAACTTACATGTGGTACCAAATTTCGTGAGCGTACATACAAGAATAGGTCAAGTTAACGAAGCGAATGATGCGAATGACATTGGGTTTCTTCTTTGCGACTTCTTCCCAGATTTTACACAATACCCGTGTTTTCCCGCATTCGGTTGGACCTTGAACCAGGTACATTCCAGGGCCGGGCTGAAGATAAAATGTGAAATATTATTAATAAAATTATGTCACCTGGTTCAATATTTTCTCAATCCGTGATTCAGCCTTCTTGTTGGCTGTCCATTTCCTCTTGACGATTCTTTTCGAGTACGCAGTGTGTATTTTCTCTTCCGTTTCGGATATTTCTTGTATTGTAAGTGTTGGTACTTGAGGTGTTGCAAACGGCAAGATAGATTCTCGTAGCTTGTCCATGATCTGATATTGCGGTTTATTTATTGCTGTCGTTTGTTATTTACCTGTTTCGTGAAATCGTCCTTGTATTTCTCGACGTTTTTGGATGTGAGGAATGTGGCACCATCATCGGAAAGAGGGAAAAGCAGACAAGGGAAGTCGACGGTAAGCTCATTTTTCAATTCTGCCACAGCCTTCGCTCTGCTTTCGTCAGACTCAGCAAATGGAGGAATAAGCTTCTCTGAAGGGACGAATATATTGCACCCATAGTAGTGCGTGCATTGCGTACCAAACTTTCGCAGAACAAAATGTACTCGTTTGCTCCCTTTCAGCTTCTTTAGATCCCTCACAAGAAGGTGTAGTGGAGACTGGAAGAACGACTGTTGTCTCTGGGGATTAGCTTGATTGATGCTGCCATCTTCGAAGGCCTAGGCAATTAAAAATCTCAATAATAGCTTATGACAGGAAAACTAACGGATTGAGCGCCTTTCTGTATGCACGTAATGAGCTTCTTGCTTTTATCGGGTGAGAGGGATTTCGAGGACAGCCTGTAGCTTTCTGGATTCGTAGTACGATCTATCTCGTAGCATTCATTCAGGAATTTGACGTCTGCAAACGGATATTTATCTCGATCTCGCTCCCGCATAATACGTACCTTGGCTTTGTTCGAACACGGTACTTCGTATTTGCTCGAACTCTTCCTTTTTGAGTTGAAGTGGAAGATCGACGTCTCCATAAAGGTCGCCTATTAGACACTAAATATATGCTTTCCATCGTCATTCCATATGCTACTCACAACTATGATGGTGTTGGTGTCCTGAATGGCCCTTCGAACGTTTTCGACACATCTGCTAGTCAGCTTAGACTCTCCTCCTCCTTCCTGTACTAGATAGTCGGAGAATTCCAACTCGATGGCGTGATTGGTTGCCGTTGCCTGGAGCTCCGGTAATACATCATTCCAGATCGCATGTCGTTCGACAAGGAATTCTAAAAAGAGCCAAGTGTAATATTGTTGATGTTATGCGTCGTACCGGAACTCGAGTTGTAGATGATTATAAGCCGCACTTCCTGTGCTGACGGCGTGGGCTCCGGTTCCTCTTTTTCCTCGCCTTGTGTTGTTTTGTGCTCGCTTCTGCTGAACATCTCAGCTTCTCATCTGAATAATAGCAGCCATGAATGTTCTCTGTCCGTAGTGTAGGGTTCGGCAAGCACTGCGAAGAGAGGAGATAGAGACAGCTGTTAGGAAGGAGAGTGTGCGAGAAGTCAGGGAGACAGAGAGTGGGAGAAGTACCGCTGATGGCTAACTTGCTTCTCTCTGCCAAGCAGCTTTTCCTAACTATCTACTACTTCTGTTACTTTCTCGTCAAGTAAGTGTTTTCACTATGCTCACTCTCTCGGTAGAGCTAAGCTTTTCCTATTTCAGAGGGAAACCCGAATGGCAGTGTCCCAAACACGGGAAGGACGTGAGGGTTGCCGCATGCTGTGACGGACACGATTCATCCCACTTTGGCCCCTCGTCTACATCTGTCCCCTCCCCCTACCGACGACCGGACGACTATAAGCCGGCTGGCGGAATCTCGTCATACTTCTGGAAGGGAGTCGAGTTGGCTAAGCGCGGCCTGTCATCTGTCGTTCGAGGCATCAAATCGCTTCCCTCACTCGTCCTCCGAGTCGTTCGCTCTCCCATTCACTACGCGGGCGTCGCTGTCAAGAACCTCTACCTCTTCATCCTCTTCATTCTTCAGTGGATATGGAGCCTCTTCACGTGCACCGCCACAGTCCTCTCCTCATTCCTCACTCTCAATCGACCACCCTCCAAGACACTGTCCCCATGCAGCAGTGCTCTTTGGGTAGACGAAACGCCTAAGTCGATTAGCCAACCTCCTGTTCGACCCCATGTGGAGAGCGAGGAAACGTCGGCTGTAGAGGAGCGCATGACAGATGTTCCATCACTCAACAAGTCCCACAACCCGCCCTCAAATGCAATTTCGCCGCAGAGCGTTGTTTCAAGAATAGAGGAGCAGCATGAAGAGGTTTCTAGTCGGGAAGTGCCTGATAAAACACCTGCCCTCGAGAGGAGCACGACGGCTGTTCCCCCACCGCCTCCTCCTCCTCCTCCGCCTAAGAGACCCGTTCCCATCGCAAAAGAAGAGAGTACATCCAAAGTACTCGTCACGTCGGACGATTCGGGCAATGAATCGTCAACGCCGGGAACTGCCTTCTACACGACACGAGTATTCAAGACACCGAACACATCGACTGGAAGGGAAAATGGAACGCCCGCTAGAACAGTCACGCCCTCTAAGGAGGCGCTCAAAGGAGGAATTCCTGTATTTCCGCCTTCGATGATGGCAGAGATAGCGGGCTCGGGAGGGGCGAAGATACTACGGAGCGAAGTCAACAGGTCACCGAATCCTACTGTCAAAGAAAGGCTAAGAGAAGCAAGCGCAACGCCAACCAGGAGAATTGGATACGGAACTGACGACGAAGAGGCCGGAGCCTCCACGACATTCTATGATAGAGTGAAGAGGGCAAGGTCATTGGATGCACCGAGGGTATCACGGATAGAGGACTCGAGCAGCAATGAGGCGCAATTCATCTTCAGGTGAGGTCGTATGTTATGCGGGTTGAGTATTATGTTCGCTTAGGCCACATGGAGCACAACAATCCGACTTCTACATGGGAAGGAGCGTCTACACACCAATCTCTGAGGCTGAGCACATTCGGGAAAGCATCAATAGGTATGACTAATGATCGTAGCGGATAAGATACGGATTATCGCTTTGAGGAGAGTGGAATCGAGGGCAACCACCCCTTCCGTCTGGTCAGCAGCGAATTCACGAATCTCAACGCCCGCTCCCTATGCAAGGTTAATGAATGACATCGTTCAAACTGTTTCATGTGAGTAATGACATAAGGCTGAGAGGCTCAAGTTCTATTGAAATGAAGGAAAAGATAAGTGGTATACTCAAGTAAGACTGAGGTTTACATGGCAACGGTTGTGTGCTGATAGTCATGTCACCAAGTAATCTGGAAGGCGGAGCTATTGCTCTAACAAAGGCAAACTTGCATAGACGTCCCAAAACGAGCGAGAGAGTCTGCCCCCCTCGCATCTGCATATGTGCGCGTGATAATACAATTGCCTCAGGCGCTCGGTAAAGTGTGCTTAAGTACGGCGGGCGCAAGAATAGGAAGAGGAGGAGCAGTGCAAAGTTAGAGAGTTAGAGTTAGACGCGCTTCCCTGCTCACGTCGCATTACGTGAAGGCTATGCCTGTCATCAAAAAGGGGGAGTTGCCTTAAGGAAGAAGGGGGAGGAGAATGTGTCGGACAGGCTCATCATAATAAACATTCGTGAGCCTTCCCTTCAGAGAGGAGGAGTGGGGTCTGCGGTACAGGGGAAGTTCGCCCATCACTCGAGGCCACGTCGGCAGCTCCGCCCGAAATTGGCCACCGCCTCCTAACGCCGAGGGGGCTGACATCGGCAAAGAGCGCTTCGTTGACAGCAACGGCGTTATTACCACGGCATGCAAGCGTACGTTCAAATTGCATTCATCTACCCTCTCTCAAAACACGAAATGAAGATGGAGTTGGGTTGAGAGAGCGAGAGGCCCGTATATATGCAGACGGAAAATTGTGAAATGAGTGGTGAAGGGCAAGTAGAGAGAAGAGCGATGCCGCTCTTCGACGACATGGCTCGTTTCGGACGCATTCACTCAGAGACTGAGGAGGAAAAGGGGAGCGGCTGACTAGGGCGAGGGGGAGGGAGGGAGCTTCTTCTCCTTCTCGAGTGAGAAGGGACACTAGAGCCTAGAGAGCGTAAGGAGAGGTCCATCAAGTACAGCACGAAGGGTGGAGACACAAAATTGGAGAATGAGGATAGGAGGGGAATGAGACTGCGGAAGATTGAGGCGAGCTGCAGGGCATTAGGCTAGAGGATTTGATGCGGAGAAGTAGTTGTGTTGAGGCGTCGTTGAGAAGAAGAATGAGGAGAAGTGGAGATGGCTGGACGGGAATGGAGATGTAGTGGACGAGAGGAGCGAGTTTACCTTGATGGGAGACCGGGATGAGGTATACGGAGGAGGAGAAGCAGGGCTAGGATGCAATTCAGCTTATGCGAGAGGGACCCTATCGGGCGCAGCACTTCTCGCAGCACTTCTACGTAGACCGAGACGGAACTACTCGATTCGAGAAGACTAATCGACAGTACGATAAGGGATACGTTGTAGAGGCAAGACTGTGTCGTGTCCGTACCAGCTAATATTTCGGCATTTTCAGAGTATCGTGCGAAACTACTGATCATCTTCTTCTCACTTGTAGCGAATATTGCGGGCTGTTCACCTTGTAGGAATGATTCTGCTTCCATTCGATAAATATTTGTTTGTGACTCTCTTGTTGTAACGCAATACATTACAATTAAATTTTGGTACGTACTTGTGCAGTGAGCATAACTTTTTGCATGCATCGTTTTGTATCTGAGTTACGTAATAGGGAAGGGTGACTTCTGATTTCCTGTCTCTTGTTCACTGGAAATGATATGCGAATTGTATTTGAACTTTGTTCAGTAAGAGTTGACATCGCGTTCTAGGCTTCTTCTGAAACAGGAACATAAGTCGTAGTAGTCATCTCGCTTATAACGAAATGAAATGAAATGAAAAATTGGTGAAATGTCCGTCGCTATAAGCGACGGACATTTCGCCAATTCCTATGTATTATCTTCTCACTTATTTCGCGTATTGATCTGAGGTGAAAATAAATAAATGAAATGAAATGAAATAACCAAACGGTCATTTCTCATAAAGTCAAAGTCTTAAAAGATAAGCACACTTATGAGGTACAAGCCCACCCATAACACCTATGTTTCTGTTGCTATTTTGTTTCTTTCCCGTAGAGTGCATGGAAAGTTGTGAGAACTTCACTAACTTTGCACAAAACGCAAGTTTTCATTTTAACTTACTTTACCTAACAGATAATATTACTTAATTTTAAACAATAAAAGCAAACTGCGCTAGTTTGAAATAGTTTTCATCTTGAGAATTCAAATATTTTATTTTGAATTGGCGCGGCACAACGAGGCAGTTTCGCTGCGTCGCGCGTGTCTCTCTCTCGCTCACTCACGTGATGGCACTCCCTTTCCCTTTCTCCGCTAGCTTTCTTACCGTTCCTTGGCCCACTTGGAATACAATATTGTGTCAGATGAATCTATTCCCCCTCATTCTAATTGCTTCCAACAACAACTCGCTTTGAATCGTTCAATTCGAGCAACAATCAGCTGTTTTCCGCATGTGTCCGTGTGGCAGTGTGATGGATTGATTCGTGCTTTTTTCTCTTGTCGATTCCCTGCCCAGATGGGTCTGTACTTTAAACATAGTCGATGGTTAATGTCAGGATCCAGAAAGCACGTCAGATTCGTAGCAGCTCCATTCCAAGTGCCTAAATGTCTTCACCTAACTCAGGAAAACGTCGCATGGACACAGATGTCCTCAAGTTGTAAGTACACAGTTGGTGTACGAGGGATGATTGTATTAAGGATTGAAAGCAAGCATGAAGTTGTCATAACCGGCGGCCTCAACGAGTTTAACGTCAAATTTTATGGTCCCAAAGGAAGTGAGTCTTTGTTCGTGTGTCTGGCGTAATTGAACTACGCAGCTGCGTACGAGGGAGGAGTGTGGAGGGTTCGGGTCGAACTTCCCGAGAAGTACCCCTTCAAGTCGCCCTCCATCGGATTCCTCAACAAGATCTTCCATCCGAATATCGACGAGGCCTCGGGGACCGTGTGTCTCGATGTTATCAACCAGGTCACATTCATGATTTTGTCCTCGTGCGAATCGATCGCTTGCAGTCGTGGTCGGCCCTGTACGATCTGGCTAACATCTTCGAGTCCTTCCTTCCTCAACTCCTGACGTATCCCAATCCGACGGACCCCCTCAATGGCGACGCTGCTGCTCTCATTCTGCACAAGCCGGAGGAGTTCAGGCGGAAGTGTCGAGGTGCGTGTCTCCCTTAGTCTGCAACCTTCGTTCCTTAAAGGGAGGAAGCAGCCTCAAATCAAAAGTTTTAAAAATCGATGAAAATTCTTCTAAGGTTTCAAAATGTGAGGAAAAACTTAGTGACAATAAAAAAATTCGAAGAAAAAACTCGAAAATCGCATGTTATATTTTTTCGTTCCGGGCTTCCGTCGTTGAGAAGAATGTCGCTTTTGGCTTAATTCCTTTCGCTAAACACAGTAGCGTCGTCGTTGGGCGAAATTTCATAAAATCATTTCTCCAATACTATTAATTTTTATTATTTTTCCTTTTGTATTTATACTAATTACGACAAAATCTTTCATATAAGCTTCACTTGAAAATCACTTCCATGTCCCTTTAAGACTACGTCGAGCGCTACGCCAGCGAGGAGGCCCTTGCCCGTGCCTTCGCCCACGAAGGGCAGTTCCCCTCAGACAAGAAGTTCGTGAATGCCGAGGACTCCGACTCGACGATGAGCGACTTCTCGGAAGACGAGCTAGACGGGATGGAGTTATAGGCCGTATTCTTTCTCTTTGTCCCCTTAGTCCCCCTTTTTCACTTGGAACTGCCTGTATGATTATTGCCTTTCTTGTCCCCACTCGGTCTACTGCACACTCTCTCACACACTCTTCTCCCTCCACAACGGGATCGTCTTCTCATTTCCTCAAGGCGGATATTACCTACTTCCCTTACGATCACTCCTCCTCACCTCTCCGTACATAAGTCATCATCATAATCATCTCATCCATTCTCTCCTCGCATCGCTTCACTGAGCAACATCGTTACCGCCATTATGTACCTTCCCTCCCCGAAGACTCGACATTCTTTGTGCTATAATGCGTATGCGTACGCTGTACACACCCATTCTGTGAATACCCTGTACATAGTTAGAAAGCACGATAGATTACGAAAGATTCACCTCAAATATCCCTCTAGTAGATGGTTATGTAAACGGTTCTACCTCCCCCCTTCACTCCCTGTGTTCTGCTTCGCGCTCTCCATGCCTGTCTATATATCCGCTCATTCGATTGTCGTCCTTCCATTGTCGACGAATAAAATGCTTGTGGCTCAGCCGAGACAAGGTAGCATATGAGAGCATAATGCAATGCGATGGCCGCTCGTCAATACTTAGCAAATGTCGTCGTCTTATTGATTGTGAGAAGGCAGGAAGGAGGCGAAGAGGTAGCCGTAGTGTATGTGTGTGTTGAGAATCCGTGCACGATGTCCGACTCGACGCCCGTGTGGCTCTTCTACCCGAATCTCATCGGCTACGCTCGTGTCGTACTGGCCATCGTGTCGATGTGGTACTTCACCACCAGTCCCTTCAATGCCATGTTCGCCTACGCGCTGAGTGCGGCTCTTGATGCGGTGGATGGATACGCAGCCAGGGCCTTCAACCAGAGTGAGACCGCTTGGCTCCTGGGGGGAACTAATCACACCACTCTTTTGAGTCGAAAAAACCTACCGTACACGTACAAAACTTCAATTAGAATTTTAATAAGGCCTGCAAGTAATGCAATCAAAACTACCGTATACCTACCGTACCCTCGCAGGCTCGCGATTCGGTGCGATGCTCGATCAGCTAACGGACCGTTGTGCTCTTCTGTCACTCGTGATGACCCTCTGTGTGCTCTATCCCAACTGGCAGTTCTTCCTCCAGGTTCCCACTTGAACTACAGTATCACCTCTTCATTAGGGCTTATATAGCAACGAATAGTTCTATGTGCTGTCCCTTCGTCATCGATCCAATTAGCCGAGATGTCCTTCTTTCAGTTCTCTGCGGTCCTCGACATCGCCTCTCATTGGCTTCATCTCCATGCGACGGACATCAGTGGGAAGACAACGCACAAGCAGGTAATGAAAGAGAATAGGAGAGAGAGAGAAGGGTCAGGGGAGATGGAGGGAAGGGGGATGGGGAGGGATTAGCCACACTTGGAGACATACGTGCATTTGAGGAGGATACGCCTAAAGACAACTGTTAAAGCTCGTTTAACAGCGTTCCTGGAATACTCTCTTTAGCGGACTACCGTATATTGTTCAATGATAGAAGTTGACCCTTCCAGTCAACCAATCCCATCCTCCACCTCTACTACACATCTCGGCCCTTCCTCGGATTCATGTGTGCTGGCAACGAGGCAATGCTCTCATTCTATTTCGGGCCCCTATCAGAGTTCGACTAACGGATGTCATTTGTATGGTGTCCATTCATCAAACCTAGTCATACCCACTAATCGCCCTGTAGTCCCTACCGTATCCCAGTAACCCCTCGCCCTTGAGGGATTCTACCTCTTCCTGTACATCCGTGCCTTCTACCCCGGTCCCTCACTCTTCTCCATTCCCCTCATGTCCTTCGTTGTCTTCCTCGTCGCTCCCATTGCTATCGTCAAGAGTATCATCTCGGGAGTCCATCTCGTCACCGCCGCGGCTGAGGTAAAGACTTATGTGATACAACTTAACCTACCTTAAAGATCCTAACTAAGACAACGTCTCTACCATAAGTGTCCTTAACCTAAGGATTACTCAAAGAAGCCGTTAAGGTTGTCGAACATGATGAAAGACTCCGTGCCGCAGCACAACCCAAGAAGGAATAAGCACCGACTTATGTGATATAACTTAACCTACATTAATCTCAGATATAAGAATATTGTTACAGAATCTACTGGATTGTTAGAGAGTCAGAGATCCGTATCTCCATGATAACATAGAAGAAAGACTAGAAAGTAAGTAAAAGGAAGATGCATAATTTCATAAAGGAGACCAAGCTTGAGAGTGTAGAAAATAAAGTAATGGGATGTTTGCCCTCCCTATCCTAGTAACTAAGTAGGTAACCCCCGTATACTGGTCACCCGAATGGTCTCATTCCCGTTGACATTCTCTATCTATCTGTTTACATTCTGCTTAAACGTTCCACGACAACGAATGTATACCCCGCATACATAAATAGCTTTATATAACTAGATAAAGAGTTGCAATAAAACACGCGTGTATGACCTTGTTACACGCAAAACATAAACCATCGTCGAAGTCATGCCGTTTACATAGGAAAGATATACTGTTACTATGTTAAAGGTCTCTGGTGAGCATGAGACGATTAAGTTATTTGCGAATAGAAACAAATACTTGGAGATTCGGGGAAGGGGACGAAATGCATACACTTCTTAGTCATCCTTCTTGCCCTTGCTGTCACCTCCAGCCTGCAAATAGACATTTAGAGTTTCTAAGCTTATTATTTAAAAAGAAACTGATTTTAAATGGCGCCGTGAAGACGTGCATCTTATTAAAACGCTCACGGTGACTTTGTGTTATGACTGCACAGTTCAAGGACAGGGACTACAGTAGGACAGATAAAGGTAAGAGAATGAACGAATAATAGTAAACCTCGAGTTCGATGAGCTTGTCCGATACTCTGTCGTATTCTTTCTGCAGCTGCTCACACTGCTTCTTCAGCGTATCACGGTCAATCTGCAACCACTCCCATTACCGTATCCCTACAGTATACAAGGGCACGTCTACCGTAGTCTACGGCAACAGTAGGCTCTCCTAAACAATACCTGAGCCTTCTTGAGTTCCTTGCCCAGTTCCTCAGTCTGTCGCATAAGGTCCTTCACCTGAATGGACGTTCTTTCACTTCCGTTCTCCTTCCCACCCCAACACTCCCTTTGCGCCATACAGAGTAGGCCAATGGAATTAAACGTCAAAGACAACGATTCCTTCAACTCTACACCGACGCTTTCTTAATAAGTAAATAAAAGTCAAAGGAGCTGTTCAGCTATACGTATGCTTGTCCACAGGTGCATCTATCCCTGGTATGCCCCTCTCCTGAATCCCCCCCCCCCCTTATCCCCCTCTTCTCACCTCTCCATCCCCTCCGGCATCCATCAGAGTCTTGGCAGTCTTGGTCGCACTCTCCGCCTGCTTCATCGCAGCTTCCGACGCAGCCTCCATCTGAACGGAGACGTCTCCGTCGTCTTTCTCCTTCTACACTATAACTCCAAGACATTCACGAGTACGGTAATAATGTCCACCCTCCCCCCTTCCCCCAGGAAAAATCAAAAACCGCCTTTATAGATGGCACACGCAAATCTCTAGTTGGCCGCACCCGCACTTTGATAGATTCCCCAAAATACGCCGGTTAGGTGCACATCACTGCTTCCCCTTCCCTTTTATTCTCACCTGTGCAGCCCTAGCCAAGAGTCCGGTAATGCGCTTGATAACGAGGAAGAGAAGAAGGGCGAAGCCGGAGATGTAGAAGTTGCGTTGGGCACGGAACAGACGCATGTGGATCACCTCAAACCACCATTCCCACCTCTAGTAGAGGTCCTCTACCATTGCATTACAGCGTAGTTCCAGACAAATCGGTGAAGACTAAGGCCAATAGCATGACAGCTCATTTCAATCAGCATGATACCAATTAGAAGCTAAAGTCTACTTTGATATCTAGGAACAGTTCATTCTCGAGCCTACTCACAGCATCGGCATCGGCCGCATGTCTCACAGTTCCATCGAGGGCTCCATCCACGTGCGAGTACTTGCCAACCTCACGGACCGCATCTACACATTTATCATACTTTTCGTAAACCTACTACACATATAACCTTATTTCTGATATTCTCCCATAGTTGGAAAAATAGTCATTCTGAGAGAACCAACCGGCAAATAGAATGAAGAGAATGAGGGCGGCGGCAATGGAGTACACATGACCGAAGGCTGCGATAGAGGCCACCAGACGGGACTTGAACAGTTTACTCCATCTAAAGGGAAGGACTCATCACACGTTTATCGTCCTCATCAAACAGCTAGAAATTAGATTGCAAACTCTCAAATCCGAACAATGTAAGACAAACTACCCGGACAGGTAGTGAAAGCATTCCTTACCTCACTCCCAATTAGCAAGCATAAAGAACGACTCACACACTGGGTCTAATCCAAGGCAGGAGGAGGATGAGGGTAATGGCAATCTCGGCATACAGGATACCCGCAACGACCGTCCATTGAAGAGTCATCTGAAGTGCAAGAAATCGATATTCTATCCTTCTGCTCCATAACATACGAAACGCGAGCAAGTAAGCAAAAATAGAGTGTGAGTATGGAAACCTGACAGTCGATATTCTAAACTTTTTAAAAAAACAGAGACATTCGTGATGGGAATGTCTCTGTTTTTTCAGTTTGGAAAACGAATATTGAACAACTATCGATATTCAGCCATCGCGTGTTTCGCCATCATTTAGCCAGCAAAGAACGTATTGAACAATAAGCAGTGTAGAGACCAATTGAGGGTTGGTACAACCGCGCCATTCGTACAAGATGAGAGTGCGCGATGGCAGACAGCCTACTCTTTCTAGAGACGAATCTCTCTCTTTCACTTGCAAAACGGGACAAAAGGGGATCACACAACAAACACGTAGTCAATCTTGCTCGTTATCTCGTTCAGAGGAATGAGCGCAAATCGATACAACACAGTACTACTACTATTACTACCACTAACATTCCTATCGCGCATGGCTACAAGTAAGACAGGGAGGCCGTAAATCGTAAACAACGCGGTTTTCCTTGTTCACCGTTTTCATCAAATTAAAAAAAACTAAAGCTTGCGTTACAAACAGGAAGTTACGCCAACTTCATTTCAAAAGGAGCTACCCCAACTAAATCGTAACCTTCACCCAATTCCAACGTTCGCGAGAAATTTCGAAAGAGACTCACGCGGTCTGTCAGCAATCACACAGAGATATGCCAAAGGGCATCGTACTCAACACTTTGAAAAAGAAGAAGATAAACATAGGCTATCAGTGAATATTTATCAAAAGCGAGCTTATATTGATTACAAAACAGTTGACAGTACAAACAACTCAGTGACGAATGAAGAGAAGAGAAGAGATAAAAAGAAAGAGTTAAGGGGGGGGGGACTATGCTAAATGGGAGGAAAAGTGCATAGACGAGAGAAAGAGTAGACAAGTCAAGAGAGTAAATGGGTGATTGAGAGGGGAAGAGGAGAGTATAAGAGGGAAGAGAGGGACACGTCAGTATAGAGAGAGGGGAGGGACAGAGAGGGAAAGGGGAGGGGGAGGGAGGGAAAAGAGAGAACCTCGTAAACACCTTGCAGCTGTTTCACAATAGTCTAAATCCCTCGACCTCTCTTCTCATCAAATGTATCATAAATAGCATACAATAGATAGAAAATGTAGAAAGAACTACTATGAAACAGAGATATTCAACTGCGAAAAAGGGGGGAGAATACAGTAAGAACAAATGACGGTAATAGCATCAAAAGGATAGCTTCTACATACACTCCACTCAACCATTCTCAACACAAAATGCAATGATGGCTACTAAAAGAGCAAGGAGATATATTCACACATCATAATAAGAGTAGGCATACCTCGGTTTGGTCTGTTTCCAACACTGAACTCACTGAAAACGAGAGATGAGGAGAGACGATACTTAACCATTGGGAAGTCGATAGGAGATATAAGCTATGGAGAAGTAGACAACGAGAGTAAGAGGAGCGAATAGTTAGGGGGACAAGCAGGACTCGATGCCATTCTCTCTCACTGTAATAGCGGGGAACGGGGACAGTGCACTAATAAGGGTATGCACTGGTTACTTTACGAGATATGGCCCGATCAGCGAGAATAATGAAACTGGGATTGGAGGATAAGAGGGACGGAAGGGAAAGTGGAGAGGGACCTTGATGGGAGGAAGCAACGAGAGTAGGTACTTACTGTACACACTGAGGGTACTGTAAGCGCATACACGAGCATGGCTGACCTAGTGGAGGGATTACGGTATCGGAGAGGGGTACGGTACGCGACGCGTGACGCGTCGCGCCCCTCATGCCGACGCGTACAGCCTCGTCCATTCCTTCGCCGTGCGAATGGCCGTGGCCTCGTCACTCTTCCATTGCTCAGCCACATCCGTTGCGAGGGGGTCCTGAAGGGAATAGAGAGCGGGGGAGAAGGGGGAAGGGGGACCCTTGGAGGGGGCATACATGGGCATGGTTGCAGCAACCGTGGTTCGGTGGCTTACTACTAAATCTCTTTCAAGTATTGATTAGCTTGCTGCAGAAACTATGACTAAACTGCTCTGTATGGGTTATCCACTGCTGTAAACTAACGGAAGATCCACGTATGGAAGGGTGGCTTACGGGGGATGTGGTTGACCATTTATCAACTTAGTGTTTCAATCCACATTCATTGTAATTCGCATGCAACTCTTTGAAATGAATCAATGCAAAAGCAAGTGCCCAACTGTAAATGATCGCGTTCACTGTGAGATTGGTAGGTTTCCGGCTAGCTGATAACAGCGATGACTAGCAATCTTCTGCGTAAGAGGGCACAATGTACGTCAAGAATTGCTATTCTTTGAGCATATTAACACTTTCGAAATAAGTATGAGTCAGCCGATTTGTGTAGTGAGTGTAATGATACGTTACATACGAGTTCCTATTGGAACAAACTACACTATCATAGGAGAATCGCACATTCAACCTGATCCCTTAATTCCATTTCTTCCGTGAGAACGGTCTATGAGAACGCCTTTCATGGTTTTTCATGTTTGTTAATACGTTTCACGTCAATATTTTCACTTCTATTGAATACTAAGCTAAACCCTCACTTCAGGATTCGGCGCCGACAGCAAAGCCTGGATAGACAGAAGAACCGTACGAATTTGCAAGGCTGGAGACCACTTATCTGAAACAAATCAACACCTCTTGCGTTTATCAAACAACTCTTTTAATTTTAATAATCTCTTTCCTGCTAATTAATAGCCCAGTTAACCTCGTTGCCTACGTTGCGACGTTGTAGTCATTGTACGTTCCTGTTTTATCACTTTTGCTTCATCTAATTGTACTTCCTATATTCCTTGTACAATAAATATATTATTATTATTAACTCTTAGCCTTAATACTTATTATAGAAATAGAAGAATATGCAAGATCGGTCACGAACCCTTGAGAATATCTAGACAAATACGACCCAACTTGTCAATGTTCGGGTGGTAGATCTTCGTCATGAAACGAACCTGAAACATACTCTCAGATAAAAGCAATCACACATCCTTCGAAGTTTCGCAAGCACTTTTAAACAGCGCAATGAATACGGTACTTTGACAGCGTAATGCTCTACTACTCTATTGTTGCACAAACTTAAATTCATTGTAAGAATATTCTAGAATAATAGTAAAAATTTTCTAAAATAGTAAAATAATAGAGTAATAATATTCTAGAAACTAGAGTAATAATATTCTAGAATAATAGCACAACACATTTTTCGAGCGCAAGACCAGGATAAAGCCAGGGAATAAATACTCGTATTTGAAATTTATTTTGCGGTAGGGGTAATTTTTTGGCAGCGGCAGGGTGGTAGGCATGTAAATCAAGAATTTAGAGCAGCGGTGGGGGCAATTTTGCGGTGCGGTATGGGCCACTTTACAGTAAAAGATGGTTTGCGGGCGGGGAGGGGTCTTACCCCGAAAAATATAATCAAATACAGTATTTTTCCCCTGGATAAAGCGCAAAGCAGTCGACACCACCCGATTGTGTTCTCCCCCTTCCACCTTGGGTGCAGCCATGGGGTACTCCTCTGGCAGGAACAGTTCCAACTTGAACACGCCCCCCGCGAACGGCGAATCTTCCGGGCCCGCGATCATCACGTGGAAATACCGAGCATTGCTCTCGTCGGGGTTGGCCGATATCCCCGGTACGGGGTCCTGTAATACTATTCAAGTCACCTCGGACTGAGTGAGTATTTGAAGAAGATTTCTCTCTGAGTCTCTGACCGCTCCTATCTATATCAAAGCCCCCTCCTTTGGACCCAAATCCACTGATAGTCCAGATAAAGGTGTAAAATGGAAAAAAAATTGGGGGCGCAACTACACAACTATTGTAATTCACCAGCAAGCTAACGATAAGTACGAATAGAATTGCGTGAATGTCGTATATGGCTTGTTCTCGTAATTCTTAGATGCTCAGTTGATGGGGATACCACAGATTCATTCCAGTTTTAGGATGCTTCATGATTGGAAGTCGAACAGATGAGCACATAACACGTTGGTGAACAACTTGTGGTTGACGTCAAAACCGAGAATATTCGAATACGTCGCACCTGCATTAAACGCTGCGTTTCCTTGATGATTCTTCGCGGCAAGGCGGCTGCACTAGAAGCCATCTGTAAGAGATGTAAGAAATGTAGAAAATCAGCTATGGACGATTAAAGATCAACCACCTATGAGACAGTCTAATAACAGGGTATCGACAGTCGAAGATAACGACGATAACAAGCTAGTACCGAATAAATAAAACATCTTTATTATTAAATAGCTCTGTTATAAGAAAAAAGGGTAGTGAAACGCATCACATTAACTCATCACATAACAAATATAAATTACGACTATGTGAAAATGAACCGACCCCGAATTGTAATTGAGATAAGTGTTAGTGCATTGCATACTTTTTGCTACTACCTATACCGTCATGAGGCTTTGGTAAAACAAATATGAAAACAATGAAAATGAATAAGATAAACCTAGGTTGGTTGGACTATCTATAGCTCTTCTTTGACAAACTTCGGCTTGAGTTCCTCGATCTTCTTGATGAACTCTGACTTTTCTGTGCATCCCTGAAAAAAGCAAATATTTGAAGCAGTCTCCGCTTCTCTCGACGTGTATAAACACCCTGTAAATATGATCAGCATTTATCCTATGCTTATTCAAAGATGCCATGGTTTGTCGTATACATCGGATTAAGTGCTAACTAACACCTTAACATGCTGGCTCACCTTGCACACCTCTCCCCAGTCGTTCAAGATGTTCTTCAGTTCCTTCACCCTCATCTTCTTCAGATCGATAGTCTTCCAGTCGATGGGTTTGTCTCAAATCAGTCTATCAACAACGTCTTTCCCTCCCAGTCTCTAGTAGATACAGAATATGTCTAGTTGATTGAGCAGACGAGTCAGTTTCGTCAATATTCGCGACGAGCATAATCATTGTGCTGACTCCTCTGTACCTATATTTATCTATCATTAGTGACCATAACGTACCATATTTGAGCTCGCAAATCTGCGAATCCATGGCCTTCAGCTTCTCGCATACCTTAAAGGTTCCCTCCAACCATCTCATTCATTTCACGAGATAACCAATTAAGAGCGGTTGATTGATTGTGAGAGACAAGAGAGGAATGAAGAGACGCAGACAGCGAGAGAAATCTTTGCACAGCTTTTTCTCAGCAACGGCGAAGTTTTAACAAAAAAGGAGAGAGGATGATACTCAGGACAGTGAAAGCTATGCAATGATGTCAAAAAATTCATATGGTAGATATTGCCTTTAAAGAGAAATTGTGTCTAGCCGACAAGGTACAAATATTTTCCAGCTTAGGAGGTTTTCGTTGAAGTTGGATACATTCTCAACAAAACGCCAATCAATTGCTTAGTGGGTAAAGATTGAACCTTTTCGGCAGGCATGCTCCACGAGAGAGGCTTCGTCACGTCGTTCATAATCGACGTGGCCGACTCGGGAAGGGCTCCGATGAAGAAACACTGAAAGATCAAAGATCAACTAACGAAGATCAAAGATCACCCAGATGCCCCACTGCCCGACTGACGAGTTTGTTCTCCTTTTGCCGTGTGGTCGCGCAGTGTTCCCTGATAACCTTCCCAATCGCATCTGGCTTCTTCTTGTCTGCTTCTGGCACCTTTTGCATGGCGTCGCTCAGGACTTTGGTGCATACTGAAAGAGAACATTCCCTCCCATCGTCTACCTTCTTCAATACCTTCACAGGGAGCATCCTTGGCTGCCGAGGCTAGAACGGCCCACGAGAGGGCAATCAACACCGACTTCAACTCCATTTCTGAAATCAACGACTTGGTCGAGACGGAATAAGACCCTATCGAGATTACGGCTAGTCTCATACACGTCAGCACAACAATAGAAAACGAGGAGTGTGACTAAAATTCGAAGGAACTGTCGAGAAACTCTCGAAAGTGGAAATGTTCCCAATAGGCTGACGTAGCTTACGTGCACCTCTCGCGCGCCAGCGTTGGAAGGGTACTAACGAGCGCGCGCATTCAAATCTTCGGGGGAAGATTACGGTATCTTCGATGGGATTAGAGTGTCGTGGGAGTCGAAATATGGTTCTTGCTCCCCATGCAGATATAAGAAAGGCATCACAGATTCCGCATTTAAGCGTCATTTCGCGAAAACTCGTAGGAATGTGTAGAAGCGATTTCTCGACATTCGGACTTGTACTTCAACCTTAGACTCAGTTATTATCTTATTATCTCAAGGGCAATTATTTAGAGTACTACGAGAAATGTGTTATGAATCGCATACATGTATGGTGGGCATAAATAGCCCCGGCTGGGCTATTATCCCCCGTATGCTAGTCTGCCAATCCCTCCCCTCTCGTTCTTTATCTTGTTCCACCTCGACTCCTCCCTCCCTCCTTCCTCTTCTCTTCTCTTTCCCCATCCCCTCCCAAGAGTCCTCTCCTCTCATTACAAGTTGCCTCCCAGTCTTCTTCCCTTTCCTACTCAAATTATTCGGACAACCAACGGTCAGATTGCCTTTACCCGGTTCCGATATGTTTCTACCTCTAGTTAGGCTCATAGCCTATCTAGAGCCAAAGAGAAGCTATATAGAACGAAAAGAATCCCTTCTCGATAGCTACTCAATGCATATCTCTCCACCTCTCCCAGCTACGCTGTCCCCCTCCAGATGCCCGATGGATGACCATTCGATGGACTATCTGTCCTCGTCGTCCCCAGTCGACTCAGCTCTCCTCTTCGTCGTCGCTGCCTTCACTCTCAACGTCATCGTCGTCAGTATTCCATCCCCTCTCTTGCTCCATCTTAGGGTAGAAAGGCACCATCTCAATGTTATTCTCTACTTCACCCCCTCCCCCCCCACATCCCTCTCATCAGGTGATCCTCGCCTTCTGCTACTTCGACCCCTCTCACCAGTCGCCCCTCTCCACTCGTCTCCTCACCACCATCCGTCGTAAACTGACCTCCACGACTCCTTCTGATGCCCAAGTATTCTTCGTCTAATCTTCTTCCACAACATTCATACCCTTCACCGCTTCCCATACAGCTGTTTTCCATTCATTCTACCAGGAAGCATCCCCTCACTGAAAAGGAGTAGCTTCCCCCCCTACTACATCGTTGGTAATCTGCGAGTCCTCTCGAGTATGTCTCATCAATCATTCAACTGCTCATATCCCGGCTCTTTCCCATTCCAAACAGTCATACTGTATCCCTGTTTCCCTGCATGCCCTCTACCCTAACAAGGTGAGTGTGTCGTGTCTCAACTATCGTATCCCCCATTCTCTCCATCCCCTCCCATCTAATTCTCCCCATATACAGCCACTTTCCATGTGCCATCATTAGTGATTCCCCCCTCCCTTCCGTATTCATTCCCTCTATTCCTTCTTCTCTTTTCACCGTCTCATGTATCATAATCAACCCCTCTTACAGAGTACACGATTTAGCAATAGCAGCTTCTGGATAAATAATCACACAGGAACACTTGCCGAGCGGGAATAAATGGGAGAATAGGGGATATACACGTGGGATATCAAGTGAATCGGGAGAGAAGAGGGAAGAGAAGAAGGAGGACGAGTCCCAGCCAGGGAACCATCGAGAGCACGATTACCTGAAGGGAATGAATCAGATTAGAGGGGTCACTCCTCTGATTGAACCCCTGGGAGAGCGCAGCCCACGCATGGAGACGTCACAGGGCTTCCCAATCATAGTTTATGCTGTTACTTGCTTTATCAATATGCGTACTCTATGCACGTCGTTCCTACGTGACTTCCCACCTCCTCATATACATGGCCGAGAAAGAGAAAATAAAAGGGAATGGATTGTCGGGAGAAGGGAAAGGGTCTTGGTGCTATGAGAAAGAGCACTCATTCAATGTCAATAAAGCACCCTTCACCATCCCCTCTTCTCCTTCTCTTCTTAGCCTTCGCTTGCAAATGGACACCCGTTGAGCCGAGAAGGGGAGGGGGGGGGGGGAATAGACTGAGGTGGGATAAAGGGGAAAGCGAGGAGCTGACTATTTCGATCAGCGGATAAATGCTTATACTTGAAATTATTTTCGCGGTAGGGGTCATTTTAAGATGCGGTAGGGTAGAAATGTAAATCGAGAATTTAGTACAGCGGTGGGGGTAATTTCGCACTGCGGTACGGGTAATTTCATAGTAAACAGCGGCCTGCGGGCGGGAGGGGTCCTACTCCGTAAATTACAATCAATTACTACATTTTCCCTGATTTCGATTCAAGACATACAATTGAAGCTCAGAATTCACCAGTCTGCATATGTTTGATGACTTCTTTATAACACTCGTAAACCCCGCCATAGCAAAAGTTGTGCCTTCTTGCCAGTATCATAGTGGCGCAATAGT
Source organism: Micoletzkya japonica (assembly GCA_900490955.1). Lineage (NCBI taxonomy): Eukaryota > Metazoa > Nematoda > Chromadorea > Rhabditida > Diplogasteridae > Micoletzkya > Micoletzkya japonica. Next base: position 192,976 of record LS894028.1, on the reverse strand, counting down.
TTCTTGTCCACTACTGTATAATAATATACCGTACCCAACTAGACCTAGTAAGGTCCGATACGCCAGCGTCAGCCAACTAACCGAGGGTAAATGAGTAAGTATAGGATGAATGATGGTCGTCTTCCTTTCCCTCTTCTCCTCTTCCCCTTCACCCTCCATATCTCCCTTCCTCTCCACTGTCTCCTCCTTTTCTCTTCTCTTTCGCACGTTCCTCGCCTCTTCTAATTCGGCTGAAATACACTTATTTTGCCTTCTCCTCCACTTCCTCATATTAGAGAGATATTAGAGAGATGGCAGAGATCGGCAAGGAATTAATCTGTTGGGTGTTATCGAATATCCGTTACCTTTGGTATTTCCATACCATCTAGCAAGCATAGCCCAAGTAACCCCCTTCAAATACTCTGATAATCTCACCAATAAGCACAGCTTTCTCGGCCTTCAAATCCTCGATGTCATCCTTCAGTTCCTGTTCCGTTAGCTTCCAGTACGGAGGTGGTCTATTCTCCGGGTCAGGAACGATCGCTGAAATTGAGCATTTGCATTGTTCGACAACTCTCTTGTGTAAGTTGCAAAAATGAAAGAGGATCAGACGCAAAGTGTCCATTTCAGCTCCTAAGCTAACAGGTAGCCTCTCCATCTCAACAGTATTCCACCCACCCATAGATTTAGATTTTAGATAAAATAGTACGTCAAAATCGACCGAGTGCAGGCATTTTTTTCAAAAGAGAAGTTGGAAAACTTCTTGCATCAATTTGAAATAGCATAAAGCTGTATACGGTGACACACCCTCAACTTTGGATGCGTGTGGTTCGAGGGGTACAACGGGGGGCTGCGCTTCCGTCACCTCCTCTTCCTCTTCGTCACTCCCTTCCTTCAGCATCAGACCTTCAAATAGCACATTCTCCCTATCTAAAACTTTACCTGTCAAACCTAAGAAAAGTTCCATATAGGAAAAGCTGGCCTTCGTGTCATTTTTTTAACTTCGTAAATATCTGCCTGTGGACATATCGGTTTGTCAACAGCGATTATTCGATTGTAATTGGCTTCTATTTTAAAATTGACGCGTTCTCCTCGAAACACTTAACGAGGGCGAGACTTTCAAATGCCAGGAGGCGATTAATGAATGATGAGGTAGAGACTCGAGTGTAGTCTGTCCATCCTACAGTCTAGTCTAGTCGAGGGGGGAGGAAGGGTCTGACTAGTGACTGCGTGGAGGGAAGAGAGAAGGGCTTTGTCGACGGGAGGAGAGCAGGCTAGATGGAGGAGGGCGGCACGCACTTTGTCATCCGTCGACTCCTCCTTCGGCTGACCTGGTAAACACAGTATGACTACCATGACAGAATAGGAACACCCTCCCATTAACTCAGCCACGAATACTTGGCAACACCGCGACAGAACTGTGCTTCTGGACTCAGTGCCTCTATGGAATGATCAAAGATGGAATGGCCAGGAACGAATATGTCAAAGGTGACTAACTGTTCTCGAGTTTGTTCAGTCTGAACTCAGCCTCTTCCGCTCTCTTCTCCGTCTCTACCAACTGCTTCGAAGCATTAATCGACAGCAGAAGCTGCTTCTCACTCGACTCCATCGCAGCACACAACGAATCCTCCAGCGCTTGCACCTTCAACATCATCTTATTCATTTATTGTGGATGTAATCACTAATCATCTAAACATACACGCTTAGCTACCGTACCCTCTTTTCCTACCGTACCTTCTTTCTCAACCGATTGCATTCCTCTTCCGTTGCCACCATGCTTCTTTCCGCATCTGCTAATCGTAAAACGGCCTCGTTTCTCTCTTCGAGGGACCTGTAATCAGAAGGGAATAAACAGTGGGTTCTGAGAAGAAGAGGAGGTGTGGAATGGGAAATGATGCATGATGCGAATGCGGAAGAACAGTCAGATAGACATTGTGTCTACTGCAGGGGATAAATACTCGTATTTGAAATTTATTTTGCGGTAGGGGTAATTTTCCAGCGGCGGTAGGGTAGGCATGTAAATCGAGAATTTAAAACAGCGGTGGGGGTAAGTTTGACTATGCGGTATGGGTAATTTTATAGTAAAAACGATTTGCGGGAGGGAGGGGTCTTACCCCGAAAAATATAATCAAATACAGTATTTTTCCCCTGGTCTACTGATCAAAGGATAGATCAAGTTGGTAGTTCATATTATTGGAGGAAACCGAACGTTGGGAAATCTTTTCAGCGCATTTCGCTAAATACAGTGAAGATTTTTTGGCAAAATGCCAGCTTAGGCTAATCTCCGGCTCCGGCTGAAGTTTTACGGTGGTTAGCGGAAAGAACTGTGCAGCTCTCTCAACGTTCACTTTCCTTTAATAATAACTATCATTGTCTAATTTGCCGATAATTCACATAGTTATTATTATAGCTACCGTACCTCTTGAGATTGTCCCTCGCCGTTGTCTCCACAATCGATCTTTCCTCTACCATCTTCTCCAACTCTGCCTTCAGCTGCAAACAAATAATATAATATTATACCATGATGTTACACAACAATTATACGATCATCACTGATTTGAATGGAATAAGCGTCAGCTAACAACGAGCATCCAACCTTGTCAGTAGTAGCATGTTTGGCGTGAATTGCGAGAGTTGCCTCGAGACTCTCAATACGTGCTAGTAGACGGTCCTCATTCACACCTGTACAAGGACTGTATAATCAAACTACGACCTTAGTTATTTCATACGGTGACAGCGAGTAAGAGGCATGAAAGACAAACTAATAAAAGTCAAGACTTTGAAAAGATTACAGTTGCGCATGGACTCTTTTCAAATGGAAAGAGAAGGAATAACTACCTGCTTTCCACGCAGTTTCACTGGCTGCATCAGTAGCGGACAGCACCTCTTCCAACTGGCGAATCTTCTCCTCACGAGCCTTCTCCCTGACAATAACCATAAATCATTGCACTATCCGTAAGAATACGTTCATTTAATGAATACTTAGCATACACTTGTCTCACTAACAAAGGTATCACAGGCAAACCCTAAAAGAAAAAAAAAACGAAATAATAGGATGTCCCGTTTAGCCAAACCTGAAGAGCGCCTCCTTGAGGTACTGTTGCAATTGGAAGAGTTGATGAGAACCGATTAGTGAGTAGCTGAAAGAGATGACAAATGGCACGTATTCTGAGGTAGCGACATATCTATTTCGATGTAATATGACAATCGATGTGGATGACTCACCCATAGTACGAGTCCACCTCGTTCTTCACAGTTGGCTTAGTAGTAGACAGGGCTGGAGCAACTACCTGCAGCATCAAACAATTAGTATCCAGAATATCTCGACAAATTTTGATAATTCAGTGAGCCCGTCTTTTGAATCTTAAACTACCAAGGAAAAAGTGCCTTGCGTACGTCGGAAACGATTTCATCTGTGACTAAATCGAAAGGTGATAAGAGAACCAGGCTTCTCTATCACAAGCCTACTCAATTCAACGAAAAGCCTATCAACCTTATATTGCAGCGAAGAATCAATGCAAACACGAAGAATACCTAGTCCTTCGCTCCCTAGCAACGGTGATACAATAAGCAGACATACCTCTCTTCCGCTATCATCAAACAGCTTGACAACGGCGAAGATACATCCATGGGCCACCGAGCTTTCTGAACTGACTGGTCATCGCCACACGCGATCACGATATTGTACAATCAATTCATCTGGTTGGGGCTTGTTCATAACAGTATTCATGAATCGGTAGGCCTAACTAAATCTACAAAAGTGGTAGATAACGTTGCCATGTATAACCATCACCCGCACATCACCCCCCCCCCCCGCAGTATGACCATACCGGTCGCTTGGAATGGACCTTCGGTTTGACAATTTGCCGAATGTCAAATTTCGGAAAAATAAGCCAAAAATGATACAGTATCCAACAAAATTTGTTTTCCGTTGAAGAGAAAAATTGGGCCGGTCCTATAGTTTTGACCCGGTTGTGACCCGTCCCTCTTACCCTTACTACTGTTCTCCACAATCTCCACACCGAATTGGAATATGTCACCCGAGTACACTTGACGAGGTTCCGACTGAAACACCTTCTCTTCCCATTGTCAGAGAACAGTGATACTGTAAAATGATGGATTTGCTCACTTTAATACAGCTTGATACAAGTCATCTCCTTTCATAAACAAGGACTGCGTGGTTGCAGTTACCGTAGTTGGCTAGCAGACTTTTCCCTAACTTTAGTTAGATTTCTTCCGACTGTTACTTGGGCTTATTTGAACCATTTCCCTACAAAAATAAAATCACGTATGAGCCCGCCAGACATTTAAAATCGGAACATGCGCCAGGTATACTGTAACGGAATATTAAATTACCGCCTGTTACTTTTCGCACTTTTCGTTGCGGGAGTACGCACGCCTAGAGCGGCGACGAGCATCGCGTGCGCGTTTTTTCCGAATTTTTTTGAATATCAGAACTCTCGAAGCGAAAAGTATCACGAACTGAAATTTTGCCATGTTCTGTGTCTAATGCACTTTAAATGTCTGGTCTGGGCTCATTTAAACGCTCGTGAAAATACTATGCGCGTAGCATTTTTAGCCATAAACTAACCTCTTCTCCAGTCGGCGACAGTCGATCGTTGTTCACAAAGGTCCCATTGCTACTCTTCGTGTCCTTGAGGTAGAAGGCATTATCGCTAGTCGAGTAGTACAGAACAGCGTGATTCCGCGACAGCACCTTAATAGACACTTATTAATTAACTGTTCACGTCGAGCAGATTCAGACGAGTTGTGAGGGAGAAAATAGGATAGCTTAGAGGACACGGGAACAAGAATGCAAGATCGTACTTTACAATCGAAGATGGCGTTATCAGGTCCCGGCTTGAGCCTCGCTACAGCCCTTCCGATCTTCAGCGCATCCTCCTCCGGCCCCACCTTCACCTTCCGCTCTTCGAATGTATGCGACTGTCCCAAAGGGGACATAATGGCATACGCACCGCGCATCTGAAGAAGGAAAAGATTGCAGATATTGCATTAAACGACGTGGAAAAGGCAGAAGTTCAGCGAGACATTGAGAATCTTTAGCAAGTGAAGAGTCTGCTCGAGACAGCACAAGGAAAATGATGTCGATGTCTCAAGCAAGAAGGCGTCTAGTTATCTCGTTAGCAAAGTGGGAATCAATCGGATAAAACGTTCCGGTTGTACAGCGAAAGACGACGACTTTTTAGTAAAATTCAGAATTTGAAGACGGAGCCAAACACTAAACGACGGAAATGAATTTCCGGCTTGTTATGAAACCTTTTCTAAATATTTACTTTTGTTGTACTCCTTCCTAGTTAAGATTTTAAGTTATTTCAGGCGATGTTGGTCGAAACGACGCGATTGCTCAGTAGAGGTTTTCGGACAGGCTTCAATCTCACACGAAATGCTTACAAAGCTGCGGTTGTCGACAACTATGGCCAGATTGAGGTGGGGTTTCTTTGGTTATTGAAGGGTAGGGGTAGTTTCGAAGTAGTTAGTTATTAAGGTTCGCGAGATGAAGTCGCATCCTCCACGAGAAGACGAAATTCTGATCGAGGTGGAGAGTGCTGGAGTGAATCCCGCGGATATGCAGATGATAAACGGGAAATACCACCTCAAACCGCAACTTCCGTTCGTCCCAGGTACAGATTATTCGGGAAACATCCATTTCATCAAATCGGACATTTCATCAATACTAGCAAAACTACGCTGTACCCGGCGATCCACAAAGCGTGCCGCGGTCGCCCTGCTTATATGGTCCAGGAGCTTCGCTCCTGGACACATAACACAGGGCTCCCACGGCACGCTTCACGGATCGCCTAAGATTTTGTGTTGGGAGGGGGTGGGCGCCTTCGGCGCCCACTGCTCTCAATACACCTCAACTACATTAGTTTATTTTTTCACGTCATTGTCAATGTTTTCGGAGGATCAATGCATACATGTGAAGGGATCTGGGAAGAGAGGACCAATCGCGCGCCGCAAGAGAGAGAGGCGAATGAATGCAATGAATCAAGGAGGAGACTGTAAAGCGCGCGATGGAGGGTCATGAGCGAAACTCGAGAGAAGTGTGTGCCTTGTTAGAGCAGTGGTAAGAATCTGGCATTGGAGTTCATTCGACCCAAGTTCGGATCCCGCTCGCTCGAATAGTTTTCTGCACATTTTGCCAAAGTATCCTCGAAAATTTTAAAAGTTTTTCTCTGATGACTTTTTGACCAAAGATGATCCCCGTGTTCTTAAACGCATTCTGACAAAAGTAGAACATTTTTTGAAAAATTTCAAAAATATCGATTTTCTCAGCCAGTTTTTAAAATTTTCAAAAACGCTAAAAATGGTCCCGATGTGTGAAGAATTGAATAGGGGTCTTGTAAGAACTTTTTTGAAATTCGCAATTCTAAAGGAGATAATCGACCTACGGACAGACACACACACACACACACAAACGGAAAAATTTGCAGTGATTTGCTAGTAAGAAGTAAACTAGTTGCATGCTAGTCACGGTTGATGAAACGACCGATTCGATGAAATGGTGGTTCTCCGATTATTCCATTCCTTATGTAAGTCGTGCAGGCTTTGAGCTGGCGGGTAATGTCAAAGCAGTGGGAAAGAAGGTGGAGAAGTGGAAGGAGAACGATCGGGTTGTGGTATTGAAGACTGGAGGGACGGGCGCTTTTGCTGAGGAGTGCATCGTCGATACCAATGTAAGATGGCGAGAATCGTTCTTAGGGTATTCTTATCTTATTGTTTTAGTTTAGTCTTTTCGTACTCGTATTCCACAAAAGATTCGTATTCTTTTAGTAGGTGAATTAGTAGCGTTTCAACGCGTTGACCAAGTTGAAAGGTGCTGATTAAGACGGACATAGTCGTTCCTCTTCCCTTCTCCATTGAATACGAAACAGCCGCCGCCGTGACCACTTCCTATGGAACAGCGTACCTCGCACTGCAGAAGATGGCCAAGGAAAAGGCAGGGTTCGTCTTTTTAGATTTTACAAGGATATTTTGAGCGTTCCATGGGTTGAAAGAAAGAACTATAGGATATATATAGACACTTTAATTCCAACAAGCATGCAGTAGGTTTTTAGATTTTATGCTTAAATTACGGATTTGCAGAGCTAACGTCCTGGTGCTGTCCTCACGTGGAATGATCGCCTTCGCTGCTATCGACTTAGCTCACAATGTCTTCAAGGCACATGTCAGTTTCATCTTTTTTATTATCATTCGATGCGGAGTATTACTACTCTGACCTCAATTTTACTTAGAACTTTCAAGGTTACTGTAATCGGATTACAGTCTATTATCATCTAAGAAAAGGGAATTGTAGTCCTCGGGAGGTACCGTACTTTAATAGTCCTATTTTACAGGTGATGGCAGCAGCTGATGATGAAGACAAGTTGGACAAGTTGAGAGAAACAGGAGTTTTACGAACTATTAACTACGCTAAGGTACGGTATCATTCTATCGTTGGCTTAACTTCCTTGCTGGAAATTTACATTAGGCCATACATGGGCAACGTTCCCATTCATAGTTTGAAAAACGGGCCTACCAATTGAAAGTTTCTATCAAAATCGGGCCTACCAAAGTAAAATTGCAACAATATTTGGGCCTACCACCCATACTTCCGGTCTGTGCCCACGTATGCATTAGGCACTGGCGTTCTGTAAGAGGTTCGAAATATTATTGGAAATTTAACATTGCAGGAGAAGATGATCAATGTAGTGCACAGTAGTACAATGGGACACGGAGTCGATGTGGCTTTGGATACGGTAGGAGGAAAGACATTCATCGACGCATTGCAATGGTGAGTTCTTTTTGAAAACTGGTGATACTCGATTTACTTTTACATATAATTTATAAACGATTGAGCAGTATACATAGATGTTGGTCAGTTGAACCGTTTACAGCGTCCGACCGGGCGGCACTCTCTTCTCTCTCGGATTCGCCTCGGGGGAAATCCCGTCGATCTCTCTTCTCGACCTACACAGATCACAAGCCTCCGTTTCGGGTGCGGTAGCTTTTTGCGCAAATTGATGTCTTCGTCAACTTGTTTTTGGAAGAATTTTCTTACTGATGACAGATACACATATGACAGATACTGTAATAGTATAGCTCTTTTAAGTACCTGATGTTGATTTCTTTCTACCTATGTAAAGCAGATTGTAAGATCACTAGGACAATACTATATAACAGCGAAAAGTATGCTGAAATATTTCGTTGTAGGAATATGGCTAGGGGGACATCAATCGGAGGAAGTTGAGAAGATTATCGAAATGCTGCTTGGACTTTTCTCAGAACAGTTCCTTCAGGTACGTCTTAACTTATTATGGTGCTTTCAGGAGATAAATACTCGTATTTGAAATTTATTTTGCGGTAGGGGTAATTTTCTAGCGGCGGTAAGGTGGGCGTGTAAATCGGTGAGGGAAATTTTGCGGTGCGGTATGGTTCATTTCATAGTAAACGACGGTTTGCGGGCGGGAAGGGTCTCACCCCGAAAAATATAATCAAATACACTATTTTTCCCCTGAGTGCTTTTTAAAATAAATTTGTGGTTTCTTCCCAAGTAAATTAAATAATTGAAGCCTCGAATCGAAGCGAAGTACAGTCTGAAGGACATATCACAGTGTATCAAGGACATCAATGACAACAAAGTCTTTGGCAAGGTTCTCATTAATCCCAAGGACTAGATAACGTTGTAGGTAACCTTTGACTAGTTTGTTCTGTTATACTCATAGATACGGAGATGATTAATTTATAACTTGCATACGAGTACCTCCCATATACGAATAAAATGCTTTACATAATCTACCGATATTGATTATTGACCGTTCGATCGGTTTTAATACCGTCAATGATATCCGTGTTTTGGTTTATTTTTTGAAGATTTTTTCATGCATTTGTTTACAATGTCGTCAGTACTAATCCTTAAAATACTCATTGTCAGTAGTCTCGTTCCCTCCAAATGGCTCGTCCCTTCCGTCTCCCCTCCGATGCGGGGACTTCACTGGGATTGTCGGCCCTTGAGAATCTCACTATTGAATTGGACATCGATGACGTCGTCGACGAGGAACGATCTCCGCCTTCAGTAGCCGACGGAGGCAACCTCCTCCCTCCCCCTCGCATCGGCCCCCCGAGAAGTCCTCAACAAGTGGTCGTATGGGTGGATGACTCCATTCCCATCGGACGACTCCCTCAACCAGCCAAGGACATACTGTGCAATCAACTGCAACTGCCGGGCTACTCATCGATGAAGAACTGGGAGAGTGTGGTTGCGTCGATGGGAGTGGGACAGGATGAGATGATGGGGGCGTCGAGGGCTGGTTCCCCCCTCCAGACTCTTCTCTATCGACTCTCTGCATCTCCCGTCAATCACCTACTCAAGGCCCTAGTCAACGCACGAAGAGTCGACACGTTGACCTCGCTGACTCCTTTCCTCATTTCCCTCAAGAACGCCCCTCCTATGCCACCACCTGCGGATAATCTACTGTCTCTGTCGATGGGATCAGTCAGTTCGGATGTTCTGCCGCCAATTAGAGTTCACAAAGAAGATGGAATGGTGGAGAAGCTGTTGAGGAGGGGAAACGACTTCTTACTAGTTATTCACTACGAGAGGACGAAGGAAGAGAAGAAGACTTGGAAGTGGTTTGCGAAGAATATGAAGGAGAAGGAGAAGACAACGGGACAGGAAGTGGTCGATTTACGAGAAGTGATAGAAGATGGAGGAGGAATCGAGTCACTCGAAAGAGTGTACAGAAGAGCCAACCAAGTGATACTCTGTGTATCGAGGGCATTGACTGAAGTAGTACAAGGAAGAGATGAAGAGGGAGACTACCAGGGGAGTGCTGTGAGGACGGTGTATACGTGGACAGGAGATGAACGACACAAGAATGGACAGAAGAATTGGAGGTGCAGAGTGGTACTGATGGGGGAGCAGTTGAGGATGGATGACATTCCACTACAGTGGAGTTCCACTCTCTGGTACAACTTCCCCAAGAACTGGAATGCCTTTGTGGAGAGGACCTTTAAGGAACCGATGAGGAGCCAGTCGGATCAGAGTGGTCTCGACACTGGATAATTGTAATTACTGTATTGATGGTGCTACCGTATACCTCTGTATCTTTACTTGCATAATATTATCACATTGCTATTACGCGGTTGTTGATTGTCATGCTTTGCGATCTCAAGGAACGAATAAAGGGATTATTAAGGTGACGATTACGGTAGCTGAGACGGTCGATGCTGTCGCTTTTGGTGAGGGGTGGGAGGACGACCAATAGTATTCGTCTTCTTGTGCACACTACGAATAGAGGTACGGTAGGATGATGAAGATACTGTGACAGTTAGGATACGCGCTGATATTGTGATATCATTAGAATCATTAGAATAATTTTCCGTACACCGGTTACTGTCAAATTCGGAAAATAACACGGTGGGGCACGTAATATTTATATATTTTAGGGTCGCTAAGAGTATGTCCCCTCTCAACGTCTGCCGGTCCTTCCCTTCGTATAGCTGCATCTCTCAATTCGCTTGCTGATTCCTTCGTACTTGGTAAGACTTGCATTACATCGGAGTGATGAGAAGGTATGAGAACACTTTTATGAAACCTAGATGTCGGTTACGGCAATGAGGTAAAGTCCATGATTACTTTAAGCTCGTTGGCACAACCAAAAAGGAAGGAATGGACGACCGATTATCAATGTAAAGAAGACGAATCACGCGAAGAAAACTACAAGTGAAGAGGGAGAAGAGAGTGGAGGGGACAAGGAAAATGAGAAGAATGATGAGGAGAAGAAGAGAGAGGTATGGGAATAGGAGAGGGGGGAAGTTAAGGGTACTGTAGGATCGATAGTTGAGTTACGGTGACAGTTACTGTAGTTGCGAACCTCTATAACAATTAGATAGGGCACTGTAGGTGTTAATTTTAGCCGCAGAAACTTAGTTGCATGGCGATACTTTTGTATTTATAAAGTGGCAGGTACTATGCACTAAATGATTAAAGTAGTTTGAGTATATCGTACCTGTTAAGGAGATTCTCGCAGCGATGAAGAAGGTCTTTGCTGTATCGCTATTCATCTATGGAGTACTGTACATGGTCAATCCCCAGAACAGGTAGATGGAAGCGAGAGCAGAACAGCCAGTGGGAGAGCTTACTTTTCTGACTGATCTAATGTGCTGTTCGTGATTCGAAAGTTTAAATGATATCCCTTTGTTGAGGGATGGTTCGAAGCACCAAGAGGTCTCGATGATAACGTGGAGTGACTTCGTGAGCAACCTTCTTCCGACGGGACAGGTTAGTTTTCGTATACTTGAGTCATTTTGTCCCAATTGAGTTTGTGTAATACGCATTATGAAAGTCCAGAGCGGAAGAAATGAACCTGAAGTATTCGCATCTTTATGGGGAATTAAATGAGGTCATTGGTACCCCGAAAAAACACGGAATAGTACTTCCTTTAAACTTGCATTATTGTTGTAATTGTCGATTCGTTGCACTCTCGACATGCTTCAGATCTCAAGAATCGTCGTGTTCCCGGAGAAGGACGTCGCCTTCATCTACATGTACGACGGGGCCAAGACATTCTCCGGAAAACCCGTATCTTTTTCTGTCTTTCTAGTTTGCCAGTTTCTGGCCTACCGTACCCGTTGCCTTCCCTGTCTACCGTACCCCTGTCCCTCTCAGCTGGATGCCATCTACCGTATGGGAATCCCTTCGCTCGCTCGATTCGAGGGAGAAGTCAAAGCAGCGGAAGCTGCGATTGGATTGCCCCCTGAGCATTGGACGACCATTCAGTACAAGAGACTCGAGGGAATGTGAGGACACTTCATTCCTTATCTTTACATCACACGAACCTTTTGGGAAATTGGCAAGGCTTAGATAAGTAGCTGTTGCCTACATACGAAAGTGTTAATTTACAGTAATCATTTTTTACTTATCTTACTGTAAATACTATGTTTGCAGTAACCAAACCCTGACCTTCGTTCTCATTGTTGCCCTCTTCGCTGGCGCGTATTTCCTCTTTCGGAAGGTCAAATCGATCAACATGTCCGATGTTATGGTAAGCTTGTTTTGCAGATTACGGTAGGATTCAATTTTTGCAAATCTGCCTTGGAGCATTCCACAATGGATTGTATTACGGTAGGCAATGAAATGGGTATTTGAGTCGACGATGACGAAGACGAAGTTCAACATTATCGATCCGCATTCGCCTGAGGGCAAGTCCAAGCTTCATATCAAGTTCAGGGTGAGTATCTACAGGGTATATCTGCAGATCTTGCTCAGACTTTTGTGCACAGTTTCTCATCGTAGATGAGTGTGGCCTCTTTGTCGGCCTTTCCTTTAGTATGCTCATAATACTAATGTAAGTCTATTTCAGGACGTAGCTGGGCTGCACGAGGCAAAGGTTGAAATCAACGAGTTCGTGGATTACATTCAGAATCCCACCAAGTATACGGTAAGCCCCTTTTCCGTTGTAACTTATCTCGGTCTTAGTCATGACAATCCCTTTCTCTATGATCTCTTCTTGTTTGCAGCACCTGGGTGCCAAGTTGCCCAAGGGAGCCCTCCTCACGGGTCCCCCAGGATGCGGAAAGACCCTTCTGGCGAAGGCTCTCGCTGCAGAGAGCAGTTGTCCCTTCATTTCCATGAATGGAACCGAATTCGTCGAGATGATCGGAGGTATCGACTGCTCTTTTAGAACCTTAGTTGGAATCATCGGATTGCGCTTTAGTATTTTGCCGTAATAGTTTGCGGGTTTCTATGGAGTCAATGTGATTAGAGGAGATCTAACGATAAGATACGTTGAGGTCTCGGAGCTTCGCGAATTCGAGGATTGTTCAAGGAGGCGAAGCAGAGAGCTCCCTGTATCATCTACATTGATGAGATCGATGCGATTGGAAGGAAGAGAAGTGAAGGGAAGGGAGGAGGGTTCGGGGGAGGGAGTTCGGAGGTGAGGGGGATAGCGATATAGCGCATACAAAATTTAAAGTCTGTACTTTTGGCTCTAGAGTAAACGGGACTGCAGAACAAATTGCGTTACAATCCCTCTTACTCTCGGGTTATTCTCGATTTTCAAATTTCAATATCTTACCGGAAAACGAACACGCTCTTTTTCTTCATGTTGTTCATGTTTTGCAACTGGTTTACGCATATCTTGTGTAGCAGCTTCGTCTAGTATGGTTGTTTTACGGAATATATAATATTTAGATCTATTGCGAAATAACAGTTTTCTCAATGCAGCAATGCATCCCTTTGAGGAAGAACAAACACTGAACCAACTTCTGGTAGAGATGGATGGGATGGACTCGGCACAGGGAATTGTCATGCTAGCGAGTACGAACCGACCCGATATACTGGATAAGGTAAGGCACGGGTTACGGTATGCTGTACAATTACAGTAATGCTGTTATTAATCAAGAACTGTAATTCATAACCGTCTTCCTACCGTAACCCTACCCTCACAATCAGGCTCTGCTTCGTCGTGGTCGTTTCGACCGTCACATATCGATCGATCTGCCGACTCTCATTGAGAGGAAGGAAATGTTCGAATTGTATCTCAAGTAAGTAGTCGATTCCTGGTTTTATATTTCCACATATCAGAATAGGCTATTTTACGATATTCTCCACTTTCAGGAAGATTCGGACGGATTTCGCGGCTACAAGATACAGCCAGCGACTCGCTGCCATGACCCCTTCCTTCTCAGGTATACTGTAAGCTTAAGCTTACTGTAACCCACTAAGACTAAGGCTTTCGTTATTCGAAGGTTAAGTTTCTGCATTTGTGTAATCCTTATTATATTGCAGGCGCGGACATCGCGAATGTAGTGAACGAATCGGCGATTCGTGCGGCGTCTACGGGATGCAAACGGGTTACTGTAAAGCATCTGGAATACGCGATGGACAGGGTTATTGCCGGTTAGTCTGCTCTCTGCTTCTTATCAACGTTTTCGTATTTTCGTTTTCCTTTAACAGTAAAAGAGCATGAACTATGCTTTTACAACTTGTGATAAGGATCGATCTGCCTTTGAAGTGCGATTCAAGCAGACAACTATTGCGCGAGGTGTCGTTCAGCTAATTTTCTGCAACATATATCAGGACAAAACTAATTGCGGATGGAAAATTGGCGCATTTATGCTCCTAAGGAAACCTATCCTATCACTTGTTTTTGTTTCAAACTATCTCTCGTAGCAAGTGACCTTGATTGTAGTGACACTCATGCTAGAGTCTTAAGGATCGGAGAAGAAGTCGCGAGTTTTGATAGAAGAGGAGAAGGAGGTCGTGGCATGGCACGAAGCGGGACACGCATTGGTGGGATGGATGCTTGAGCATACTGACGCACTCCTTAAGGTACGGTAGGATTGGGCGGTCGAGGGAGCAGTCTAGTAAGGGAATGGGAGTGGTTGAAACAAAGTGAGTGATGGCATGACCGTCTGGCAGTAGGAGGCGAAACGGTCATGTCTCTTCGTAGGTAGATAGGTCGATATACAATTCTTTATATCTAACTCTACTTTCTACCTTAATCTTTCCCTTATCTAAACATATTCAAAAAGAAAGAATGGCCTTTCAGGTGACGATCATTCCCCGAACCAGTGCCGCACTGGGATTCGCACAGTATTCACCCAAAGACAAGAAGTTGTTCAGTCGGGAAGAGGTTTGAGCTTACAATAATAAACAACATCTTTATGGAATTTGCCATAGATGACTTAAAGTTGTAAATCGGGAGTTTGGTGATGATTACGGTAAGATACTGTGTTAAGTTGTTCGATCGGATGTGCATGATGCTGGGTGGAAGAGTGGCTGAGGCCATTCAATTCAATAGGATTACAACCGGAGCAGAAGACGATTTGAAGAAGGTGAGAAGAAGGACGGGGTCAGTGTGGTGAAGGAAAAGGTGATTCCCGGTTTTGCCAGATTGTTATAACGACTGGAGTTTCCTTCACTCATTGGTGTGGAGTTGCTGAAATGAAGTGAAACAATTTGAATAGTAAGCGCATAGACTGAGGCATACATGAGCACCGACCCAAAGTATGGGTGGTATGTCCAATTTGTTTAAAATCTTACTTTGGTACTATTTCGTATATTGGTAGGCCCGTTTCTCGAAATGTGATGGGGAAGGTTGACCACGTATGGATTAGGGGAAATATCGCAAGGACGATGGGTTATTTTCTACCCTTAAAGGTGACCAGATCAGCGATGGCGCAGATCAAATTGTATGGAATGAACGCGACTGTGGGGCCTCTTTCTTTCGCTTCGGACGATGAGAGAACCGCGGGATTGCAGAAGAAACCGTTTAGCAACAAGTTACAGGCAACTATGGATCAGGTGACGGGGGTATCCCTGCATAACCCGTTGTACACCATTTCCTCATTTATCAACTTTATTATTTAAAAACATTTCTTCGTTCACGGTTCTATATTCGGGTAGTTTGTGATAAATATAGTGTTGTAGGTGAAGGGGGAGATGGAACATGCATTACAGAATGGAATGGAGAGGATTAGAAGGTGACTAATGTATCGTTACAGGAAGCGAGTCTTCTAGTGGGAAGAGCATACAAGGCAACGGAGGAATTGTTGTTGAAGCACAGGGACAAGTTGGATTTGGTGAGATATGAACAAATATATCATTTAGCTAATATTTTATAGGAAATTATTGGGTTATGGCTTGCGCCAATCCAAGGCTCATCTGCTGCTGACCGTAATCCGTTTGACTGAGAGCATTCCCTTTGTTTCAGTTGGCATCTGAACTATTGAAACGAGAAGTACTGTCCAATGAGGACGTCCACGCTCTTCTGGGACCCCCTCCCTTCGGAGAAAAGAGGGTAATCGACATGGTTGATAGAGTGCTTCCCAAGGAAGAAGAGAACACCTCCGTCTAGGATTGTTATTCCTGTATTGTTATATCTCTCGCTACATTCGGGTTGTATATACTTTGAGAAGATTAGCAAGAAAAAAGTTAGATGATAAATAGATTTGAAAATCTGACAAAAGAAGAATTATAATAAGTAGCAAAAATATTGTAGCATGTCTATAGTATTGGCCGGAAACATCCTTGCTTAGCCCCATTGTAGCGAATCGTAAGGGTGTGGCAAGGGGGTTGAACGATAGTTATCGTATGAGATGAAGGGGGATATAAGGGGAAGGGAGGGAGGGACTGGATTCATCTAATGGAACACTCCACTCGCACACTTCTTCTACTTACTCTGCTATTCGGTCTCTCTGCCCAGGAGAGCAAACATTGGCGTATGTTTTCTTTCATTATTGTGCCATTGCGACAGTAATCCCGTTTCTGTGTTTTGTTAAACCTAATTACTTCAAGGGGATGCTGAAGATTGGGTACGGTATTTTCTAGGCACCGTTGTTATATCGCAGCTCTGATATTTTTAGCTTAATAGGAGATCTACTGAAGATTGGTTACAGTAGTAGCAAACTTGAAGAGTACGGTAACTACCGTAATCCTATGCAGAATGGCGTCGATTGGACTGTAAGACAACGAATGGAGAGGGACACGATCACATTTCGAAGGAACCGGCGACTTGTCAATTGGGATTGAGGGAAGGGGAGTACGATGAGGAGGAGAGGATCGTACAGGCACCCATATGCCATGATGTCAGTTATCGAGATCAAGCCGGCTGCATTATCTTGTAGTAACTATGCTCCTTCAGGAAGTGGTCAATGGAACCATTCGATCGTACTGTAATCTAGTGTGTCCGGGTGCCGATACAGTATACCTAATCAAGAGGAAACCACAGACGCACAGGTATGGTACTTGTCAGATTGATCTTATGGATTTCTACTGCCCCATGTAAAGAAATAAGAATACTTGGACGTACGAGTTATGTTCTAGACATGAAACATATAATTTTTTTTTGTTATGTTGTGCGCGAAACTGATACTCTAGATCATGTTTCGTGTTCTACACTCATGAACTGGAGAGAAGAGGAGATGAATGGTATCTGTGGAGGATCAACAAGTGTAGACATAGTCAGATCGAGATTACTGTAAGGTGAGGATTTCACACACCTAGTGAGGATATAGTAAACAACTATCAACTACTATAATTTCTGATTTAAGAGCCGATTGAATTCGCATCACTTTCTTAATTTCAGATGTGAATTCCTGTCCGCGAGAAAGGACTATCCTAGCGATGATCAGCTCTTTACCAAACTAAGGAAGAAGAAGTTGTAGACATCCTTGTGATCTTGGGTCGTTGATCTTGAATACTAGATATTTTACCGTTCGAGAAACCTTTTCGATCATCCATTTTTGCAATTTTAAGCCATTTTAAGGCTTACTTTCATTGATTTTGGATCTTAACTCTTCGAAAATGTGTCATTTTCAACTATTCTCGAAAATGGCCAAATGGTTGAAAATGCGTTACTCTAAGATGTGGTTGAAGTGGTCGACATATTCCGCTAACAATTTTGAATAATAATAATACTCAATAAATGCATTTTAAGAAATCTCAAGGATCTGCAGATCGATCTGAGAATCTGTGATTCGATAAAGCCCTAAAGCCTTTGCACAGCATTCCGCCCGGCGAAGAATAATAGCGAATTGACCATAGCGAATTAATAACGAATAGCTATTATTATTATTAACCACTATTTTTGAATTTTCTCAAGAATGGCTGAACCAATCTGCACCAAAATTTCGGAGCTCTTGTAAAGCATGGTGACGAGCTTAAGCTTTTAAATTCATAAGTTGTGCTTCATTTATTTGCCTACAGGATCGGATCCTATGCGCGGAAACCGCTTGGAATGCTGTGTTTGACCAACCTATTTCAAATATGTTTTTATTCCACATTAACAAATAAATTAGATTTTTTACAAACAAATTCAGTCGGAAAGAATTCTTAAAGGTCATAAAGTGTCAATTGCTCCTCGCTTTGCTCTCGATTCTCTCATATTCCTCTCTCGTCGAGATAGTAGGATATTATGCTTCACTTGATAATTCTAAAAAATATTATATGTGAATATATAGGTTTTAAAATAAATTACCTTTTAGGCTTCAGCGACGAAAAGGGCTGGAGTGATCCAGGTATCAGCTGGATGAGAAGAAGCATAGATAATTTCTTCTTCTATGCTTTCTCGATCATGTTCACTTCTGAGCCTTGGATCTGTTGTTATTGAAGCCACCATAATGCCAATGAGAGCGCGATCAGCAGAGTAGCATGGGTCTCCGCCATTAATCGAAGAACTGGCCAAGAAACGTCCTCTGTGGTCCACGGAATCAGAATACATCCGACCATTTCGATGAGTAATTTGATGCCCGTCTTCAGTCTCACGACTTAGACCAAACCCGATAAACGACTCAAAAGCCTTCTGTGAACGCTTGGAATAAGGATAGTCTTCGAAGATCTCCCTTCCGTCCACTGAGCGAAGAATCACAAAGCCGTGATGAGTGTCGACAACAATGACCTACAATATATAATATATTGACAACATTATATATTAAATAATTAAATAAATTATAAAAAATATCGTTAAAGATACATACATTCATTTTATGTCGAATACTGTGATCCTGAGCATTTATTATTTCAACAAGACTATGCGTATTGTCTTCATCATTCTGTCTTTCGTCGTACTCTCGTAGTATTTTGTGTGACTTGTGTGCGTATGTCACAGTCGCCCTTGACGAAACAGGCGATACGCAACCACCATCGATGATACCATCTCGTAGAACTTCGGCAGAAGATTCCTCTTCATATTGAAGAGCTTTTTGCCCTCGAGGGATGAAAAACAGACGGGCGCAGAGCTCGTCTGCTAATTTCTCTGAAAACCAAGGAATAAATTGTTAGACCATTTAAGATATTAAGATAGAGAATATAGAACGCTCCCGATGATAGCCGGAGAAATGCCCTAAATTAAACATTTCAAGCAAACATCCCAATCTTTACATACAAATCTACAAATTAAAGATGGTTAATGTAAGATAATAAATTCAAATCGTTAATCATACAAACCTTTGAAACTCGAGGAACAACTAGGTTGAGAGGGTGCTTTGTCGGATTCCACAAAGAACTGAAGAGTTGGAAATTGGAAGCAGGAAAGTCGTTCTAGATTCGTCGACACTAAATTAAATGAAATACAGTCAGAAACTTAGTTATTTACAAGTATATGAATACAACTTAGTTGTAGCATACGAAGTATTTTGAGCTAAGTTCGACTTAGTTCGCGGGACTTCGCGGTTATTGGGTGGAACAAATAACACATAATTTTAAGCTCAGACGAAATAATCTCGAGATAATTTTTCACATTAAATGTGCGGCAGGCCCATCGTTGTTGGAGAATGATGATGAAGACGAGATGGAGAAGGGGCTCACGGGGACTACGTCGTGGATTACTTGTGAGGAGGAAAAAGTTGAGAAATGCTGAAATAGTGAGACAGCAGAAGGCCACTACCGTCTTCACCTCGGTTGTGATTCGCGAGCGCTGATCAAGTGAAGATGGTGCGGCAGAGAAGACAGTGAGGAGAGGAGGAGTGGGGGGGGGGAGATAAGGAGAGGAAGGATAGGGGCTACTCACAAAATGGAAATGTCGGAAATGAGAGAGGGCCCTCCCTAGGGACAACTGGACACCATCGATGGATTACCCAACCACCCTCCACGAATTTTTTGTAATTTATTCAATATATTGTAGGTCATTGTTGTCGGTCTAAGTCATGAGACTGAAGATGGGCATCAAATTACTCATCGAAATGGTCGGATGTGTTCTGATTCCGTGGACCACAGAGGACGTTTCTTGGCCAGTTCTTCGATTGATGGCGGAGACCTCCGCCATCAATCGAAGTCCATCAATCGAATTCGCCGCAGGCCCATGCTACTCTGCTGATCGCGCTCTCCTTGGCATTATGGTGGCGTCAATAACAACAGATCCAAGGCTCAGAAGTGAACATGATCGAGAAAGCATAGAAGAAGAAATTATCTATGCTTCTTCTCATCCAGCTTACCTGGATCACTCCAGCTTGATCACTCCAATCGCAGATTCTCAGATTATTATCTTGCAATATTTATCTGCCTCAAAGAGGTTCATAAACCGGCTTGGCGAATATCGTGGGTTTGATTCGTAGATCTTCAAGACTCGATCGAGACACATCTTCATCCGAAGAATACTGTTCAGCCTTCTTGAGAGGGGTTTGCAGCACTAAAAGGGGATAATATAACCGTCAAATGATTCAAAGAGTATCGCAAACTGAAGGAGTTACCGTACACCGTCCCTTGACTATCCTTGACTCCCTTCTTCGATCGTGCGCGTCTTTATTCATTCTCACATCGCAGACATAGACGAAGGTACTCCAGACAACGTGGAGATGGTACAGTTCAAAGAGAAGAGCTGAGAGCTGAAGATTGAGGGTTGAGGAAGGATGGCGATGGACATGAGTAGAGAGGGCACTTTGAGGAAGTCACTATAGTGGAGAACCTTGGTTATGGAGTAGAAGAGAGTAGAAGGGAGGTTACCAGAGAGATGTTGAACATGAGATGAGTTTTATCCAATTCTTCTCTTAAACTTGAAAGCTCGAGAAAGTTGACGAATGTGTAGAGGGACATGAGGAAGACTATCTACAATGAACATTTCCTACTCTTCGATAAGCTCAATTCAGTTGATCATTATCTGCAACTTGCTAGAAGCGAGAAGAACAAGGAAGGAATGATCATGGCGAACTGCTCTGTTTTCAGTCCGACGATTAGAGCGACGGAGCACAGGAAGAGCACGATCCATGTGAATACGGCCCCTGGAGGAGCCGGGTTTTAGACAACGTATAAAATACGGATACCACCGGGAGATCTACCGACGTCTGGTAGTGAAAGGGGAGGGCGGCAATAGTAAATGATGCTCCATTTGAAATATAAGAAAGGCTTACACGATATGAGAATGGTGGAGCCGTGAACGAAAGTATAGACAAGAAGAGCGAGATAGGAGAGGAGACGAATGAAAGTGAGGAGGGGAAGTCCGTGGGAGATGTGGAGGGAACCCAGACAGATACGGTAGGTTGAGGCGTCCTCCTGTATAGGGAGAATTGCATGCATCCCGTTTCAAGGTCAATTTATTAAATCAGAAATAATGCATTGGATGTGTGATCATCGGAAAGCGTTTTCATGATTTTCAGGAATGATTATCGATCAACAAAAAGTATAAGAAGAGAATGTGTTGGGTGAAAGAAGTAGGAAGTGACTGGTCTAGAGATGGAAGATTAATGAGATTAAGGGAAAAAGGAAAAGAGAAAGAGTCTGACCTGGAACTTGGAATGGCTGTATACAGAGAGTTGGCGTTGTCTTCTTCTCGCGTCAGACACGTCTCCATTCATGCTTCACCCTCCCCTTTACCTTTCTCTCGCTTTCTACCCTCCCCCTCTCCTTCCTCTCCCTCCCCTCTCAATTCCCTCCCATCTCCATGTATCCCTCTCTAATCATCGAACTGGTTCCTTCCTCTACTCTCCTTCGTTTCTTCGTAATTCCACGATCTATACTTGATTGTTGTCCTTTTGTAGTGGTCAACACAACAATTCGTGAAACATCTGGAGAATATTTCGAATCACAAGTCACATCATAATACTAGGAATACAAAAAAAATACACGAAGATGATAATCTCATTCCAACTCCCTCATTGTGAGAGAGGTGAAATGACCATGAGAGTATCGTCTAGACGATATTATCATATTCTATCTTTCATGAAGCTTTCCCTTTGAATGACTGCCGATCTCCGTTTATCATTTGGAGAAAATGAGATGCTCGTCATTTATTACAGTCTCATGTTAGAGTACGCAGCACTTACAAATAGCATGCCCAACACTAATTGCAAGTCAATCAATAAACCGGTCAATAAACCCAAATACACCGTGGGCTATGCCCAAGCGAGACTCATCAGCGGTCAGATAAACTATGTAAGGTGAGTGGATCGGATATGCTGACCGAGGTCATCGGTCAGTGTGACTAGACTATTTTGCAAGTAAGCGGACCTTGTGTCCTAGCTATAAAATAGCAGGCATATTGTCTTGGACCCCGTAAAAGAGAGTGTGAATCTAATAGCAATGCTAAAACATGATTTAAAGTTTTCGTTTTTATTTGATACTTATTGAAATGATATTAATTGATTGATTTAAATAATTATATGTACGGTAACTTTCTGAGGATTCACGTTCGGTACTTCTATCTAGTAGACGGTTTTACTTCCGGCTTCATGCTGGAATTTTAAATTTTTCATTTTTTCAGCAAGTAAATGTGTAGATAGCTGAAACATATTGTTCATTCACTTATCGAATACATATATAAAAAATAAAATTTTGCGGGCTATCTTATTGTTAGCTGTAGAGATGTAATTTGTTAGTTTATTTATGAGAATGTTTCTGCGCGCAGCCGGACGGCTAGACTAACCCCACCCGATCACACCATGAAAATGGACGACTATGGTTAGATATGGTTAGAAATCAAGCTTGAGCTTATGGGGGCTTATGACGGCTCGCAAGCCTATGAATAAACACAACGTCTTGCTGCGTAGAATAGATTCGTATGCAAATTAAGAGAGTGGAGGCGAGAGAGCATGCAAAATGGAGAGACGCAGAGACATTCGCAATTTCGGAACGCAGACTGGTAAAACGTCGTGGTATAAGTACTAGGAGGTGCGATAGAACGCAAGGAATCGTTGTGTAACGGTTTGCCATACCGTTCACGAGCGTATGTTGTGGGGGGAACGTCGACTTGGGGAGAGATGCCTTTATTTCACGGGTGGAACCTACATGAGAAAGGATAGACTGACCAAGAGTGAGAGTGAAATAGGCACTCGATAGATTCGGCACTACGATAATAAAGGGAAAAGAGCGCTTAGTGTTCTCTTACCCATAACGAAATAGGTTCCACTTTATTTCCGGTCAAAAGTTTTACATTGAAGTCCTATACAACATGAATTGTAGGATTTTGGCACATTGCCAAAGTGGGGGACCCGTCCGACTGTGCTGCGCCTCTCAGAGCTCTCTCGCGTACACTCTTTTGTTTTGCAAACCTCTCTTCATATTTATGCCCCACAACCCGCAGTGAGGCAATGACTCTGAGCCTCAGAGCTTCATTCTCGTATGTCCTTTAATAGTTCTCCTTCAGTGCGAAAAAAATTGCGGATTCTTCATATTGCTGTCTTGAAAACATTACCACTTTTCAGATCATCAAGCCCTTGCCATGTTTCAAAGTGCGCCAGACGATTACGAGAGGCTGACCAATTTGCCGTATGATGCAGGTTGTTATTCATCTTTTCAACTATGACTGTCATACGATACTAGCGCTAGGTATTGGTGAAAAAGTTCCGTCAGTAAACTCATTCCTACTTTGTTTGCACTCTCTTCACACCGCTTCGCTCTCTCGTCGGCATGAGGCGACTGGCGGAACATTTTCGTCTACCATAACTGAAGATTATGCTTCACCTTCCTCAGATATATTATTGTTTATAGGTTACGTCCGTTATTCAACAAGGTGCCAGAAGTGTTCAAAGAATATTGAAAAGGTGCCATTTCTTGGATTTATGCTATGAGAAAGAATTAATTCTTTTAAGGACGATGTGCGAATGTGTGATAAGAATGCCGACTTTATGGGAGTATGCGGGTAAGAACGCGTCAATTAATTATATTGACTGAAATCACCCTTTGACAATATTTTTGTCTCTGTACTTTGTGTCTTTTTTATTTTTGTTTATGTACTTTGTGACTTTTCTATGAAAAAAACAAATTAATTAAATTGCTAGCAAATTGAGAAGCCGTACGCGCACAGCCCAATTTTTTTCCGGAGGAAATACTGTTTGTTCAGCGCGTTTCCGGCGCAAAGTGTATAATTTCGACTGTACTTTTCTCATCTTGCCCTCGAACTTCTAACTATCGTACTTTCGATCGAAAAAAGTTGTCCGGTAGCCAATTGTGCTTTAAGATTAAAATTTACAATAATAGGGCTACGCATGCATTCCTGAAGGTTGAGCTGGAGGTTGTATGAGAAGTCGAGAGGTAGACTAAGTAGTAATCAGGGCCAATGGCTACCACATCGATTGCTTCTTCTTCGTGTACAAATCATCGGTAGATGAAGAGTCGATTGGTGGGATGAGCAAACTCAAGTGGGATGACCAGGTCAGACTTTGCTTGAGTTGAAATTATATCACATATTTTATACTTTGTGAAAAGTTGTGCTATGACATTGAAGGAGTAGCTACGATAATAGCAATTACGAAGTTTGGTCAGAAGGCGTTTAGTTCTATGCGAGAGAGAAGTGCACAACACCGGCCATACGTGGGCAACCTTCCCCGCAATATTTTTAAAAACGGGCCTACCAGTGTACGAAATCAGGCCTACCAATTGAAATTTTACAGAAAATATAGGCCTACCAAAGTAAAATTCCGAAGAAATTTGGGACTGTTATTGGAGGAAAACGAATGTTCAGATAGCTGCACATTTCTTTCCGCTGACCACCGTAAAACTTCAGCCTGAGCCGGCTTTTAGCCTAAGGCATTTTGCCAGGACAGTTTCACTGTATTTAGCGGAGTGCGCTGCAAAGATTTCTCAGCGTTCCTTTTCTTCCAATAATACCACCCCTACTTCGGGTCGGTGCCCACGTATGACACCGGGTTAACTATGGAGAGGGTTAGATTTCTCGAGTTGTGCATGAGAGTTCTTTTGATGCCTATCTTTCATACATCATTCATAACCGCGAGGCGTCTCGTCACCAAAAGCAATGAAAGGTATTGACCAAAAGAACTCGCATGCACATCTCTATTAGATTCCAGTGGGTAGACAAAGCACTTTGCGATTGTGCCAATAGCAGGATGGAGGTCAACGGAGTGGTCAGGAGGAAAGGGGCTGACAAAGATCAACAATGTTCAGGAGAGAATCAGGAACAACATCAAAGTGTACTGTGATAGGAGTCCCGGAGGACCGAAGAGGCACAAGACGAACAAAATGCAGTACAAATTCGTCAAGGTCGTGCTCGCCCCTTCGGGACGGTTAGTGGACAGGGAAAGAATTGGTCAATTGAACGTGTATGGAAACAGCGTTGGTCAAATGGTTGTTCTCCGGAATACTCCGAAAAGAGTGACTGCATTTATTTGCGGAATTAAGATCTCTAGGAAAACACATTTTGTTTTGTCTGCAGGGCGAAGTGCCGTAAATGCGCAAAGTTCCTGAAGATGCAACGACCGAAATTCTTCTTCGAGTACAGCTGGCATCACTTTACGTGCTTCTTCAAGAAGGACAAAATACAGGAATTCGACGTATGTCTTCTTAGGCCTTGTGTCAATGCATAGCTTGTTAGAAAAAACGCTATCTTTAGGGCCATTCGAGATGTTTTAGGGAAGGTTATAGTTAGCGAATAGCTAGAAACGGCTGATATGGTAAAAGTGCAGGTAAAAAGTATTTGCGCCATTACTAATATACGTCACTGCTTATGACAATATCTTCTTCATAGGGGAAACCCGAGGATCTGAATGGATTCGATGGACTACCGGATGATGATAAGAAGATGATCAAGGAATACTTTGAGGCCATTGCCAAGGCTAGTGAAATACGCAAGTTAGAAGGAGAATAGATGGAAAAAGAAACATTCATGTAGTCGATGAAGGA
Source organism: Micoletzkya japonica (assembly GCA_900490955.1). Classification (NCBI taxonomy): domain Eukaryota; kingdom Metazoa; phylum Nematoda; class Chromadorea; order Rhabditida; family Diplogasteridae; genus Micoletzkya; species Micoletzkya japonica. Next base: position 167,424 of record LS894028.1, on the reverse strand, counting down.
AATGCTTTGTTCAACAATTGGCATTAGACAAGAAAACAGTAGGCAATTCGTTAGTGACAGTGCGGAATGTGTAAAAGAGTAGCGAATAATGAATGATCTGGATCATAAGTGAAATAGGGAAAGGACGCGGAAGCAGCAGAACTTGGAAATTGCATCGAGGAGACAGGCAAGCCACCAGCGACCGTCCAGGCGGACGACAATTCGTCTGTCGACCTTTTACTTATTTATTATTATTCGAAATCATAATATTCGATATTTAAAAAATATTTTACCAGAAAAGAGTTAATAAAACTTGAAGTTTTATTAACTCTTTTCTGCTAAAATATTAATTTTCATATGAAATCTTGTGACTTCTAAGAATAAGTCTGCTTTAAGCTTGAAGGGCTGTATCTTTTCAGCGCAGACGATGAGATGGGAGAGGCTGTGGAAGATGAGAAGATGGAGGGGGAGGGGAAAGAGAATGGGGAAGGGGGAGAGAAGAGGGCGCAAGAGGGCGGGGCTACTACTGAACAGGTAAATGAGAGGTACTTGATATTTGGGGATATAATTTATTATTGGAAACTGTTGCGGTTGTCTTGAATGGGTACTGCATAATTTTTTGAATTATTGTTTATTGTTAGCTTGTCTGAAAAAAGATGAGATGGTCAGGGGCTGCTGGTAGTCTACTGCACTGGCCCTTCCATACATAAAAATTGAGCAATTTATCAAAGTCTTTGTTGTGCAGCAGGCTAACAAATACTTGAGAAAGATGTGCAGCAAGCTACCCACCCACGGTACCTGCAAGTGTTCTCACCTATGAAAATTACTTGCTGGGGAGACCGCCTGATCGTACTACCTATCCACGTGATCATCCCTCGGACATCCCCCAATATGACTAGACCTACTTGTATTAGGTACCCGAGAATGTGCCTGAAGCGGTGTCATCCACAGATAAACGATCGGATGACGAGTTGAGGGAACTACTCAAGGTGGGGGAGACTAGACTGGAGTATTAGAGTTGTGAGACTAGACTGGAGTATTAGAGTTGTGAGACTAGACTCTAGGGAAGACGGTCTATTCAAGAGCATACTGTACTTTTTCGTGTAAACATGGGATGACTCCAGTAATATAATTTGCTTACAGAAGCAGGCAGATATCCTGTGGCAAGTCCGGGAAGAAATCAAGGTGAATTACGATTTGTGTTTAAGAAATAATATTCATTTTTTCCTGACGTAAATTGATCTCTTATCAGCTTATTTTTTTATTTAAATTGATATTCCGTAAGGATAAAATTATAAGATACTTTTTCATTTAATTTTATTATTAATTGTATGAGAATCAAAGCGTTTTTAATGTAATTTTTTGTGTGATAGAGTCAAGGCCCTTCAAACTTCCTTTTTAGAGAAATTTCTCTATTCCTGTTTGTTTACAGAAGATCCCGTACGATGTAATGAAAACGTTGATGGCAGAAAACCAACTGTCTACTCCTGGGAACTTTGAGACGGTAACTACAGTAAACTATGCAAAGTATGATATCAGATTGTGCCTAGTTCTGCAATGTATTTATGATTCTTCGACGGTGAAGCAGATCTAATTGTAAGCCGAACGTATTGAAATGAGAATACTTGTTCTTTATGAAGAAAAAAAACTTATAAGTATCGTTATTCTAATATATATATATATATATATATATATATATATATATATATATATATATATATATATATATATATATATATATATATATATATATATATATATATATATATATATATATATATACGTTATTCTAAGATATATATATTGATTGCAGATGGTGGAGCGTCTTGTTGATATTTCCGTCTTCGGCATTCCTCTCTGGTGTTCCAAGTGCCCCCTCGGAGAACTGCACTTTCTGTTAGTCAAATTATTACACTTCTTGTGCAACACATGTTTTTTTTCATTTTTATATCATGCACTCTTTTTACTTCTCTCCTAGATCTTCAACGCAACAATATTCGTGCATGGGCCACATTTCTAACTACACCAAATGCTCTAATGTCGAACTCAATCCGGTAAGCTAATTTGTAGCGGATCAAAAAGCTCAGTCAACCTCAATCACCATCCAGTTCCGCGAATACGAGAGTGAGAGAGGTTTTGACTTTTAAGGTGTCTTAATGGATTCAGGCAGAAAGGCAGTTGTTATCTATGGTGTACTATTTTGTTTTTCTGCTGTAATTGATGGTACAACGACAGAGGATTCAGTATTACGATGTAAGTTTTTCTGCAGGTTCGAATGCCCTTCGGTATTCCCAAATGGCTGTTCACTCGATTTCCCAATCTAGCCAATCTTCCCTTCAATTCCCTCTCCGAGCGAGTATATCCCAAGGCAGTCGATGCTGGAAGGTACTGTATATGCGTAGTGTTTTACTAGTTTAAAACTTACTAGTTTTACTCGTGTTCACTCTTCTTCATACGTGGACAGATTCTGTAGTTTCTTTTTCCCACTTTTTCCCCGTACATAGATATTGTACAACGTTTTTGCTGCCATACCATCTATGAGGTTGCTATGTTCCCTGCCGATATTCCCATTTCAGAATGAAGACCAAGGGAGAGGCTGTGTCTGCAGAGGTATTTATTCACTCAGTTTATCCGTACAGTAGAATCAGATCTTTTATATACTTACGCTGGATATGCTATTCAGAATCATAGCACTACTAAGTATAACAAATGCATGAATCGACCTAATGCAAAGTTTCTATTTAAAGAGCGCTGGTCATCTCTCTTTTTGCGTTTTTTTCCACTTTCTCGATCATAGCAGATCAACGACTTTGAATTTGCATCCTAGCTTATAATAGGTGAAATTACCTGATTGAGGTTGCCGGTGATCGTGTCACTACAGTAAACGCAGATCTCTCCAAACAACTTGTCAAGCGGGTACGGTAATAATCTTTATGATAACCACAAGATTTTTTCGAAAGAAATTGTTCCTTCTTATATGCATATGGCAGCTATTGCTCGCAGACTTTCGAAAAATATAAATACACCTGAGGATTGCAGATTGTTAAAACGATTAAAAGAGAAGTTTGAAATGACGTGATTACGTTCCATTCCTGATTCAGGGACACATCATGGAACCCGACTGTCCCGTTGCCGATCGTTGCCATGTCTACGTTGATCCGAGCGATGGTTAGCTGGTTACGGTATTTGCATGCTTTCGCACTTCCACTATGTGTGCTTTCAAATCTTATTTTGTGACCTTAACTATTAATATTTTTCTTCGGTGAGCTGATTTCGTAAAAGAATATATTATATCTGCCATAATGCGAAATGACAAATTATCTAGCATACCAATTGACTATATTATGTATGTTCTCTTCACTTCAGGTACCGTGTATTCCGTGACGTTGTCCAATATCGATTTAGTCAACAATCGAAATTCGTATTTCAAGATGCAACTGTTGATGGACGACATCAATGAGAAGTAAGGGGAAAACATTTCACCCTTATTTCATCGTCGTCTGTTATTATTTTGTTGTGGTAATGTTCAAACGGAAATAATTGGTGATAATTCCATGAGCTGGCCGTAATAAGATTAGTGTACACTAACTCTAGAAACTCTCCACTCCCAACTCTTTACACTTACTCACTTTCAGATTATGCTATGTCTTCTCTGCGAATGGACGTGTGGGAACTCAGGTTCGGAATATCGACAATTTCCCCTTCTTCGAGGGAGTCCAAGACGCGATCGACCACTTCACGTAGTCAGTTTATTCGTTTCATGTCTGACTGGTCAATCCATTCTTTTATCACAACTGTCGCTTTTGTGTACGTGGGCATAAGCTAATTTAAAAGTCATTCTTTTATTATACTCCTCGATCCTAAACCAATGTGTAAACTCGCTACCGGCATTGACGGTTAAGTGTTCGATCGGTTCGTAATGAGAAATGTGTCGGATACACTCAATTGTGTTCATTCAGTATAGCAGCCGCTACAGTAAACTAACTGAAGCATACTCTACCCATTTGTACGACGTACGTAAAGGGTGGTTTAAGCACATTTCACCGTATGACGGGGAATAAATGGGACGAGAGGACATACTTCATGAAGAAGGCAGGCAAATGGGGAATGGTCGATATGCACTTCAAGGAGGTACTTAACCTTGTTCTTGTCTTGATTATATACTATTCTATCTTATACTCCTAGCCTGCCTTAATTGAAAACACGTCTTGTTTTTACTATTTTTCAAATGAAATTCGAAAATAACACATTGTATCCATCTTGCTAGTTGTACTTTTCACTGTTTCAAGTAGGGTATTCTTTTTAACTTTTTTTTCACGGTTATGTTTCACTTTTCGACCTCTGCAGGCATGCTCTGGTATTTATGGAAGCGTGAAACATAACCGAGAAAAAGCGTCAGAAAGAGGAACCCTAGTTTCAAGTCAAAGACAAAGCTGATATTTTCAGAAAGTTGAGCAGAGTACAGCAGTGGCGGTTAGACCGGGATCAAAGACCAAATTGCCTCAGGCAATTCAAGCTCTTATGACGACCTTCTTCGATAGGGACATGTACAAAGAGGCTATGAAGGCCTTCGAGGTTGGTTATCGTCTGGCTTACAATTAGTGCTGTAAATGTTGAGGAATGGTAAATCAAGGTCTACTATTTAGTGATCATGTGCTTGTTTTGTGCAATTCTAACATCTAGTCTAGAAAAGGTCTAGAAAGTTAGCGTATTGACCACTTTACAGCTGGACATGGACCAGATGCCCCTAGGCAAGTTGACGAAGAAGCAACTAATGAAGGCATACGGAGTACTCAACGAACTTATGAAGGTTGTTGTCGTATTTGCTTTACATTATAGCCAATTGTAGAGAACGGAAAACAGACCGTTTTTATGGTTGTGCAAGTCTCCTAAAACTTGATATTCTCTCGTTCCCTAGCGCAGTTGCTTAATTCTTGTCATTAGTAATCGAGTTGTGATAGCTGCGTAGACAGCTCTGTAATAGTATCATTGAGTTGCTCGAATCCCCGAATCCCTCCCCGGATGGCCTTCTCGATATGACTACCCGTTTCTACACTCTCGTCCCTCACAACTTCGGAATGCAGAAGCCGACGCTGATTGACACGAAGGAACTCGTCTCGGTAGGGCCTGGCGATTGCATATTCACGATGGAATCCACCGAAATGCAGAATAAATAGTACTTTTCCTAAGATATTCTGCGGTTTGTAGGTGAAGGAAGAAGTTGTTCCTTTCAGAAGAAGTCGAAGCTGATCGATAACCTATTGGACATTGCGGAGGCTGTTGATTTGATGGATTCGGAGGATACGGCTATCGAAAAGGAGGTCAGGGGGAAAGGATAGTAAGCAACGTCTCTCAATCTGCAACGAGCACATCTACATATCAAAATAAAGTAGTACGTCGAAGTCTGCTTGACTCTAATACTTTTTCAATAAAAAATCGAAAAAAATGAAGTGTTTAGGAATCAGAAGGTCCACCCGATCCGATTGATGTCAATTATGCCAAATTGAAGACTACTTTCGAGGTGTGTGTTATTAGAGCTTTTGTTATGCAACCAAGCTATAAGCTATACTTACAGTTAGAGAAGTGGTGCAGTGAGCTTTCTAAATAGTAGCTATGCCCATTTGTGGTTGAGGTTCTGCCGATGGATCATGCAGACTATAAGATGATCGATAAGTACTTGAAGAATACTCACGGAGCCACTCACAATCACTACAAGCTCCGAATTGATCAGGTACGATAGACACGGTAGTGGAAGGGTACGGTAATCGGGGTCGTTTGAGATCTTCAAAGTGCAAAGACAAGGAGAACACCAGCGGTTCCGAAGTGATCTCGGAAATCGAATGCTGCTATGGTAAAGCTTGTTTTGTTATTTGATCTTTGACCATTGATTTTTATTCTTTGATCTTAGGCACGGCAGTGGAGTCTCCAACTTCGTTGGTATTCTCTCACAAGGCCTTCGCATCGCACCACCTGAGGCACCCGTGGTAGGGGAATTGAGAGATTTCTATTCATTCATTCATTCATTCATTCATTCTTTATCTTTTCATTATAATTACGCGGGGAAAATAATATGACATTAGGAGATAGTGTGTTAGATGAAATGTCCGTTGCGTTGCGAATCGGTTGGTTGGGCAGAGGGTCAAACTCGGATAAGGGTGGGCTGGGAGAGGGTAAGAGAGCAGGGGATAAATACTCGTATTTGAAATTTATTTTGCGGTAGGGGTAATTTTCTAGCCGCGGTAGGGTGGACATGTAAATCGAGAATTTAGAGCAGCGGTGGGGGCAATTTTCGGTGCGGTAATGGTCATTTCATAGTACACGACGGTTTGCGGGCTGGAGGGGTCTCACACCGAAAAATATAATCGGATACAGTATTTTTCCCCTGTAAGAGAGCTCTCGCACGTTTGGGCTATGCCATCTATTTATGGTGTATTGCTTAGCAAGGTTGTACATTGCAGAGTGGATACATGTTCGGAAAGGGAATCTACTTTGCAGACATGGTCTCGAAGGTTAGTTTCCCTTTACCTCTATTCCTAGGTGTTTGTCATGTTGTCCAGAATTCTAGGCTGTCAAGCAAATGAGGCTCATTCATCAGACATATATGTGCAGTTTTTCCGTTAATATTGTCACAATACTCCCACCACTATGCAAACTCTCAAACTGTCAAGCAAAATTGCAGCCTACCAAGCTTATTGTTAGATGCTCAAAATTGGCCCCGCACCCCAAGTCATTTCCCATTAGGGTTTGAAAACCAAGTACTTTAATCGCGTTATCAGATTGAAAGATTGAAGTATAGCATGAAGGAATGAAGAGAGTCAGAGCATAAATACATAAATGGTTTTCAACCCCTATTGGCAATGTATAATCTGTGATGTGTATTGTACGCAGTCAGCGAATTACTGTCGTGCTGATGAACGAGGAGCATTCCTTCTCCTTTGTGATGTGGCTCTCGGAGTTGTCCAGCAACAGATGAATGCAACTGGCAAGAACACACTGTCCAAGGAGGAACACAGCGTCAAGGGTAACAAGCTAATACTTATCTATAATACAATCTTGACTGTGTTTTTTTTGCAATTTGTAATATTTTGCAGGGTATTGCTAAAGCTACAAGGAAGAGTGATTTTTGAATTGCAGGAGTAGGCGAGACTTACCCTGATCCGGACGATGTCATGATCCATCCAGATGGATTCCGCGTTCCTTTTGGGAAGGCTAAGAAGCTTGGCCAGCGGATCTCACTACTCTACAACGAGTAAGCAAGTAGTTTAGCATGAAATTAGAATGAGTTATACACGTTTCGTGCCTTTAAATCACTGCTTTATTAAATATAATATTTATTTAATCCTCCGCTTCTCAAGGAATATTCCTTGTTATTTTTTGAAATATTGTTAATATATTTATAACTTGATTCATGACTTATATTTTGTTCAGATACATTGTCTACGACGTGCGACAAGTAGAGATTCGCTATCTCGTACGGTGTACAGTCAACCACCGTTGAAGGGAAGTCATAGGCATACGGTAGCCATCTGTCGTCTCTGCTAGATTTACTGTGCAAATTTCTCTGTATCTCAAGGTTTATGAATACATGCCATACTGCTGTTCAAATGATAGAAGTAGATTGTTAGCTAATTGTAAGAGTCTGAGTACAACATATATCTCCAATGGAAATCAGGAATACGTCTTGTTAAGATTCTACTGCAAATCCGATATGAGACGCGGGTTTACTAATGTGTTTCTTTTTAACTTTTTCAATGTAATATCTTCCTAGGTCTTTATTGAATCGGGTGATTCGACTGTCGTCGTCTTTCTTTGTCTACTCAAGTTTCCATTGAAGAACAAAATTGTGTTTTAATTAATTCGGAGTGCTAGATAAAAGATTCATTTGGAATTCAAACTGTTATCTGTGCTTGATTGGTTATACTACCAATGTTGTATTGATTTGTTATGTTATTTCTTGATTATATTGATGTTGCAGTTGGTTGTTAATTATCGTCCTTTCGCAGACACTGCCTGTTGATCTGCAGGTCAGTATATTTTTAGGAGTAGCTGTATTTTCACAATCAGAAATGCTTATGCGCTATTGATCGCTCTATGAGTGCAGACTATTTGTGGTATTCCCCACAGGCGCTCTGAAAAGTGTAGAGCCAAGCAATTATTTATTTGCTGTGGCGTTCGGGTCTTGCATCTTTATGTGAGTGCGCTTCATGCGCAACTGATATTTTTTTCCTTTCTATCGCTTTGCAATTTTTTTCGCGTGAAACAAAGAGATCAAACAAAGAGAAAGAAGCAGTAAGGTAAAAACCAATAAGAGAAAAAGAGGTTACCATTACATGGAATCTAGAAGCTGATCAATCTTTATCAGGCGGCATTGCATCCCGCGTCAACAATGAAATAATCTACGAAGGCATTAGTTTGTGTGCTGTTGAAGTGAGCGACCCATTCACCCAGGAAACAGCCAATAGAAGCACTCGAAGTCCCGTTTCCCACGTTGTATGTAGTTCCCACATCGGTGGGAGTTATGCTGAAGCTGAATGCTTCACAAACAGATCGCGATGCTCAGAAGCACAACGCAATATCCATAGTCAAGCTTCTTACGTGAGTGTTCCAGTGGCGCAAGGAGGTGTCTGCCTTGTAGTAGCCGCTGTGCGTGAGCCTCCAGCCGTAACCGGCAGATCAGCACAAGTACTCTTAGCCAGAGCTCAAGGTGCAGCCTCATCTCCCCTCCATCAACATCCCTACCTGCGCTAGTTATCTGCTCGCAATCGGCTCCAACTATATCGTACATGTACGTGTTACTGTAGTAATACTCCCACAAGTTTTTGGTGGCATTGAATACGAAGGACGGAGAGTACATGAAGTATGTTGTTCGATAAGTTCCGTTTGGAAGAAGCATGCTGAATATTCCCTTCACTCAAGACGACCGATGGACTCACTTGATTCCGTTAATCTGTCCTCCATAGGAACACAAGCCTGACCCCGTGCCTGCAAGATTGACCTCGGAACCTCCAGTCAGACAGGGATGTTGAATGTAGCTTTGACTGATGGAATTGGCGTTTATCTTGGACAGATCGACAGTGACTGAGGTATCGATCGAGCATGCGCCAGAGGTGATGGTTGTGGTTGGGGCAGCTGTTGTTGTCATCGTTTCTGATAGAACTCAAGGTATTTAAAGGGAAGCCAGAGTGTTATAACTGCGTATCTAAGTTCGATAAAGTTCGATAAACAAACCGTAATGATATAGCTTTTTAAAAAATTGTAACATTTGGGAGAACAGAATAGCTAATAATAATTGTCGCATATATTGAAAGAAATGATAATGGAAAAGCTACCTGGACACTCAACAACAGCGTATTCAGAAGCCGTTAGCACACACTTCATATCTTGGTCTGTAGTTGCAGCTCCTAATAGCGAACAACGAGGAAGGGCAGCACTGTACACTACAGCAGCACACTAAATCTTTTTGAATAGCTAGAAATTATCTTATGAATAGCTAGAAATTACTAACTTACTTGTGAATTAAGTCCGCATAGAGCTTGACAATCCGGAAGCGAAGACGAGGTTGATGAATAGAGTAGGGGTCTCAAATACTTCATTGTCTGAGACGCAAAACATGTCGTTTCTACCTGAATCTTTTTATATAATTAGCTATTTGGTTATTTTCTTACCATTGGAATGAGGAAGGTTAGGAGCGCGTACATGTCATCTGAATGAATGTGGAAGTTGGCGTATCCTTGGATATTCAACTATTCATTCTAGACACACCAAGGAGATGGAGCTCCTGTTCTTAATGAATGCAAGCCCTTGCATTCATTAAGAATAGGAGCTTCATCTCCTTGGTGTGCCCAGAATGATCGTCTAAGTACGGAAGTGGTCGAAAACAATACCTTTGTCATTGTCTGAAACATGAATTTCTGCTCTTTCATCGTTCAAGATGTTGCATAGCACGCAAACCCGTCATTTCGAATAAATGCAATATCCGTCGCCCATCCCTACATTCGTATCATTTCGTTCATATCTCGAATAGTTGAGTAATGCAGTCTGCCGTCACTTGAACTATCTACAAGGGAATAGCAACTCATTTCCTGCTCCTGCTCTCCTCTCCTCTTCACTCTTGCTACATACTTCGTCTCTGTTCTCTTGCGATCTCTCGTTCGAGTTTTAGTGATCAGTTTATCACAGAGTTGCACTTGTTGGAAGAGAGCAACGGCAAGAGAGGGGAAGAATGGGTATAATAAGGGTGATGGGGGAGTGGGTAATGTGAATGGGGCACACCCGTAGGAGGATATGGACGATGACTACGTGTCTACACTTGCCCCTCCGAGAAACGAGAAAGAAGCGACTGGCTTCGATCATGGCAGTTGTGAGAAAGAGTGACAGGGATATGAGGATCGACGACTACTCGTACAGTGAAGGAATAGGGAATAAACGAGGACCGGAAGCAACAATTGGACTATTCTAGAGGAGACGGGCTAGCTATGAAGACGGGATCTTGTTGTCTGAAGTGGACGGGGATACGCCTCCCCATCGGAGAAGTCGGGCGAATGACGACAACGACTGAAACGATTCCCTTGTCAGCCAATCGCTTAGGGTCAACGATGTACATAGAGTCTCGAAGACGGTTTACAATTAATCACTTGAACTGTTCGCAACATGGCATGCGTCTCAGTCTCTCGAATCCGTTCTCGATCCACTCTCAACCTTGACACGAAAGCGCGGCCGGAAGCAGTCTCTCCCCACAATCTCCAGCCTCTCGCCTATCTCTCTCCCCCCCCCCCTCCCCTTTCCCTCTTCGTTCGCTCCCTTCTCTCCTCTTCTCTGTTCATTCCTATCGTCGTCCACCCTCACTATTCACCAAACCCGTTACTTTTTGCTATATCTTTCGTGCATGGCTCGCTGCACGAATTCATGTCAATATAGCGAACGGCTTGAGCTGTTCTTAGAAGGAAGGTGTTAGTTCACCTGAGTGTCTGCCGACCGGTCAAAGAACACGTAGTGCATATTGGAGAGAGCACACAATGCGACGGGGACGACGAGAAGTCCGTGCAGAACACCAAGCGATACAACGAGTATCATCGTCTTGACGAACACCTGATAAGGAGGCTGATTTATGACATGCTTGGACTAACATCCGATGCGGAAGTTGTTACGGTTCTCCGTCGAGGTTTGCTCGAACTGCGTATGCCTACTTTGCTCTCTTCCTCTTCTCTTCCTCTTCACTTCTCGTGAATTACTCAGCTATCGCATTGTACGGAACAGTTCGTGGTCGTATACAGCCCTTGCCTCTCCGTATACCATCTCTCTCGTTCCCATCCCACTTCCCCTCCCAACCTCGCTCATGTAAGTATCGACGAACAGCAGACAGCAGACGAAGAGAATCGTCGAGATTCCACATTGAAGTAGAGGGAATCCAATGGCAACAAGGGATCTGAACCGACTCTTGAGCTTTGATGTACACAAAGGATGACAATATCACCGAAGTTCACCTCTTAGTGTCGTACTAAAAATAAATAGTAATGAGCATTACCTGGCTATCCTCTTGCTCGGACTGGCTTGCGGGTCTTCAAGTCCTTCTCGGAAGTAGTGGTATGTGACGTGAGCGGGGAAGTCGACGGAGAAGCCGATAGACATGATCGTCGTGGCCATGGAGATGGGATCGAGATCGATTCCCCAGTAGGACAGCAGACCGAACACACCTATTTAATTCACCATTTAATTGTATAGATTAAGAGTTTTTTGAATCTATTTGACAATAATCTGGAGCTATCTTCCAAACATATGACCTATTAGCTCATGAGGGGGAGGAAATTAATCAACATACCAATGCAAATGGATGCAATGGCCAAGGAGGCGACGACGACTGTGAAAAGATTGTACATGAAGAGGAAGCAGACGAGAAGCATGCAGGCGAGGGTAGCGAAGGAAGTGGAGAGGGTCGCTGGGAGGATCGTCTCCACCTCAAGGCAACCCTCACAACCGTCACTCCACCAAGACAAGCTAACCTGATCCACGAACTGAGCGTTGTCATCGAATATTGTCAGGTCGAGGGAAGGGAATGCCTCGGCCGTTCGTCTCCATCTCTTGAGCATCTCTGCCTGTTTGTCGAACATTCCAAGGCGCTCTCCGTGGTAGGATACGGTAGTGAAGAAGCGAGAGACTCTGAAGATGCGTGTTATAGGGACAGATGTCTGTGCTCTTTCCACCTTCCGCTTTTGTCGAACTTTACGAAGGCGTTCCAGTGCTGAAACTCGGGCCATTCGAGGAAGGACTTCATCGAGTCCTTTGTGAAAATGTCAACGGCATTCGTGACGTTAGTTGAGGCTTCAGTATCCTGCATTTCATGGATAAGACCGTCTTTCTCCATTCTATATTACCTCGTTCTCTTCCATTCCTCCGGCTGCAATGAATTCCTCGTAGTCTCTCAACCAGAAGTGCGAGAATTTAGGTCCGAGACATTCCGGATACGATTCAAAGGCATCCATCGCGGATTTAATGTAGGCAAGACGGGCAGGATCCGATAGGTTTCCAGGCTGTAATTATGGATTCCATCGGGAACGGCTTTGAGAGCAACAATAAATGATTATAATATTTTACGGGATTGTTACCTTATTGAAAAAGATGTGAATAGTAGTGTAGTTAGGAGAGATGAAGTTTTCTCGAAGATAGTTCATCTGAGATACAGCATATCGTAAGGGTGCCGAAAGAGGCTTGTGTTTTGACTTGCCTTGAGCAGATTAGAGTCATGGAGGACGAGCTTTTCTGGTGACAGGAGGATCTTGATGGAGAGGGCACCGTGGATGGATAGGAACCAGTAACAGATGAGGAAGCACAGGATGAGAATGGAAGTGAAGCCATTCGACAGCCAATCGGAATATGCTTCGAGCACTCGCGACAACTGAAGTGGTTACCATCCACCTCTCATCCCATCTCCTTTATGGTTAGCAAGGACGCTGTTTGGTTAGTGGTCGTTAGCAGTCGCATGTGACTAGAGAAGGTTTCTTTTGAACAGAAAGTGAGCGAAGCTTGAAGCGAAGAGAAGAAGCGGTGTGAACCTGAGTGTCAGACTCTTGATCGAGATAGGAAAGGGACGAAGGATGGATGGCCGACTGCCGTTTGATGGGAATCACTGTCACATGCGACGACTATAACAACACCGAAGAGTCACCGAGGAAAAAACTTACACTAGGAAAACATAAAGTAACCAATAGATACGATAACATCCACATACAGTAAAAGATTGCTATTTTACAATGAACAGACCATTAAGAAACGTACATCGGAAATCTTGCCGCTCTCGGATCCCAATTGCTTCGTTCCCTCATCTCTTCTTCGCTTCTCTTCGTCTTCCATCTCCTTCTGACCGGCGATCGACACAATGGCAACATACATCGTTATCTGAATTCACTTCTTTCCATCTGCTTATTTCCCTATCTTCTCGAACAACGCTTGATAATGGTGATTGGAATTTGAATCTTGGGCCTCTCTCATACTCGATATATCACTAGCCACTTCCTTCGCAGTTCACTCTCTCCTAGTTCGTTGACGTTTTCTTTTTGCTTTTATGACAGCGGCGCATAGAGCGGAAGTTATCCAACAGCAGAAATAGGGCAGAGGTGGAGCGATCAAAAGCTATCTCTTTGCTGTTTTACCACAATGCGATGAGAGTACATACCTGGTATATGTAGTCCATGAGAACAGCAACCGAGTTGCCCATGCAAAACAGTTGAATTTCAGGAGTTGGAGTGTAGATTCCGACAATAAATGCGAGCACATTCGTCAGGGAAGTGATCGTGATTGAAGGTCCTGATAATTTGCGTCTTATAGGTATCTAAGAATGTTTGCTATTAAGTTCTATGAACAACGTGTCTGAAACGGTTCGACACTATTGGCACACAACCGATTCGTAGATCGTTCCGGCTAGCTCCATTTAAAATCTCGTAGCTGAGTGTTGGGTGAGTCAGTTGAGCGAACAATGCACGATCGTTTTGTTTCGGCAGAAAATTGAAATATGTTAGTCGAAGATGTCGGAGGGGATATTTGATAGTTCGACGAAAGAGGTCACAAGAGAGGAGGAGAAGGGAACGGTGTGATTACTTGTTGTATCGCATTCCGAGAGAAGATTCGAGAGACGAAAGAATTAGCTTTGATCAATGACGAAATGAATAAGGGGAGTGGGTGGAGAAGAGAGGAGACAAGGAAGGAGAGGCAAAGGCACGCAATACCCATGCACTGCACAACAAGCAAAAGGAGTCACGGAAGTTTCATGAGTGAACAGATAGACACGGGTTTTGTTTACGTCATTATTGAAAGGATCTAGACGATGGTTCATGTGCTATCATTATAGTAAGCGACCCAGTACGGAAGCAAACAATGAACGCTATCAATTATGTATAATAATAGGATTAATTAGGTATGGTCATAAGAATTAATTATGCTTATTGCGAATAAGTTATACGTACCGATATCGACAAGAACGTTAGCAATCCTTTCTCTGTGTGTATCGTGGAGGTCCCTCATTCGGATCCACGATTGGATCGTGAGATACGCGTCGTCCACACCTATATGCTTTACTTGCTCATGTCGATCTTCCGATCACTATGACCTTCTCTGACATGTTCTCAACTTGCTGCCAAGTTCCCTCGTTTGAGGAATACGTTGGTTCTGTTATGAACCTCACTCGTTTCGTGACAGACATGTCAAAAGAAGATTAAACAGTTCGATGGGAGACGAGCGAGTTAAGGAAATGGGGGTGAGTGAATGCGTATGGGTATGGAACTGTGCTCGGTCTAGACGAAACTAGAGAATCTGCCTTCTCATTCAAGCGAAAACTACGCACTTTGACCTATCTAATTTGTGAACGGTTCTAAAATAGATTGGGCTGGTTCGTGTGGAAGATACAACTAGGGTTGGAAATGTGAACTTTTCTGGAATATGAACGTTTATTTTTCTGTAGACGTTTTCGAAAACGTCTACAAAAAGTGAACGTTCACATTCGTTAATTAGCTCACATTTCCAACCCTAATACCAACCAATTGCAAGGATGAGGAATGGAGTGACGCAGAGAATTGATCCGAATCGGAATCCGCACCAGAAGAGAAGACCGAGGGCTGTGGACGTGGCCAGAAGGGGACATACGCATCCAAGGATGGCCATTGAGATACGGTCACGGAAGGGCTGAAAAGGTCGATCATAGCTCATTCCGACGGGAATTTGTTTTTCGTATCTGCAAGACTAGTTCTCCTTTTCCGAATTTGCCTCGTGTGGAATAGGGGTCGTATTTGCTGGCTGGCTGGTCTGTTGTTCACTCGCAAAGCACTTTGATGTTGACTTGCGATCACTTGCAATTCGGTCATTGTTATGCGAAAAGGCTCTTGTGAAATGTGTGAGGAGAGGCGCAAAACATGCGAAGGAACGCGGAATTTAGTCGACCGCCTATTGAGAAAGGATTAGCAAGAGGACGAACAGAGAGGGGGGGGGACAATACTTATCGGGGAAAAGACAGAAACACGAATAATCCTGGGCAGAGTTGGGATTCAAGAATGGGAAATACTTACATGTCGGAAGTAGAGTGAAGATAAGAGAACTGTGACCACAGAGAAGACACTCATGATGAGGAAGCCAATGGCAATGTAGGGAAAGATGGTCATTCCCGTACGTACTATCTGTAACACTTCTTCTTTGCACGAGTTCTTGATGCATTTGAATTTGTTTCGCTATTCATGATTTTCATAATCTTTACAATTTTACTTCTACTTTACCTCATCTGCGGTGTATGTGAGGGACAGTCCGTAGGTGTCAACTAGGCTTGAGTTGAACTTGCTGAAAAGTTGGAATCGATATCCTTGTTCGCTGATGTGGTTCTATTTAGCACTGCCAATAGGAAGCTCCACTGTGTCTGTCCACTCAATCGATGTCGAGTCCGGTCAGTAAAAAGTGTTTGGTCTTTTGCTGGACTCTTTAGCCCTGAAGTGGAATGACTAACGTGTGAAGGTAGAGCGATACGTTTCTCTCGTACGCCTTGACATCGTCCGCGTCCCATCCTTCCGGAACATCTGAACATTTCTGCTCTTTTTCCTCTTGCTTCTCTCTCAATCGACTCCTCTTCACCTCTCAACCGTTTTTGCGTACGCGATAGATATGTAGAGGAAGAGGAGGAAACGAGAGAGTGGAGGAGGAGAGAAATAGATAGCTTTGCGATAAGTTAGAGTGTGCTGTGCAAGGGTGTTCCTTTCATCCCTCCGTTCCATCTCATCCCCCCTATCCCCATTCCCCTCCCCCTCCTTTCCCTCATTCGCTCCTTACCTGCCCTGAACTGTGCCCCAATGACTCGAAGGAACGTGATTCGTCCCTCTTCGTTCTTCTGTACGCCGAAAAAGTTGGCCGACAGATCTAATTGCTTTCCCAGAACCTGCAAAGGAGGTGATGGCACTGTGAAGACTGCTTCATTTGCAGTAAGAGCTACTATCTTAATGGGATAGCTATGCTCAGCCCCTGGAAGAGGTCCGTACCTCCATAATCGGGAATGTCAACTGCACTCTGGCTAGGGTGTCGTTCACAGCGGCATTCTCCAGTACCATTCCATTCTGAAATGGTCGATTGCTTCGCAAAGGGCTGGCGATGGCAGCAAGGTCATTGAAGTGGGCGAGAGGAGGAAGTTGAGGAGTTGATGAGGGAGAGGGGTCATGCGGGGGATGAGGAAGGAATAGTGGAGGGGGGGGGGGGAGAGACTAGAGTAGAGGATAGGGGACACTCACGCTGAACTGTCGAACAGGCTCGTTGACCAGACACCAATCGGAGCACAGTTCGTAGTAGGCCTTCCCCTTGTGGGTCACATTGACAGCCACGAAATCGAGGGCGCGTTGTGCTTCTTCGATGTAGCCCTGAAGGATACTCTCATGGCTCGGAATATCGGGACTTTGGGATCTCTGGTAGTAGCTAGACAGAGTTCTTTCCAAAGAAGCTTCGAGATAAGGAAACAAGATGGATATCGCGCTCTGACTCTTGCCAGGGAAAGCAGGAGGATGAGCTGGTAGTGTCTTTCTAGATGCTTCTACGGAGTGGCCTACCATACGGTGTAGAGATCCGCCGTCCTTCGCTGATATCAACACAAACATGGCGATGGGATCGCCTTTGTGAGAGAAAAAGTCACTGAACACTTCCATCTCATGCAGGGAAGGCGCACCGAAAGGAGTGTATCCTCAAGGGTTACTTTATCCATCTCAACCTCTTCTGGATGCATGATCCATCTAGGTGGATCGAGGTTCCTCCGTACCTGTCTTGATGTCATCCTTCTGTGGCGTGAATAGGATCTTCACGGAGCAGAGAGTTGTGAAAGCGAGAGTAACCTCAAAATGGCAGCTTAGCAAGTTCTAATCTGTCGTGCGCGCGCCTCTTACTCATGGGGCAGCTAGGTAAAAAGGGGGCTGCTAGGAAGTGGAAAGAGGGAGCGAGAGACTCACGAAGAGTACGAGATAATGGTGATCGGCGACGAAGAGTCCCGTTTGGCGTAGAAACCGTTCGAGTTGTCGAACGACAAAGGTTGGTTGGAGTACGGGCTTGTCGTGCATAGAAGGGATAGAAGAGAATGGAGAGGGAGGAGTAGAGGGGAGGGATGGGAAGGGAAGAGGAGGAGGGGAAGGAGTACCGCCCCCTTGTGATGGCTAGCGAGATCGACAAAGGTTCAGCACAAGACGAACACAACACTTCTTCGCACTACCTCAACTCTCTTTGACCCCCTCAACCCTCTCCCCACTCTTCCCCTCCCCCTTCTCTCGACTATCAAACACCTACGTATACAGTGAAACGTTCTCTACCAGGCGGAAATCTGAACCAAAACGCACCCGAATAGAACCGAGCTACCGTATGCCGGAGTGTAGTTTGTAGCCAAAGTTCCTTTTATATCATTTGTCTCAAATGATTTGAGTGACCAAATATTTTGTTTGCTTCTACTTGGCTTATTGGGTGTTTGTTACATGTTTGGCTGCCTAATTTGGCTAAGATCTGTGGCCATTTCGTAATCCTTTTCGAGTAATCTTTTTGTTTACTACATATCGAAATCGTGCTCATTAGAATTTCAACTGTTTGCATCGTCGAATTAGGAAAGTTTTCATGTTATAGGTATGGTGGTGGAGTGTTCGGGAGAATGTGGAAAGCCGGCGAAGATCAAGAGAGCGAAGGACTCGCAACCCGTGTGTGAAGACTGCTTCGTGCAATCCTTTGAACAGGTATACTCATACGTGGAAAGTGTGTGGGGTCTAATGCTGGCTTTTAAGCAGTTGAAGTTAAAACTTCATCAATTATTGAAAACGCTTCCGCTTATTCGAATGTAGATTGGTTATAGTTAGAGGCATTCATGCTAAAAGATCTTAGTTAGCAGGAACAGTGCCTAATTAGTCTACGGTCAAATGGGTCAGCTTTCTCGTTCTCTTTCTTCTGCTGGCTAACCTTTAGTCTTCCATGTTCCTTGGCTTACCTACTCCTTTCCTTCAGGATGTCCACAACACCATAACCTCGACGAATCTCTTCACTCGTGGTGAGAAAGTAGCCATCGGTGCGTCTGGAGGAAAGGATTCTACCGTACTCGCCTACCTCATGAAGGTACAACTTTCCCTATTTTAGTTATTCTTTTATGATATTTCAGTGAAATGCATATGTTGTGTACTAGTAAGTGTTTATTTCTAGACGTTAAACGAGCGCCACGACTATGGACTGGATCTGGTATTACTTTCGATTGACGAGGGAATCAAGGGATACCGAGATGACTCGCTACAGGTACGTATCGATCTCCAACCTCAGTCTTCATTCCATTCCCTAATCAATATGCAATCGTGCATAAAAAGTGTCTGATTCACGTTCCCTTTTCCCTGTCAAGGTCACCTCTGATTAGCCTGTCCTTTGCACTGCAAACCATAGCTGCTTTTTGCGAGTGTCAATCCCTCCCTTAGTCAGGAGATTTGTTTGTTGATAGGGCTCGTTAAGGCAGTGGAGCGGAATAAGGTCGAGTACGCACTGCCCCTCATGATACTCTCCTACAAGGTATGACTCAAACGTTCACTTTAATTTCGCCACAGAACTTGCGCATACAATCTTTATTTATTCTCAAAGGTTGCTTACAGCCTCATGGCGAATTGTTGAAGTAAAGCGATAATTTGAAGGAACTCTATGGCTGGACCATGGATGATATCGTGGCGCGAATCGGCAAGAAGAACAATTGCACATTTTGTGGTGTTTTCCGCAGACAGGCATTAGACAGGTTAGTTGAAAGGGAAGAAGGGCAGAGGGCAGTTAGTCAAAATGGGGGAGAGTAGGGGGGGGGGGGGGTGGTTACCCGATGATCTTAGACCCTGTTCTTACGGTTCTTACAATCTCTCTTCAACTTGGGAGGTTTAAGCGAGAACACACGTGGAACGGTGCTAATTATAGAAAAAATTTTAAAAATAAATAAAAAGTAAAATTTTGTAACAGATGATACAGTAGATGATGGTACTAAAAGAGATTATAAATTGTTTAGAGGAGCCTACCGTCTCGGAGCATCGAAACTTTTAACGGGACACAATGCAGATGATATGGCCGAGACCGTACTCATGAATGTGCTCCGAGGAGACATCGCACGGCTAGAGAGGTATACGGTAGCAGGGATGGGGGTGGTGGATACGTTAGGCGGGCGTGGGGTTACGAGTCGTTACGGTAGTTCTATAGTTGGGCTTACGGTAGCCTGTTGAGATGCACCTCCATTTGCACCTCGACTGCAGGAGAGGGTCAACTACCGAGGGCCAAGCCACTCAAGGTACGGTATTACGGTAGATTGGGTTACGGTAGTCACCGTAAGTTAACCGTGTTTGTCAGAAAGATAGTTGTGTAGTCATTAGCTAACTAGCTGTTAATTTTGTTTAAAGATTGGAAGTTGTTGATGTTGAACTTTCTAAGCTCCGTATCCCGTGTATCATTACCGCATATTACAGTACTCGTTCGAGAAAGACATTGTAATGTATGCACGAGTGAAGAAGCTGGACTATTTCTACACGGAGTGCATCTATGCACCGAATGCCTATCGGCAGCATGCAAGGTATGTATGATATCAGACTGTAGTGTCAGTCCGTACCAATTGCGACTGTCTCTCACCTCGTTTACTTTGGGAACTTCTCCACTGTAAACTATCTCTCTTCCTTGGATGTGCTTCTACCGTAATCCTGCAAAACTTTCGTTGCAGGACCTTCGTGAAGCGACTGGAACGAATACGTCCTCGATCCATCCTTGACCTCATCCAGTCGGCAGAGACCATCTCAATCAAGAAGGAAGTAGCCGTTCCCCAATTGGGAATATGCACGAGGTACTGAAAGGGGTACTGTAGGTCCGTGTGATACTGTAGGTAGTACGAATGGCAGAATGGGCAATGGTACGCCTGGATTGAGGGTTTCTTTGAGCAGTCGAGTTGGAACAGTGAAAAGAAAGGGAAAGAGAGTGGTCTAGTCTAGTCCCTTCCCCTGCCCCCTTTCACTCGCAGTTCTTTAGGATTTCCGGCAGTCCCTGATCTTGCCTTGAGAGGGTGAAGCTATTGCATAATATCAAGACATTTATTCCAGAATTGTATGTCTAATATAATATTTTGATTGCAGATGCAACTACATCTCTAGTCAGAAGTTGTGCAAGGCTTGTCTTCTCCTTGAAGGTCTCAACACTAACAATCTATCACTGGGAGTCAAGAAGGTAAGAACTCGCTAAAACTGTATTTTGCCGTCTTTCCCTAGATGTTTTGTTTTCTTTCGAATGGTGATGTGAAACGATTTACCGAGACAGAGATCAAGAGTTGGACAGTTTGGGAGTATTCAATTCAGAACGCAAAGCGGATAGAGAACGTAGAGAGCGGTTGTGGAAGTAAGGAAGGAGGATGCGGGTGTGGGAGTGAAGAACACAGGGAGGTATTCTAGACGAGGACTCGGGGTGGGAATTGCGGGAACGATATGGAAAGTGCATTTGACCCCCGAAATGGAATGATTGATGGAAATGCAATATGTTTCTCTGGCCAACTGTATCAGCGAGTCCGTGAATAAGTTTTGCCATTCCGATTTCTCTCCAAGTCTAGAAACTTTCGCACTTTGCTGCTTCTCCTGTGTCGTATCGACTAACAAGGAGATGGTCTGACCTCGCGGAAAGGGATTTAAATGAGACATGTACCATTCGAAAGAGCGTCAAAAACTGAGTAGAAAACGATGTTCAATTTTTGCTGAGGGCGTATCTAGAGCGAGATAATCGTCATTTTCTGGAAGTAGGGATCCGCCATTGCGCCGCTTCCTCTTGTGAGGCGTCGAATGTACAAAAAGAATGCACGGCATGGGGTTCGAACCCACCACCCCTCCCAATCCAGACCGACCTCTTACCTGCTGCGCTACCGACGACTGTTGACAGCCAGCTGCAGGCGACGCCTCAGCGGCGCAATGGCGGATCCCTACTTCCAGAAAATGACGATTATCTCGCTCTAGATACGCCCTCAGCAAAAATTGAATATCGTTTTCTACTCAGTTTTTGACGCTCTTGCGAATGGTACATGTCTCATTTAAATCCCTTTCCGCGAGGTCAGACCATCTCCTTGTAAGTGGATGTTCGAGGGGGATGATTGTGATAGACAGTATTCGTATACTCTTCTCGTCCCTCCAGTTGCAACTTGTCCCCATATCATTTATCGAGTACGGTATGTATCATCAATTAGCAAGTATCCTAACACGCTCTCTTGTCTCGTTGTTTCGATCGTGCTTGGTCGCGAATTTTGTTGATCGAATTCTGGATAGCCATCTGCAAGGGGATTCAATTACTGAATAGCACGGATGGTTTAGTAAAATGTAGTCATAAAGTGGACTCTTTTACGCGTTTTCGGGTGTTCGCGCTGTCGAGAGTGAAATGAGGCTAATACGGTTGTTGTCTAGTCAGCCTTGAACCGTTCGATGAACAACGAGGAAAGACTAGTCTGTAGGTGGGCTTAGATTATCTACGTCATTACCTACACTTCGTCTTGTCGAATCTCGTAGGTCCGGGATTGAGAACACTAACCTAGCTGGCTGTTCAAGTTGTTGTTATGCTTGTTATCTACTGTTGTTGATCTTTGTTACAAATTACGAATGGATAAATAATAAATAATAATATAACAAAATTGAAGGCATTCGCAGGCCGAAATGAGTGCTCGTACCCTATTGGTCTTGCTCATCTTCTCTCCCGAATCTGCCACAGGGGGGCCCATATCGAAGATCTCGCGAAGCAATTCGTTCGATTTCAGCTGACGACGCATGCCTCCACGGAGTAACTGAAGAGAGGGAGGGAACGAGGAGAATAGGGCTGGAAGTGTAGACTGGGGATAAATACTCATACTTGAAATTATTTTCGCGGTAGGGGTGATTTTCCAGATGCGGTAGGGTATCATGTAAATCGACTTTTCGCACTGCGGTACCGGTAATTTCATAGTAAACTGCGGCCTGCGGGCGGGAGGGGTCCTACCCGACAAATTACAATCAATTACTGTATTTGTCCCCTGATAGTAAACAACCGTGTTCAACTGAATATATGAGCTATTGATGTGAATATGTTAGAATTGACGTTGACAAGAAACTATCTACCGCATTTATCAGTATGTCGGAACCTGGCATGTTGCCGATAAGTCAAAGATACGGTAATTGAACGTACCTCGGTAAGCTGATCATAGATTAGCTTGAAGGTGCACGATTCCAGTTCGAGGTTCTCCTTGTCCAATTTGATAGTCAACGACGGAGCTTCGTTGTCCGAGATGAATGCATAGATCTGTCTGCAGAAGGGACGAAATTGGGTGATCGGAATGGGTTCTATAGCTGACTTGAGTCTAGTCTGCCGATCATGGCTACAGTCTAGTCTGTCCAAACCACTCACCTAAAGGTCATTTTCTGCACCCGTTTGTCCTTCTTCGTTTTGCTCTTTCCACTCTCCGACGCAAGCTCGGACAATATCTGAAGCGGAATAAGCGAAAACCATTTTCCCAAACTATTGAAAATATTATCCTAAAATAAGCGAACTATGCTAAACTTGCTTACAGAACATAGATGATCGTGGTTCGGAAACCGGAAACTGCCCCTTCGCTCCTGTCCCAATTCGTACAGGAAAGCCAGAGCTTCTCCTGAATTATCATATTTGAAGGAAGACGAAAAGGAAATATAAATATCTATTAATGAGCAAATCAAAGCAAAACCTGCAGAGACCCGCATTTCCAGCTGATTCCCTTCAACGTACGAGAGCTGCAATGAACATGGATATTTCTTATTTTCAGCAAAACAAAATAATGGAGAAAAAAAAGTAAAACGGCAGTAAAACATACGAGTCTCGGTTCCTGCGACAAGGCTACGCTGACTTGTTGATTATCTGCCTTATCCAAGAGAAGACACCATGCACCAAGTGAAGAACAGAAGAGAGACGTGTACTGGGCTCCCACCTGGAATTCATTCAATACAAGGGACGAGGGCATACTTCAAGTAGCATTTTGCTTTTTACATAGTGAAAGCACTTTCCAACCGTAGTTTTCAGCTCACAGACGCTTGAAATGGTTATAAAGGTAAGCTTAAAATGCAGTTTCATCTTAGGGTTAAAAAGAACATGGAGATTATGGACGAGAAGTATGGAAGAATAGACAAAGCGAACCTTGAAGCTAAACCATGTATCGGATAAGGCTTTGATGCAACTGGCATACACGTCCTGAAAGCAAACTTTTTTCGATACTACTATTAAATTATTTTAGTGGCACGAGATTTCGTATGCTTCGAAGATGATACTAAATAAACCTTGGTAAATGACATTAAACATGAGAATGGGTAAATGACCAACTTCAGTTTGGCAAGCGAAGTAGGCGGTGATTCCAATGGAGAGGGCAGCGAGGGATCGAACCCCCAGGGGACGGGATGAGTCGGTGACTATGGGACAGAGGAGGAGAAGGGGCTCGGGAACCTCCGATGACAGTTCCTCTCCTGAAGGGAAGGGATGCATAGGGAACATACATCATATGATCACGTCGGACATATTCAAAGTGCTAAGCTCCAAAGAAAAAAAACCAAAAGAACGTTGATTTTTGACAATATAATTTAGTGATTTTTGAAAAATGTGGAAGATGAGCTTCTCATAGACCTACAGTAAATCAGATCAGACTACATACACACAGTGGAAGCTTCATCTTAAAGCAACCGCAGTCCTGGAAAGAGAGAGTAGCCTACCCAATTGAACGGCGACGACAGCCAATAGTTGAGAGCCAACGATGCACTCTTCGTCTGTCTTCTTGATCGCCTTCGTAGACAGGTCAGCCAACGTCGCCTGCACATCATTCACTCCTACCGTAGCCCCCCTTCAATATCTTGAGACTATTCATTCATGTCTATCAGTATTCTAGTTCCTGGTCAGAAATAAGCACAGATACGTCTATCAGCTTGACAGTTCAACTGATAAGCAGTCTGGCATGATCGATATCAGCGAGAGTTCGACCGATATTTTTTTGTTTATCAAGATCATGAGACAAAAGAAGAATACCTTGTACTTTATCAGATCGTCTCCCACGTAATTTGAAGTGAGAAGAAGATGCAAATGCCGTAAAGCGGCTAGACGAATGGAGATACTGTAAAGGGTTGACTGGTAATATTTACTGTAGCTTAGGAGTTTTAATAGAGCTATTGCACTACCTGATACAAAAAAATAAATCAGCTTTTTGAATACCTGCTTCACAAGATTCTAATTCTTATCACTTACTTCCAATGTGCTATGTGAAATTTCAAGAATGCTATCTGAACTTTCAAGCCTATGATAGACTATGAACACGTACGATTACAACTTACATCTAACTGTGGGACAGCGCTTCCCTTTAGAGAGCCGATACCGTAGTCAGATTTTGGCTTTAAAATCCATTCTCAATACGCGTCACGTACGCGTCGCGGTTCGCCACTCGCTATGCATTTTAAATGTTTTGTGCGCGTTGATTTAAACGGTCGTGATGAATATGGGAGGTCTTTTCTTCTAAACATTATAATCCAACCAGACCCGTAATGAACCAACTTTTTGTGTGTTGCATTGTCCATGTGTTCGAAGAGAGAATCGAGAATTCCCGATGTAGCCATCTCTTCCATATCATCGTTTCCTGCATTCCATCATCTTTCAAGTACGGACTCATGCCACAATTTTGCAATTTTGATGGTCTTATAGAATTCTCGAAAATGTGGTTGAATGGCGTTGTTTGAGAAAAGCATCGAAAGATTGATTATAAGTCGTACCTTGTACACTTCTCATGTCATCGTCCAGAGTTATATGTGTTGAAACAGACTCGTTGTCGCTATCGTCGTAATCCATATCGCGATCTTAACAAGTTCAATTTAACTCTTCCGCTTTCACATTAAACAGCTTACTAATTACATATTTGTCACCTTAAAAAATTTCACTAGCACAAAATACGAAGAGTGAACATTTTGTGCGTGTCCTATGCTCAAAGGGAAGGGAAACTAATCGCCCGCCGCCGGTCGTTCGATAACCAAATATGAACAGAGAGAACAAACAGACGGGAATTGAGAGTTCCGCTTCAATAACATATGCAATGACGGCTGTTGCTCCTTTTTACTACATTACATAGCTTCTACGGGCATATTTTATTATCTAGAAACTGTCATCAATGTAGAACTGTTCTTTTTATACGCTATTTTCTTTGCCTTATTACACGAAAGAACGAG
The DNA here is from genome assembly GCA_900490955.1 of Micoletzkya japonica. Taxonomy (NCBI): domain Eukaryota; kingdom Metazoa; phylum Nematoda; class Chromadorea; order Rhabditida; family Diplogasteridae; genus Micoletzkya; species Micoletzkya japonica. Next base: position 141,736 of record LS894028.1, on the reverse strand, counting down.
GATAAACATGTGGTTGCATGTTCCATAAGTAAACCACTCACTCGTTTTCGATCTCGATCCTCCAGCTGTCGCTGAAGTGGACGCATCGCGATCCTTGTTCTTATTACGACCTTTACCCATTGCGCATCGAGCGAACTTGGTTAGAAGGAGGTTAAGAGGGACTGAAAAGGCAATGAGAACCAAGTGATTGGCACTGCGAGTCACGAGGATGGCATGCACAAAACAATACGAAGAGGAACAGGAGATTACGAGTAAGCATTCGTGCGGTGCTTAGTGGAAAAGGCGGCAGATACATTGCACAAGATGAGAAATGAAGGGGAGGATCGAGAGTGACAAACAGCTGTTTCATAACAGACTAGTACAGTGTGTTTGTCCACATAGACAAGAAGGACTACTGAACGCGCAGTTCAAACAACTTTTTCTTGCGCGCAGTCTCTTCCAAATGAACTCCAGGCACAAGTGAATTCCCTAAAAGTTACTAAAAGATTTATAAACTCATTTCTGCAACTGGAAAGCGTAGGTTTTGCGATTTTTGCTGTAATCTCGAAACGTCGTGAGAAAGATGAATATGCAAATGAACAGAATGAAGTTGGAAGAAGATTGTGAGAAATGCACCAACTATTGACTTACAAAAGCCGACAACAATGAGCCACGGATCACATGAAGATCACGAGCAGAACCACTAGAACCTGTTAATTCGTTCCGAGTATGACCCGGCTATTGCGACTTTATCGCAAGCCGTAGTTGAGACAACACGTGTTCTATTCCCCGGCCCGGATGCACCAGGAGAATGGTGTGGTCCGATCGATTTTTGTGTTGAGGTGATTGAGCCATTCGTAGAGGGGAGGAGGGGCTGATTGTGGTGTGATAACGCTGCGTTAGTCTACGCAGCCTCTATGGGAAAGGGAAGGTCGGACCAGCGAGCGGCCCACTACGTCGAACCTGTACGAGTTATACCTCCTTTGTTCCATAACTTTCCGCTTTATTTGTTATAATTCTTTTATTCCCGATCACGTAATTTCTTGCAGGTAACTGGTTTCGGGTGGCTGTACCTTCAGTACCTTCTGGTCACTGGCCTGTATATGCTCGAGCCCTGGGAAAGGGCCATCTTCAATACCGTGAGTCAACCCTTATCGGTCTTGTCATCGATTGAGCAAGCCCAATCTCACTCCTTTCAGGTGTTCATCTTGATCGTTACTGCCGGTGTCGCACTCTTCGCTACTTTCTTCCCTCTCTCTATCTCGGTCTAAGTGAGTTCATGATTTATTCAGCTAACCATGTGGCTCTGAAAGACGCTTCATCAGTAACAGTTCATTGGTCACATTATTTATATTCAGCCTAAGATTAATGTGTAGTTTTCCTAGTCTCTTAAGGCAAAGCTCGATCTAAATTCGTAATCCTATCACGTTGAACATTTGTTTGCCTACAAACCTGAAATTGCATCACGTTATAGCGAATCATCATTTAATATGCGGCAAAGTTACCTTTCGCTTTTCCCTTCGGTTCCTTTATCGGTATCGTTGACTTTTACTTCCGTGTTCTGAATACACCTTGTTCTATCCCTTGACGTCGTTGGACTATGGAATAGAGAGAAAAGAAGGGGAGGGACAGGGACGGAGACATAAAAATGGGGAGAAACCATGGTCAGCTTTGGACTACGGTTGTAACAGTTAAACCAAATACTACATAGATACCGTAAATAAGGTACTTTAAGTCGAATGCGAAGTTTGAGAACAAAGACACTCATGTTATGCTGTGCTTATTATTTATCTTTCACCATGAAATTACTCAAATCAATTCATTCTACCACCTTCGATCTTTTGACAGCTTTTTTTTGAAAAAAATGTTCAAGTTTCATGCTGGATTGTAATTCTAAAATTGATGATGATCCAAAGAACGAAGATTACGAATAAGTTTAAGATGGCCGACAAAGTGACGGTGCTTCTCAAGAACGTGGGGGATGCTCCTATCCTTAAAGTGAAGAAGTACAAGATGGATGGGACTCGCGATGTCGCCTACCTCACTCTTACTCTTCGTAAACTTCTCGCTTTACCCACCGACAAATCCCTGTTCCTCTATGTTTCGCAGTCATTCGCCCCTTCTCCCGATCATACGCTAGATGTACTAAAGAGATGTTATGGGACTGGTGATGAACTAGTCATTCACTATTCAACTACTCAAGCATGGGGCTAGCCCCGTTCTTCCCTTATCCCAACTTTCCTCTAATCTCTTGCCTCAATGTAAGTATGTCCCTTTGCTCACAATGGTCTAATGAACAACCCTCATATCGGAACGCCTTGTGATATGCTTAGCGTACGGTAATAAAGGAGACGTTTGATGTGTAGGTCTGTGTCTTGGAATGGATGATGAAGCGTACGCGTCGCGTCTCTACTTGGACGTATTCTGTGCTGTCGCATGCAAGAGAGATGGAATCCCTCCCCCTTAGACCCCGCCCCCTTTTGACGGAAGAACTTCTTAGTTCCCTCTGGCTCACTCGCTTCTTAGCAATCATTGCCAATTCTCGCATCTATATAATCGGGAACGATATTTGTTTGTTATATATTTGCAGTTAATATGCAAATTAGGAGCTTTAAGATGACAACTCTCGCGTATCGGGAGGAAGTGATCCTCAATCCATTGGAGAGAATGCGAATCCTTCTGGAGAGTGCTAAGCTAAACAATGAAGTCGTCCACGACATCCCTATTATGAGGTACTCTTCTGGGTATCTCATAACCACTCTCCATCTCTCCTAGTACCAGTTGTTTTGTGTACGGATGAACGACTGAGAGAAATGGGCAACTTTGCGCACTTCCGATTTAGTACTATGTGCTAAAGGTACGTAGGCATGAATAGTTGCAACAGTCGTTCTGCACCTTTTCTGCACGTTTCCACTCTAAAGACTGCTCTGAGATGCAGACGTACTTGCTAATCTTTGTGCCCTAATATTTCAAGTATACATGGACATAGGGTTGACGGGCTGGTTAGCTCACAATTGCAGTCAGCTTGGAAAGACGTGGTTTTGAAATAATTAAATTTAAAAGTAATTCAATTTTGAACTAATAGAAAAGCTCCTTGAAATATGAGGGGTTATAATGTAATGTTGGAGGTACTACAAGTCGCTGACGGAGATGTTCCGTATTGCGAACGACTATGCGACGGAGGGCCAATTGGAGAAGTCTTTCGTCCTCTTCCTTCGATTTGTCACGTAAGCACTCTGACTGTTGAGCTACGAAGCTGCGTACTATAGATTATCGTTATGACTGTCTTGCTTGATATGAAAACCATATATAAGTGAAGAAATAATAGTCCCAACAGTTATAGTGCAAAATATGTATCCCGTTTCTAGTCTGATACTTACCTTCCTCGTATTCCCCTTCCGCTCTCCTTTTTCTACTCGCTAGAGAATAGACGCTCTTGCAATATATCTTGTTCTTTTTATTCCTGCAGCTCTTTGCCTTTCTTGCAATGAACAGTTGTCATTGGAAATGTGCAAACGTCGTCGCTTTAGTTTCATTGGTTTCTCATCTCATTACGCATGCACGAATACGCCCTTTCCCTGCAGAGGCTTGGAAGTAGAAATAGCAACCAATTAATAGAGTTATCGCTGCAGGATAGAGTGGCTCTCTTAGGAAAGGGTACGAGTGTTTCCTTTTAGCCTCCTTGTAAGAGCTGGAATTGTACTAAGATGAGTCTTATGCGTAGCGTGCCCTTGAGTACTACACTATAGGCAATGAACGTATTCGAGTGCATTACAGATTAGCCGTAAGGGAAGGAATGCACAACATGTTGATGTTGCAATCTGCACGTTCTCGTCTGTCTGCCTCTTTATGCACCTCTCCCGCCTTTCTCCCCCCCCCCCCTCCCTCTCTAAATATCATTTGCAGGATGGCCGTAGAGGAACTTCCGAAGCACAAGGATTTCGTGCTCTTTTCATCGGAAGAACGAAGTCACGCAGAGGCTATGGTGTCTGATGCCATTAAGCAGGTTGGAACACTTGGGGAGAAGGTATTCTAGGAAATCATGTCGAGGGAAAATCGTAGTTGAGTGTTTTTGCCAACGAGTTTTACAGGAAAAGTATGAAAGTGTAAAGCATTTGTGAGCTGAAAAGAGGCATTGAGAATTGTAGCACGAATTCGCATAGGAGGTCCGATGGACTACGGCTCGATAGTCATCCAGTAACCCGATACCATGCAATTACATTAATAAGAACCGTTGGCACTTTCTGCCGTCCTGCGAAACAACGAACATAATCTGTTACATTGGTCTTTGGTCTTTGTAGTTTGTGTTTTGAGGCGGACGGGATCAAACAACGACTGGCTCAATTGTACGAACAGGAAGCGATTCGACTGTTCAATGACATAGCCTGTCAGCCTGATCTGAAGGATGTGAGTACTGTACAAGGGGAGGGTACTGTAGCGAGCGAGGGGTTACTGTAGCTTTCCCTTTGCCATCTATCTTAGTCCTCTAATCTCTCTCTTTCCTTCTTTGAACTTTCTGCAAGAATGACTAGTCCCTTTTCGCGGTCATTGTAACAAGTTTAAAAAGAGATTTATGATTCTTTCTCTCTCTTTTTTTGTGATGCTGATTGGATCGTAAAGCGAACAGTTTTGTGTGCATTTGCACGCAACGGAAGTGAGAAAAATGGAGGAAATGGAGAGAAAGAGGATCGTAAAAATAAAATATTTCATTCGCGTACTCGCGATGGTTATGCATCACGATAAATTGGTAATAAACTGGCTTGTTATCCAGTGGTGAAGCATAATAAATAGAAAAATGGAAGGCACTAAATAGGAATATATTGCAGATTGTGATGGCCAAGGCTGATCGAGCTCCAGCCAATACGACTCTCGCTGAGTGAGTCGCCAATCGGGATTGTTATTGATGATGTGGAGATATTCAATTACGCATATAGTAATATAAAATAAATTGGTTCAAGTAAATGCATTGCAGAATAGTGAAGGAAGCACAGCTGGAGGCCCAGAAGGGAACGCAGAAGCAAAAACAGGTCGGTTTAGCTTTTTTTGTGATTTTTTTTGTTGCTTACACTTCTGGTGTCAGTGAAAAAGTGATAGAGAACTCATAATATTTTGTGGAAAGTATCCTGTACACCATACCTGCGCAGCCATATTAGATTCTAGGCCGGACACCCCTGCTTTTTTAAAGTTAAAACTCAGCAAATATGATCTATTTTGAACCGATAACACGTAAAGTTTACCGTAATGTCCCCCCGGACACCCGTTCAAAAGTGTTTTCATCAGATATCTAAATCAGGCTGCGCACGTATGCTATACACACAGGTCAGTTTTTCGTTCATAAGAACGAGAATCGTGGAATTGTAAATGTTAAGGAGGCATCAGAGAAGAGTCTAGCGATTCCCTCTGATGTCGTGCAGAAGTTTGTGGATGCAGTGGGGGAGGGAGGTGATATCGTGGGCATTCTCTACGGATTGACGGTACGCTTTCCCATTTTGCGCATTTCGAATTTACAAATGTTCTCCTAATCGCGGTACACAAAGATAATCTTGCTTACTGCTGACAAGGAGATGGTCTGACCTCGCGGAAAGGGATTCAAATGAGACATGTACCATTCGAAAGAGCGTCAAAAACGGAGTAGAAAACGATGTTCAATTTTTGCGGAGGGCGTATCTAGAGCGAGATAATCGTCATTTTCTGGAAGTAGGGATCCGCCATGGCGCCGCTTCCTCTTGTGAGGCGTCGCCTGCAGCAGGCC
>LS894028.1:118902-134835 GCA_900490955.1 Micoletzkya japonica | reverse complement strand
GACAGCCTGCTGCAGGCGACGCCTCACAAGAGGAAGCGGAGCAATGGTGGATCCCTACTTCCAGAAAATGACGATTATCTCGCTCTAGATACGCCCTCCGCAAAAATTGAACATCGTTTTCTACTCCGTTTTTGACCCTCTTTCGAATGGTACATGTCTCATTTGAATCCCTTTCCGCGAGGTCAGACCATCTCCTTGTGAGTCTTACGATCATAAATCGTATGCTACACTTTCACGGTACTGGATACACTTTATGGGGATACTTCCGGGTCGTATATCTAACGATTGAACGCATGCGAAAACAGGAATAGTTAACCTAAGTTTTGTTTATACCAAGCTGTGCGGTGTGAATAATGCTATTTAGGCTAAATGGAGGGAAGTAATTATGCATTAATCCGAGAACTAATGCTTCAAATTCTTTCGGTAATATTATAAAGTTATGGTTTGAACACAACAAACAATTTAATCAGAATAAAAATATTCGAGAATTATACATTGACACTTGGGTGGTAGAGCCTTCCTTTTGTCCGAAACTTGGCTTAGTAGGCTCCACATTATACGAGAAACCTTACTTGTAGTATTACATATTAGCTCTAGCAGCCCTTCAAATAATAGACGGTAAGTCTGCCGACGTAGAAGGGAATCGTCGTAGTTGATGGTTGTTGTTCAGAAGCGACTGCACTATTCGGTCGTCTCCCATCTCGTTATTCCCTCTGACAATCATACGGCCGACCGGGTTGCTCCTTTGGCTATGGAGGTAAGCATCCATTTTCATTATCATCACACTCTCCTTATTGTATGCTTGAAAATCATACATCAAAGTATCCAATGGAGTCCTGCTTCTAAGTAAGAAAGCTACACGATTTTCTCATACTGTGAATTTCTATTTCTATTTTCGGAAAACGTTTATCGTAAAGGAAGAGATGTGTGGTGCAGGAATATGAAAATAAAGTAGGCTACATGTAGTCAGGTGGGATAATCTTCGTTGCCTTCTCTATTTCACCGTACGATCTCTACTTTTCCATTCTCACGGACTCTCACCGACAATGAGAAAAAGTCCGTATTTTGTAGCAGCGAGAATAGCACAACTTCAGCCTTTATGATTGAAGGATGTGTCATTCTTACAACCCCTTGACTTGATAATTGGGATCGCGCGTTGTTTGAGCCTTCAACTCATAGAATCTAGTGAATAGACCCGAATTCATTCATTCATTCAGTTATTCTTCTTGACCGGGGTAAAAAGCGTGGTGAAAATACTGTGAATACATGAATACATCGTACCTTCAACTAATCCCCTCATTCCAGCTAACCACGGACCTGAAATCATCCCTCGGTCTTCTTCCCCTAGCCCTTATCCATTCCTGTTCCTCCCCCTCCTCCCCCTCCACTCCCTCCACCCCCACCTCCTCTTCCTCCTCTCCCTCTCCCATCTGTCCCCATCTCTACGGTCACGCTGTCTACCAATCGATGAATCCGGATACGGTATCGATCGTCGTCAAAGAGGGACGGGAGGCTAATGTTGTTATGCTCACGCCAGCAGGTATACTTTAATCGCTTTTCATATTTCAAAAGATTTGGATTAAAATAAGAGTAATATATTGTAGGTATGGTAATGGCGAATCGCGGTACTCTTCGAGGAGGTGAGGTTACGGTAAGAGCCGGCCATGTGAAGATGGCTGATTCCCTCTCGGTTACGGTAGTCGACCTGAGACATAGTGAGAGTAACGAGTAGACGCTTCGGTCTCTCTTTATAATGGAATTGAGATGATTTCATGAGAATAACCATGGAAAGCATCACCTTCTTCTAAAGCTTGAGTTTGCGAATCCGAATAGGCAAATATTCACTTCAATGTCAACGCGCAATATCTTTTGAGATTTACTTTAAATACTGCTGAATTTATTCGGATTCGTATACTCTTCTCATCTCTTCTCACGGATTCGTATACTCTTCTCATCTTCTCGTATACCTTTTGTAAAGGCAGATGTATAGTATGTTCCGTTTCTTGTAGAAACACCCCCTTACCCTGTTGCTTCTTGTTTTTCCCTCGTCTTTCGATTCAAAAAGATCAGTTCAAAATGAGCATAATTGATTGACGACAATATAACAGCATCTTAACAGTGACTTGTATATCGGGAATTAGCTAGTATGTGATTAACACTCCCATTCCTCACCCCCCCCCCCTCTCATAACACTCTCTAAGCATTCCAGCTTCTTTTTCATAGCTATCTTGGAATATTTACAGTTTTTGTTTGTCAAAATTTTAGAATTGTTTCTTATGAAAGAGTATCTACATAGAACCTATGTCCTAGTAGGTTAGTGTTATTCGTTATGTGTTGATGTTTTAAAGCTTGAAATATTGACGATATTCTTGTTCACTCTGTGATCGATACGTGCAATGGTTTGTGAGATCTGCTGGTCATTGTCCATGAAATGCATAAAGATGTAAACTTTCGTGGTGGGAATCGAAGGAGGATACGGTAGAGAATACTTCCAACTACAGTACCTGGGACTGAGTATTGCGGAGATTACGGTAGACTCATTAAGAAATGACCGAAAGGAGGCGGTCGGCGAGAATTCAGTTGAAGGAAGTGAAGAATTTGAGGGAGGGGGAAGAGGAAGAGGAGGAACCGGTGAAGAAGAAGGGACGAGGGGGGAAGGGAAGAGGGAAGGAGGAGGCGGAGGAGAGTAGGGAGAAGGAGGAGAAGAAGGAGAAGGAGGAGATGAATGGAAGGGAGGGGACAACGAGACCCGGCATGCCACACTTTGTTGCCAATATCATCATGAAGAGGGCGCAGGCTAAGCAGGTGGGTGTTCGGGGATATTGACATAATACTACTCAGCTATCCTACTGTGAACAAAGACACGACATTTTAACAGTCCGCGTTCTGAAATTCCGAATGTCTCTGCGTCTCTCCAATCTCCATGCTCTCTCGCCTCCACTCGATTAATTTGCATACGAATCTGTTCTACGCAGCATGACGTTGTGCAAAGAAGTCATGCCAATTTTCCTGTTCAGAAGGGTTGCGGTAATTCCGTTATTCAGGCAACTTTCGAGCGTCCCGAGACCCCGATGGCTCTGTATGACGACGAGGGAGACAAGGTTTGATCTTTGATCTTCTGCACTTCTCCACTTTAACTGATCTTTGATCTTATCGACTTACGTTAATCTTTGATCTTTTAGGCTGCGGCCAGGATGCGAGAACTGGTTACGCTCGTTCGTATCTTGAGTACGGGCCGATTTGAGGAGATTAGCGAGGGAGAAGCTGCGATGGCTATTGGAAATACGACTACGGAACACAGGGGTGAGGAGTGATGATAATTGGTGTGGACTACGTATTGAGTTCAGAAAAACTGGTTGAAATTATAAGATGCTTTTATCTTTATAGCTGCAACAGCCAAGGAAGAGGAGGAGAAGGATGAGTCTTCGTCGAGTGAAGACGAATGGGAAGAAATGGAACTGGCCGATCCCGATCAACCCAGTACTTCGGGCCATATTCAGGTTAACTGAAGAGCATTCGTGGGAAATACGCATTCGGGATATGAGTTCTATCGCTTACTTGAATAGAGGGATATTTTATGGGGCACTTCTTCACAATATACGAACCAATGCAGATTCACGTAACGAAGAGCCAATTGCCGAAGGCAAAAGGAGACTGGAAATCGAAGTGGTTGAGGACGGAAGTGAATAGGAGAATTAGAGAGAACAGAGAAGTCGTGCATATGGTGAGATCGGGGTACGGTAGGATACGGTACTCTGCAGTAGTGTGAGCATTTATGTAATAGTGATACTTATTTTTATCCTTTATTCTAGCCTTGAAATACTGTTGATACAACGCTACCACTGATCTTCTAGCTACCGTACTCCTCTCTCCTACCGTACCCCATCAGGTCTCGGTCCTGTGTCTAATGTGTCACTGTCGTCGTCTCGTCCAATCGATTCTTCACGAGAATCTTCTTCCCTGTCTCATGCTCACTCAACTTCCGCAAGGTTACTGTATTCACTTCTCTATGACTACGGCAGCAAGGTACTGGAGTACAGTATTCAACCTAAATATTGCCACATATGGCTACGGTAATTATTGTAATCGGGTTACTGTAGGTTACCAATCGCTGGCTGGCCACCCCATAGACGACGCTTCCCTTTCACGACTGGTCAAATGGTTCGCCGACGCATATCGGGTACGGTAACGAGCGTTCTTCAGGTTACGGTAGATTACGCTATTCTATAGTACTGAAGGGCACGGAGTCATGTGTCCAAATACACTTCACCCCGTATGAAGTTTACATATTATATGAATCAATAATTGCTTTTAGCAATCGCCGGTGCCCCTTGTGCATCCTCCACGTGGAGATAATCGATACGAGGAGACGAGTTTGATGGAAATGATGGCTGAGAAGAAGGAGTATGAGACGAGTACTCATGCTGCTATGGTAAGCAGAAGGGGAGGGGTACGGTAGCCATGATGGGTTATAGTAGAACTGAAAATGAATCAGCATTGGAATTGGGAGGGATGGAAAAATTCTTACTGTAGGTTTCGGAAAGAAGGTATGTAGAAGTTCATTACTAGTAATTATTTGGTGATTTGAACATTTTTGTATTACATAATGCCTTTCAGTTGCTCTTCGCCATTCTGCATTCACTGGAAACGGTCGTTAGACTGTGCTGCAATTTCAACCTTCGCTTCGGATGGGAGAAGAGGGAAGAGAAGAAGAAGAAGGGAAGGGGATCGAGGGAGGGGAAGGGGCCTCAGGGGTCTAAGGGGCCTAAGGGAAGGACGGAGGGAGACCTAGAGGCTTGGGTCGAATTGTGGATGCCCCAGGAGAATGTATGGAGACGTGAGTATTTTACGATTGTGTTTAAAGGGCCCCTCCAGGCAATATCTACCATATGCATTTTTTGACATCATTGGATAGCCCTCAATGTCCTGAATCTCATCCTCTCTCCTTTTTAGTTGAAACTTCGCGGTTGCTGAGAAAAAGCTGTGCAAAGATTTCTCTCGCTGTCTGCGTCTCTTCATTCCTCTCTTGTCTCTCACAATCAATCAACCGCTCTTAATTGGTTATCTCCTGGAATGAATGAGATGGGTGGAGGGACCCTTTAAGCAACCTTTTATCTATAAAAGTGTTAGGAGGGCAAATGGTAGTTCAGTTCGCAATAGTCGGCAACTACAGTACTCTAATCTCGAATTGAGCGGTCGATCCCGTGCGTGGGAAGCTGCTTGAAGATGATGAGATCGAGGCCCTATTACTGCGTCCAATCCACTACATTTTCGCCGCTGATAACAGTTAGTTTGCTGTTTTCTTTACTATTGCTATTTTTTCATTTTTTACAGCAATCTGCCTTTTTGCTATTGTCTTCGATAGTCCAGAATAGTCTCGGTTTACTCCAAAGCTACGGAAGTTCCCCTTCAGAGAAGGGTCTCCGTGAGATCTCCTTCCGCATCTCTTCCACCTTCCTCACTCCCCAATTCCGACGACGTCGTCCCATTGAAGTCTGGCTCAAGGAGACCCTCGCCCTTCCGGTAGGAAAGTGACCCGATTGGACTAGGGTTACGGTAGTCGTGATAGGGGATTATGCATTAGAGAAGTGGAAGGTATTGTATATTGGCAAATGCTACGGTATTTGGAGGGTATTACGGTAGTCGTTGTAGATATTCCGTGCGGATGGCAATCGATCGAGGATGGAAGACTGTGAATGGCATGCGAGAATCGAAGAGAGGGACGTACCCAAGACGATCAATGAACTCAAACAGCATCCACTGTAAGAGAGCGGGGTATACGGTAGATTGGGAATATTGCTCCGTCGCTTAGGTGATGCTGTAGTTATATTTTTTGCCGTATTTTGATCCGTTATGGAAACTTTTGAGTTGCTTGTTTTTATATGTTGGCTGGGGTTATTGCAAGTATTCGATTCAGCTATGTCATGGAAAAGGATCTGAAGAAGTACGAGGCCATCTATCCTCCCGATGCCCAGCCTGTAGCCGTCGTTAAGAATGAGAAGGTACGATAGGTGGATTACGGTAGTCGGCAAGTAGTTAGGGAGGACTGCGGTAGGAAAGGTAGTGCGTGAGTTACGGTAGTGGTTGTAGGTGTTCCTTCGGTCCAATGTCCACCATCTACAGGGAACGATTCACTGGGTCAAGTTCGGCAGGCAGATTAAGGTATCATGTCATCTTTATTACTGGCTCTCTATGGTCTTTGTGATACTGAATTTATGTATGGACCCCAATTAATTGGGACATGAATTGAGGGAAAGTTGGTTGTCAGGCGGGTGAGAGCCCCTACCGTACTACTACGAAGAGAGGACGGGCCAAGGGAGAGACGGCGACTCTTCCTCTCTATGGATTCTGGCAGACCGAACCCTACGTCGTACCGCAAATAGTCGATGTCAGTGCAACTCTTTTGTTTTTTTGTTTGGTTTTTTTGCTTATGGCATGTTAAATATACCTTGAAGAATATTATTTTGGTTAATCCTACACCAACCATCATTTCAGGGAAGGATTCCGATGAACGAATTCGGCAACATTTACATGTACAAGCCGGATATGTGCCCGAAGGTGGGCGAACCTGCCACTTTTATACTTTGCTTAGTGTATTAAAGTGATGCTGAAGAGAGAAGCTTGCTGTGAGTTCCCATTTTCTTTCAGTTATATTCTAACCTAATTATGCTACCTGTGATACATGGGCCAACTTGTTTTAACATTTTCGCTGACTACCATGCGTGAATAGGGATAATCAAAAAAAGCTAAGCGTTTGCCTTAGGAATCCCTAGGGAATGCAGCGATCGTAATGTCCGATGAGACAACCGCGCCCATGTATGCTGTCAATTCAATTCTATTCCAGGGCGCAGTCCATCTCCGTCTCCCGGGAATGGTTTCGATGGCCCGGAAACTCGGAAAACAGGCAGTTCCGGCGATTGTGGGATGGCAGTGCCAGGCGGGACACAATGTACCCATGTGAGGGGGGGTATAGGGTTACGGTGGGGGTACTGTAGAAAGGCTTAGGATAGAACAGGACAAACCGTTTATTGGTGATCTTTGCAGAGTGGAGGGTGCTGTAGTACTGAAGGAAGATGCAGATGAGTTTGTGAGGGAAATGAAGAGGAGAGTGAGGGAAGAGAAGGAGAAGGCTATGAAGGTAGGCAAGTACATAGAAAGGATAAACGACTGTCACATCATATTGATATATTTATTTACTATGACTATGATCGATATCCCCTTTAAGAAGTACGAAAGTCGCATATGGGGCAACTGGCGACGATTGATTCTTGGTGCGGTGAGATTGTCGAAGATGAGGGAACGATTTGGGGAGAAGAAGGGGGACGGGGGACTGTGAGGGAAGCAGTCTACTATTAGCTATTTCGACTACTGGTTATTTGGCAGTTCTTACATTAGAATTATGATATACTATTCTGAGGACTCCCTAAAAGTTCCCTTTGAGTCGTGTTCGATTACTGTAATTACTTGTATGCACTTGTGTCGAATGCCTTTACGTAACTTTAGAGCTATTAAAGTGCCTTATAATAATGTCATAGCTAAGATTGAGGATGATCTGTTGTTTCACGATGCTTTAATCCCTATGGTGAAATGCCTTCAATAAACTCTTTTTTTGTACCACACCGATTATTGAGTTTGCGACTGTTTCATAACGGGCTACCGTATCTTGTGCTGCGAGGGAATGGCTAGTCAATCGATAATTGAAGGTCTTCCAGCCAGCCGGGACTGGCATGAGCACTAATCCCCGGTGGTGGCCCTACCGTATCCCGATAGAAACCGCCTTACGGTAGGTCACTCTATTTACCTTGAGAGGGGTTACTGTAGCTCACTTGAATGTCTTGATTCTAAGCGTTTTGCAGTAGTCTAATAAGCCATAGTAATTATGACTCTAATATTGCATGGATACGGTATCCGCATAATATTTACCGTATTACAGTAAGGCGGCAGTTCTCGTGGTGGGAGTCATTGTAGGAGCGAATGTGGTCACGAGCTATTACAATCCACTCAAGGTTTGAGTGAATTGCTGACTTTACTCTTTAGTAGAAAGGTTTGCAGCTTTGTAAACTACTTATATGGTTTGTAGTACACTTAACGTGGGACACTTGCAGGAATACGAAGAGGAATTGGCTCGTGGAAAGGTGGAATTGCTACGAAAGTACAAGGCAATTCACGATGAGAGGACGGGACGGAAGGGAAAAGACGATGATTTCGCATGAGGTAGGCTACATCGTTCTCATTCTGTTCATTATTCCTAATATTATCATACATAGTCAAGAAAATCGGAACGTATAACTCGTAATTCCGCCGCTACTGTGTTTAGCGAATTTTTCACGCTTTGAAGCGACGCCATTCCATTCCAGGACAAGTTATCAGGAACTTGGATGACTTTTTGACATCAGTACGCCCTAGAGTTTCACATAGTACATACTAGAAGTTGGTTTGATCATTTTGAAAGCATTGGAATCGGCGTTACCATCGGAACGATTATATCTTCCCCTTTTCTCTACTATAATCTCCAGTTCAAATTGGTCGCTTTGCTGATAATAAGGGGAAGGTGAAACTGTAATCTGCCTAGCTGGCCAAGACTGCACAAATTTCATTTCTTGCCTACTTCTGTTAGCGTAATCAGATCTGGTAGTTTATTATTAATAGTTTACTAATATTAAATAAGGAAAGGGCAACATCAGTAATCCTCCACTTTCAGTCATCTCGTCATTCCCGATCGCGGTCACCCCTGTCCCCCTCTTCCTCCTCCTCTCGCCCCCTCTCCTCCCTTTCCTCCCCCACTCCTCTGCCCACCTCCTCCTCCTCCTCTCCATCAACCGATCAATACTCCTCTCCTACAGTAGCCACGGATACCGTATTCCGTCGTGCATTCAAATACTACAAGAAGAGGAGCCCACGGCCGGATATGAGCAAGGTTGGTTGGATTGAACGTTTTCGTAGTTGGTGGTCATCCAATGAATAAGGATAGGATAGTTATCTTCACACAGCATACTCTCCTTTGGATGTGAATTGCCGTTTATGAAAGCATTGAAAGATATCTCAATCTGGTTACTCTAGGTGATTGATCCCCGTCGAATCGTCTCTTCTTCTCTTCCTTCTAGTAAACTGGAGATACCAGGTCAGCTTAGTTTGCTACTTCCTAGGAAGATCTTTCGATGTTTTGTATTTTGTATTTCCATATATGCAAGTCCTTGCAGAAGAAACCCTTGGATTTCTTGGTCTTCGCCCTCCATGTGAATGGAAAATGGTCACCTTTCCTGACCGGGAGGGACTCTTCATTCTACCAGGCCTCTTGAGGTACGGCACTCTTTCGTGCATTAGATTGTGATAGAGGTTTTAGCGTTACGTCCTCTAAAATGAAGTGACTTTTAATTCTAGATGAAACCTGGGTTTAATTAAAACTATCGAGCAATTGTTGTCCCTTATGCCGGCCTTGAAACATAAGTCAACCGGGTAATCCTTTCACACATCTAACCTAGCTCAATAGCAATAGAAATGCGATCTGTAAAGGGACGACGCGCACCTTCCGTGGATTCGACGATGTCTACAGTATGCCAGGGAACCCAACAAGACCAACATCGCCCTTCACTCTCCTCAACCGTGCGTTTGCTTACCTTACTTACCTCAGCTTCATTTGGCAGTGTACGGGCTACCGATTGTTCCCCATTGATTTTACGTTTATTATTATTAGTCCTTCAAGTTTAGCTGCTTTACTGATTGACTAGTGTCCTTCAGCTTCGACCTCCTCTCCTCCCCTCATTCCCTTCGTTGGACTACTCTCGGAGTACAGTATGACTGGGAAACGAAGGAGTATCCGAGGGAGGGACTACCGCTTCCGAGGGAGTTGACACTTCTGGCACAGGTGAGGGGAGGGGGTACAGTAATCATCGGAGTACGGTAGGAGGGGAAAGCACAGTAGTTGGTCGTATTGAGCATAGCAGCCCTTCGTGATTGCAGACCATCTCCTCTTGTCTTTCCCTCGGACCCCATCGTGCAGATGCCGTCATCGTCAACTACTATCCACAGAAGACGACGTTGTCGGCACACGTCGATAGGTGAGAGGAGAAGAGAAGAGAAGAATACTCGTTGGCTAGGTTTATTTTGCATGATTCAAACTTGGTATACTGTATAGTGACACTGCTACAGTATACCCAAGCAATATCAAAGACTATTCTGCAGATCAGAGCGAACGTACTCGGTTCCCCTAGTGTCGCTGTCCCTCGGTCGTCCTGCAATCTACTTGAGTGGAGGCAAATCTCTCAATGATCCCGTCATCCCCATTCTGCTACAGGTAGTTAGTTATGCTATCGGGGACCAATCATTGCTATTGTGGGTTTTGGATCAAAGTTCCTTAAGGTGGGAACAAAAGGGTTATCCGATGGTAGTTTAAGTAAAGGGAGTGAAACACAAGTAAAGCGAGTGGTCGCACGTGTGCAAAAGTACACAGGAAACCGGTTGGAGGGATGAGAGTGTAAATGTATCTGATTACTGTAGAGTTCAGTTGGCGATAGGTCGAGGGTGAGGGAAAGAGAGCAACTTTGAGATGGGAAGGGGGATCGAATCGTGAGAGAAACGAGGGATTGAAGAGGGAGGAGAGGGCATGGGAAGGGATAGGGGGGAGGAATAAAGGGGAAACTCAAGGATTGAGTTTAGATCCTCGTCGGTCAAATAGTTATGACCAGGAAGCGGAAAACGGACCAAGTTTTCGGTAACGTTTCATGTCCCTTTATAAACGGCTATTGCCAATACAGGCAAACATATGAATCATAATCAAGACAATGGTCCGTTTTCCGCTCTCTAGTTATGACTGTATGACGGTTGATCCAATTATTAGAAAGATCCGAATGATCACCATTTCTCTAAACTATTTCGCTATCTCCGTAACTATGCTAGGTAGAAATCAACCGGTGTAACTTTCGAAGGTTAGACAACAGATCAGTGGGTTATCCGCTGGATCTTGAAACATAACGGTGCCGGGTTTACGGGGGGAGGGCACTATTTGCTCAAGAGTGCACTACTTGAGAATTCCCTTTGTTTGATCCGGGAGACGAGTTTTACGTGTGAAATGTCGTGATATGGAGTAGACAGTAATATTGCTACAACACTATTGTTTATGAATTTAAATGATTTTATTATTCATTTTGCATAATTTAAATGAGAATAATTCAGAGTGGAGATGTCCTTGTGATGCATGGAGAACAACGACTGGTCTACCATGCAGTCCCATGCATTCTACCTATAGGAGAGGGGGAAGACTTGGGGGAGGAGGAGGGAGAGGGAATATTAGGAGGAAAAGGAGAGGGAGAGGGAGTTACGAGGGGAGAGGAGCGGGCAGTTAGGGAATACATGAAGGGATGTAGGATTAACGTGACCATTAGACAAGTTAACCCATAGGTCGGTTATTTATAGGATTGCTTTTGATGTCATAGGAATATGAAGGCTTATTTGCATAGCAAAAGAGGAAGAGTTCACGATCTATGACAAGTGCTAATAAGCTTTTTGCCTCGTTTGAGAGGCCTCGATTTATTGAAGTTTGATTGTTATACGAGAATTTGATTGTTGAATGAAGAAGGGCCTTTGTCTTTGAGAGGAAGACAACGAGAAGACTTGGTAGAGACCCGATGAGAGAAGGGTGTTTGCAGTGATATGAGGGAGAGGGTGGGGGAGGGGAGGGGGAGGAGAGAGGTAAGAGGGAGGGGGAAGAGGGGGATACGTCTCCAGACGGTGTAAAGCTGCGCTCGCCACACTTCTATCCAACCCATCCGTGCCCCCTTCCCCCCGTCCTTTCATTTCATTCAATCCCAGCCTCTGATCTTCACTCCACTCTGCACTCTTATTCTACTCACCCACAGTTCGGGGATAGGTTTTCACTAAATATGCCAATATTGTAGCAATCATACCTCCTATTCCACTGAATGCTGAGAAATCGGAGCTTTTGGAAGGCTGTTCTTAAAATTTTATATCAACTCGTTTTGCATAAATAATTCGTAATCAAGGAAAAGCGCCGATCTTCCACCCCATCTTCTTTCACAATTCTTGCTGATATTTCGAAAGCTACGGCCGTTCTTCTTCTGTATCCCTTCCCTCATTATCGAACGTTTCTCTTCCCTCGTGTATGCTTCTCTCCTTCTTCTCGCTCTTCTCCCATCCCCCCTCTCTCTCCTATCTCCCCTTATCCCAATCGTTCACCCCCCAAGTGTCCACTTTTTTCGCCTTCTAAGTTTCTCGTTGCGTTCGTTGCTCTACTTGGGTCTCGTAGCCTCTCTTCTTACAATAGTAGTTACCACGTTACCACTCGAGCAGATCGTCGTCTCTTCTTCTCTTTCCTTCCAGAATCATGTCCGATGAAGAGGATCCGTATGCGGTTTCGTCCGATTCCGAAGATGAACAACCGAGGAAGAAGATCGACCTCGGGGCTAAGGTCGATCTGTCGTCTCTGGTCAGTTTCTCGATATTCTGCTGCCAAGACTATTCGCCTCATTTATATAATCCGTGAAACGTATCCTGGCCTCTGTGAAGGTTCTATGATAATCGCTTGCTAATTTCGTAATGCTTAGCTTACAATCGGTGTGTAACATAAGGTAGGCTGACTCATTCGAGTCCTTAGTTCATCCCCCCCCCTTCTTCCCCTTTCCCTCTCTCAGTCTTCCCCTCCATATCTCTTACAGCTGGAAGACTTGTTTTCACGGTTTGTGTAAGAGAGAAAAGAAACGAAGAAGAAGAAGAAGAAGAAGAAGAGGAAGATCAATGCAAATGTTGACTATGCATCATGCTGAAGACTTAGCTCGCTTTAAACTCAATCTGCATCATCTGCCGTATTTCATAGGCCCTGAAAATTTAAGACGAATTATTGCTTTAGAATGCATGTTTGTTCTACGTTAGCGAATATCATCAATCCGGCATGAATCGCATGCCTTTTAAGCCATGCATGAAACATAACTGAACCTGCTTTCCCTCGATTGGCAGATTCTTACAGAAAAAGGGTCTGACGGAGCAGAAGACAACCGAAGTCGATGCGGCCAAGATCGAGGAACTTCAGGCCCTTGCTGCGAAAAAGGTTAAAGATCAAAGATCAGGGGTCAGAGATCAAAGATCAATCTTATTTGCATATCACAGATACACTGCTATCACGCACACTGTCCCACCGCATTGCTTTTTATGTTCTTCCATGTTCAGTGAGATTCCGCTATAGATGCTTGTGAAATATTGACGTAGTTGATCAAGATTGCGTATCGATTCGGAGAGAGTCTCTCTTTCACAATGAAGAACACGCGGTGTTCCACCCACTCATCCCACGCTGTCAACCTGACTCATTGACTCCTTCTGCTCTCACAACAACCAATCAGTCAATCTATCTTACTCCCAGATCAAAGATCATCCGTCTTTTTCGCCACCTTTTTATTTCCAAGCATTTCCATTTTAGGCTAGTAATAGATTTGTAAAATATTCGAACAGGTATATATTTATTCATAGATTCGCATAACAATAATGACTGTGCAGGAGGAACTGGCTAGAATGAAGAAGGAATTCGAGGAGGGAACTGTGAAGAATGATGAAGAGGAAACAGAGGAGAAGAAGGCTGTTAGGGAAGAGAGGGAGAAGCTCACCCAGATTGGAAAGGTACTGAGGATATATCGGGAGAAGGACAAATGCAATTCAGTCTTGAATAGACTCGGGCAACTGATTGGGTCACACTATTTGGTCACTAAAGTGCATATAATAATGCATAGGGACAAGGAAGCTGCATGATTTGGTCTTGGGTCTTGGGTTATCTCTTGGAAAGTTATTGAAGGTTAAAGATGAGCTCACTTTCAGGAGAAGTACTCCAAGTTCAAGGACAAATTCGAGCACATCGATTCCACTATGGGCGAGGCTCTCGAGGAGAGGGTTAAGGTGGGGGAAATAAATACGAAAAAAATTTACGAAAGATTTACGATAAATACGAAGAATAGAAATAAGAATGGAATAATGTATTCCTTGCAGAGTCTGGCCAGTGAGCGTGAGCTGGAATTGATCGAGAAGGGACAGGCGAAGAGTGCCAAGGAAAGGTTAATCGTTACCGATTTGAAACATATTCAAAGTTCAAAAATATAAATAATATATTTCCAAAGCTTAGAATAAGACATAATCGCTTGAAGCACCCGAAACTACCCTGAGGAATGTGTGAGAAGAACTAAGTGAGAGGAGGGAGGGAGAGGAGTGATTAGCTACTAGAAACTGTCGTTCGTTCCCTCCCTTCAAGTCAGACCGGCACATTTCTCCCCCTCCCTCCCCCCTCCCCTCATTCCCTCCATCACTTTCCTTCGGGTTCAGCTTCTTCCTCTGAACACTAGCAATATGAAATATTTACTTTGTTCCTTGCCTAACGTATATTATCCTTTTCCTATTCCGCTTGCCGCACAGTGATTCGATCCGCAGTACGTAGCGACATTACAAGTTACATTAAAAGACATTAAGTTACTATATGAGTTACTTTCGGCCAGTCTAAACTTTTCTCTATATGAACGCTATTAATGTGTTGCTTGGACAATTATGAAGGTATCTACGTTTGGGATTTTGAATTTTAAAAAATTGAGTCAGAGTGGCATTTTAAAGGGTCCCTTCAACCATCTCATTCATTTAAAGAGATAATTAATTAAGAGCGGTTGATTGATTGTGAGAGACAAGAGAGGAATGAAAAGACGCAGACAGTGAGAGAAATCTTTGCACAGCTATTTCTCAGCAACGGCGAAGTTTCAACTAAAAAGGAGAGAGTATGGGATTCAAGACATTGAGAGCTATGCAATGATGTCAAAAAAGCATATGGTAGATATATCCTGGAGGGGCCCTTTAAGCCTTTATAAAGGTACGATTCTTTCGGCGAACTTAGGCTTTCTGCACAAAGTTTTGTGCGTCTCCAGAATTTTAGATCATAATAAGGCTCTGTACTTTTGGGATTTTTGAAATTTTGCTTCTATCTCAAGATATGAAAAAGTGCCATTTCGGCTTATTGTACGCATCGAATCATTGTGTGCCGGAAAATGTTCCTCTCCTTAAACTACTCCATTCTGCTCAACAACCCCTGTCCTCCTCCTCTATTCATCGCAATATTTCCTCTTTTGTGTCGAATCGCGAGCTCTTGAAAAGGGTTCTAATTCACGCAGTAATCGAATGAACCTCCAAAAGGCCATCTGCTCCCCATCCTTAATTTCAGTATTCAAGAAGTTTTTAGAAATCAATAATTCCGACCTTCGAATCGCATTATATATCCAACTTGAAACATATCTCTTCGAATTCTGCTTTATTCAAATTTTCCACCTCTTCTCTCCTCCTATACTCCTATACCTATAACTTGGATAAGCATCAGAGGCCAATCGAGGCATTGTTCAGGTTCGAGAAGGGAGACATCGACGGATTGACAGTGACGAAGGAGAAGATAGAAGTAGCCAGAACGGAGGCCGATAAGAAGAGGATTCTGTCCACTTTCAATCGGGTACGCAACCCGGATGGGTTAGGTTTCAGGGAGAGCATAAAGGCGCCTGCAAGGAGCTACTCTGGTCGCTTTCTGAGCAAACATATACAAGCAAAGATTTTGCAATGATAAGTCGTCCCTCTGTTCCATATTAGATATCTCCTTCCCAACTGTCATTCCATCTCATATCGCTGTGTGCATCACACGCAGACTTCATTTATGAATCAGCATCCCTCTGTACTTCCCCGCTCTCCATTCTTTTCTCTCCCTCCCTCTCTCCCTCGCAATTCCCTCGTAATACCCTCGTTCCCTCTGTCCATCCCTTCCTGCTTCTCTTCACTGTTTATCTTCTGCTAGTCTCTTCTCAACTCGTGAACAGACCGAGTCCATTACTTTACTTGTCCAACTTTTGAAAATTGTTCAAATTATTAATGGATTCATATAGGAAACTATCACTACAGAACAGCGGCAATGAAATA
>LS894028.1:74465-118802 GCA_900490955.1 Micoletzkya japonica | reverse complement strand
GTCTACTTCGCGAGATATCTTAAAAATCGTTTCCCAGCCAAGGCGCAGTCTTACTGCGTTTAGCGCATAGTAACGAGGCAAATGGCATCGAGGTATTCCCGGAACAAATAAATATTTCTCGCTCCAGAAATTTTTTAAAAATATTTTTCAAACGCTATTATCTTTCTTATCGTCTCAGAAACATATTCTAGAAGTATGGTCATGTTTGGTTTCACAAAATTTCTCGCTTCCATTTCCCTTTAACTATTAAGCGAGAAGCATAGACCACTCATTCACTTATCTCCGTTCATGAAAATCAGTCTTTTCAAATAATGCATGCCCTTAATGCAGTTATATCAAGACTGCTATGCTCATACTCTTATATAACCTCCATGAAACATACCCTAACCGCTCACAGATCACATGTCATTGCCTGTGCTCTCTTCTCTTCCCAGCTTCTTCCTTGTCTTCCCCCTCTCCCTCTCCTCCCCCTCCCTTTCTCACCCCCAAAATGCACCGTTCGTTCTTCTCTTCTCAAATAGTGCACCACCCGACGCTCCTCTCTTGTCTATCTCACGAAACCCTTTCCCTTGAACCTTCACCCACCCCGAAAGCAGCTTTTATTCGGTTTCAAATTAATGTTGCCTACCGTAATCGATGTTTTCCGTTCAGGACATGACGGCGGACGAAGCACCGAAAGAGTGTGCAATCTGTAGCAAGACTGTCTACCCCGTCGAGAGGGTCTTCGCCAATAAGAGACTCTACCACAAGGACTGCTTCAAGTGCTCCAAGTGCAACAAGAAACTCACGTTAGTCCACGATTTCTTCCTAGCTATGGATGTAATAGTTTTGTAATTACAATGCAGGATAGTTTCGGATTATATATCAGCCGTGAAACACAACCTTTCAGGGCAACGAACTACAACTCTCACGAGGGGTCAATTCTGTGCAAAGTAAGCCCCATCCTCTCTCCATTTCACCCGCTTTCACAATCATTTTGAACTTTCCTTCATAGACATGAATCCCCCCTATTGTTCATCCAAGCTTACCCTCTCCACATCCCAACCTCGTCCTTTTCAGGTCCATTTCCTGGCTCTGAAGAATCCGGATGCGGCCAAGTTGATGGACCCGGATACGACAGTAGAAGACGAGAGGGAGGAGGAGGACGAGGACTTCGCGGTCTCTTCCAAGCCGAAGAAACTCGCTGCCGACGTCGTGCGAAGTGAGAGCCCTTTTCACCATTCTCGAACATGTACACAATCCCTTCTAAAGCTATGCACAAACCCTAAGGGACAATGGAAATGAAGATTTCGTTATTACTCATGCGCCTTTATTACTCGCTGAGAGTTTCATTTTCGTTTATGTCAAAATAGCTTGAGCTTAGCGGAAGGAAGGCTGTGAGGGAATGGAAGGATGCATGCCAATTAGACTGATTAGAAGGGGGCCATTAGACCCATGCTACTATTACCAGCCACCATTTAGTGTTTTGTGCTTCTCTTCGTTTGGCAAAAAGCTCGCGTGACAGTGGTATGCCACCGGTTGAGAAGAGGATTGCGAGGGAAGGAGAGAGGGTTAGGGAGAGTGGTAAGGGGGAGAGAGAAGAGGGAGAGGGAGAGATATTAGTGCACTGAGAGGGAAGAGGAAAGGGAGACCCCTTTGTGACGATGACTCGTCCCTTCTCTAATCAGAATGATCACTATTCGACCATTCACTCACACGGGGAGGGGGAGGAGTTGAGAGGGAGGGGAGGGGGAGGGGAGGGGAGGGAACAGTAGAGATGACGGGCGAGACCTCAGGTGGTGGCACTACGACAGACGCGGAATTGGCAGCCCTGAGGGGGTTGAGTGGAAAGAAGAAGGAAGAGTGGGAGACGGGAGCGGCTGAGGTTGACAAGGTATTATTCGTTTTTATTTATTTTATTTATCAAATGAGGTGTGCGGTAGGTGAAACGGAAAGGAGGATGGTGAGGCTACGATTCATTTTACCTTTTCTTTCCTTTGGCTATTGCTTACCTCCTCCTAGTTATGTTTCACGTCTGCTATATATATCCTGCGGCTATTTCCATCGCGCTTCACGAGCTCCATCTGAAATTACACAACATACTCTCAAATCAGTTGGTTCTAGTAGATTGTGGTTGATACGGATACTCATGAGGGGGTTGTAAACGTAGGGGGAACGATAGTGGAAGGAAGGATGAGTAGGGGAAGAGGTTGACAGTTCATCTAGACAGTGGTATGCAATTAGTGAGATGTACGGGACAAGTTGAGATATGCGAAAGTGATCGTAGTGACTTGGAGTGAATCATGCAGTTTCGAGATGTTCAGTTTCAATGACCAAGACTAATGTCTAATAGCCCATCATCGATGAGCATAATTTTGGCCTTGGATAGTCTTCTTCCGATTCCTACCTAGTCAAGCTGTTATTGATCCGACAGTAAATGGAATTCATACTTCGTCTGTACTCTCTTCGTACCACTTCGTAAGTAGGAATGACGAGAACCGGTGGGACCTTTTTCCCCATGCATATGTGCCGCTCCCCGTATCCCATAGCTATATCCTCTCCATCCCCTATCCTTCCCTCCATCTCCCTTATCCCTATTAGCTGTTCCGTGTTTGGCCAGGCGCGAATGCCATTCTCGCCCCTCTATCTTGATCTTTGATCTTTCGATTTGATCTTTGGTCTTTCAATTTGATCTTTGACCTTTGCTAAACACGCGATCCCTTCAGATCGACAAGCCTTCGTTCGATGCATCGGAGATTTCGAGTGGAAAAGTCAAGGCAAACAAGGACAAGTGAGTGGGATATTCGAGTAGAGACTTCGGCTTCTGAGGGAATGGAGGGATCTGAAGATCTGTAAAGTTCCTGATATTTATGGAAACAACAAATAATTCGTATGAGGAAAACACGAAAGAATAATGCTAAAAGAACTTAGATGCAAAACTCTATTGCATTGCATTGAATAGGCATGTAGACCGTTTGCATGTAGACATGTAGGCATGTAGACCATGTAGTTCTTCAGATTATTTCATTCAACACAATTATACATTTTCACCGTTTGCATTCTCTCGTAGTTAAACAATAGAACCGAATTATTTCTGTGTTATTTTTGCAATGCATTTTAGTTGCAGTCCTTTTTCTCGTAATATATGCCTGAAACATATTCCCCACAAGTTGTCTACTTCTTCTCCTTCTTCCCCCCAACTTCTTGCATTCTTCCCTTCGCTCCTTCACCTCCACTGCCTCCATTGTGCATCTATCTTTTCGTGCCTTTCCCTCTCCCCACACTCTCTTCCCTCGCAACTCTCTCCCCTCTCCCTCGTTCCCTCCCTCTCTCTTTATCTCTGCCTGTATCAACCGTCCGATCTGGCAACCTATTTATGCGACATGACACGTTTGGACTGATCCCGATTTGAGGGGAAAGGGAAGGGGATTGAGCATAACAGGCAATCTGCAGGGGAATATGAAGGGGAGAGGGAATCTCTGTCTGGCTCAATTTAAGTGACATCTTACCGTCATGAAACTGGTGATTCAGTTGGACGCTTACAATTATGTCTTGTTAACACAGTACCTTAAATATCCTAGATAAATACATAAGAAAAAGTACAGGAAGGATAGAAGTAGAAATCCTTTGCAGATTCCTTGCTGGAGGAGACAATGATGAGGAAGAGGAAGATGACGATGCAGAGAGGGATCCGAATATCATTAGGGAGAACAAGAAGAAAAAGGAAGAACTCAAGTTTGAACAGGTGGGAACGAGGAAACGATTCATGAAATCTACCTATTATCTATGTTATTCGCTCCGAGCTACGTTATTGTCCCTTCGCAGGTCGGAGACATCAAGAACAAGTGGAAGACAGGCGAAGTGACTACAGCTGAACAGAGGGAGGCCGAGGGAAAGGCCGAGTTGGAAGCACTCAAGGTACACGGGATTCCATCCAATTGTCCTATCGAGACGTCTCTTTCCAACTACAAGACCACAACACAGAGCCACCATTTTCTAAATGTTAAGCGAACGAGCCGCAATATTTGGGATAAATGTTTTCCGAGCGAGAGTTCCTACCGAAGTAGGGTAATTTGTCGGCTTCTCATTCGCTTACTATTAGCACGGCACAAAACTTCGTGAATGACACATTTTGAGCATTTATCCCGATCGTTGAACATATCCCAGTCTTCTAATTGTTGCCTGTAATGGGAGATGCCCCGAGGCGATAGCGACCCTTTTATTACAGGCCGGAGGCGTCAGAGTGAAGGAGCGATTCCAAGAGAGGAAAGAGGAGGACATGAGTGATGTCAAGAAATGGGATCGATCCGAGTTGGACACTTCAGGTGGGTTGTGTTTCAGGATGGGTATAAAGCTTCGGAGGCCAGGAAGAAGTAGTAGCTTATGCAATTTACTTCCTATAGGCAAATCTTGGAACCATGTTTATGAGTCTATGTGATAGATTGAAGAGAGTTTTGCCAACCCGGAAGTGTTCCCCTTCCGTCCTTCTTCCCGGCACAGATATGTTTCAGCTGCGGCCGAGGCCCGCAAGTCGTTCTTGGAGGGAACAGCGTATGACACGGCGAGTGATGGGAGGAACAAGGGAGAAGTCGAGGAGTTGCACTTTAATAGTAAGGGTTTCGTTATTGGCAGGGAAGGGATAAGGGGCAATCACAAAGTTCGTTGATTATACGTAATATCGAGAGGAATATTTCGCTGAATCTTATTATAGTGGAAGGGTATTGCCCAATATCTGATGGCTGGTATCTTGGAATGCATTGATGCCTAGAGGGAATAGTACTTCTGTTCCTTATGTGTTCAGCTGTCACAATGGGGGAAGAAGGGTGGTCGAACAGTTGTTGCTTCTCCCACTATAGTGTATACTCCCACTTTACCCCCCCTCCCTCACCCTCTTTCCCTCCCTCTACCTCTCCCTTCTACTCCACTCTCTTCCCTCCATTGCGCACTCTCACAGCGCAGTCCTTACACTGTCTCATTAGGGATAAAAGATGGACGGAGAATCGGGCGATGGAGAATAGAGGGATCTTACACAATGGGGGTGAATTTCACAATGAAATCAACATCGGCTCAGATAAATAAGCCGAAAATAAGGAACACTTTAATCACTTTATCGGAATTTCAATAATGGAACATCTCGAAATTACCTTAAAAATTTTTTTAGACCCAGTGAAACATAAGCCGTTTTCAGAGCTCAAAGACTTCAAGGAGCGTTTCGAGGCCGCGGGCAATGCAGAGACCCGCGAGGAGTTGGAGAAGCAGGCCATCGACGTGGCTATCGATCTGGGCAATATCAAGGCGGCCTTCCTCAATGTAAGTCGGGGGTTTCACTTATTCTCTAGCGGCTTCAGACGAACGATAAATATCAAAGGTCATCGAAATGATCGGCTTATATAGCGCCCGTGAAACATAACCGTCCCGTAATCTTGCGAAATTATTGAACTAGAGGTGCTTCTAATTGTAAAATGGAGTAGTTGCCATCACACTAATCCTGCCCATCTCCTCTAGAACCTTCCGCATCCCCTTTCCCTCCCTTTCCTCCCACTCATTCCCTCATTTCACAGCTGTTCGTTGTTTCTCTCCATGACATAGTCATCTCCCCTGACTCTCGTTATCGAACCTTCTTTCCTCATCTCCCCCACCCTCTCGTCTTCTCTTCTATACTCCTTCACGCTTCACTCCCCTCCTAGATCATTGTCTGCCTATTTCCTCGTTTCATTTTCATCCCATCTATCTTTTTCTGTCTGAAACTGATGATGATTTTTTACAAGTTTTACGCTTTTACGTTAGTTAGTGAACAAATTATTACAAGACGATAATAAACCATGGTTGAAACGTAAACCATAAGGGTTCTCCCAGAGACTGTCTCTTCTTCTTCAGAAAGACGACGATATGTCTCCCGAAGAGCGTGCTGCTCTGAAGAAGAAAGAGATCGAGGCAGAGTTCATTCGCTACAAACTGGCAAGGAAGGCTGCTGTCCAGAGGGCCAACGAGGCCGGGGAAACGGTGGGATACGGTAGCTTTGGAGATTTTTGGATAGTAAAGGTTGATATTACTAGAGGGGCTCTGTAATAGACGATAGCATTTACGGATGAAGAAAATGTTCCGCCAGTTGCCACATTCCTATTTACGCCGATAGAGCGAAGCGGCATGTAGAAGGTGCAGACGAAGTAGGAATGAGTTTACTGACGGAAGTTTAGCGTCAATAATAGTTGAAGGAAGCTGGCGATTGTTCTGTGTGTGAGACTGACTCATTGCAGCCGACTTTGTCAACGGCTGGAGTAGGCGATGTTAAGGCAGCGTTCGACAGTGGAGATGCATTCAAGGGAGAGGGAACAGGTAGGGGGGAATAAGATGAACAATGAAGTAGTGCTCGAGATATGCTGTTCAATACTCCGACTATTCATTTGGTAGTTGACGAAAAATATGATAATCTTTTATTAATCTTTTTAGTAGTTTATTCGAAAATAGTTATTGGTAGCCATGTTGAAAATGTCTGCTATAAATTCTTTTTGAAACATAATTCACGCGAGTATTCAACCAAATGAGAGAAACTATGGAATTTAAAAAAATTGCTTGCTATGATCTCGTGAAGAACTCTAAAATTTATCTTACAATTAGGTAGGGGATAAAACTATAAATAGTATGAGATCGGTGACAACAAAGGGAAAGTCTCTACAGAAAAGGGCGGTCTCGACGTCGACATCAAAATCGCAGGAAAGGCAAGGGAAAAGTTCCAGCAGATATCAGCTGGAGCATCGCCCATTGCACCGACTTTGAACAAGAAGGTAAGAGGAAATGAAGAGAACGACGATTGGGAAGGCTTAGGGGCACTTTAGAACTACTCATTCTGTGAATCTCATTTTTCCAGTCGGAACCAAGCAAATGGGACAAGAAGGACACGAGTACAGCTGAGATTATCAACAGGAGGGTTGGAGATGAGAAGGGTGAGTTGGGATGGATGAGGGTACGATTCGGTTTCTGAATTGTAGC
The DNA here is from genome assembly GCA_900490955.1 of Micoletzkya japonica. Lineage (NCBI taxonomy): Eukaryota > Metazoa > Nematoda > Chromadorea > Rhabditida > Diplogasteridae > Micoletzkya > Micoletzkya japonica. Next base: position 111,833 of record LS894028.1, on the reverse strand, counting down.
ACTTTTGTGAGCTTCGGGTTAGTTGTGTTCGAGTTAGTCTACTTCAGAACTCCGTAGTTTCACCATTTAAGGTGTGCGAAAAAAACAAAATGAGTTTTTCCAGAAGACACTCCCGAGGATGAAGATGCGTACGATGTGAAGAATCTGATGAACAAGTTCAAGAACATCGGAGACAACGATAAGAAGGTGGAATCGAGCGAGGCCAGGGCTGAGTTGGAAGCACTCAAGGCAACGGTAGGTTACGGTGGGGGTGAAGGGGGATAATTATTCAAGAGCTAGGGAGATGCTTGATAAAATCCGTGTGTAATTTTATTGCAAGCAGTCACATAATGACAACATTGTACACACAACCTATGGATTATATTATAGCGTTGAAACATATCAAAGTCGGGTAATAAAAAGAAAGAAATGAAATGTTTGTAGGCAAAGAGTGCGAAGTCGAGGTTCGAGAAGGGAGAAGAAGACGATAAGGAGAAGGACGAGGAGAAGAAGAAAGCGATGCAGGAGGAGTTTGACAGGCTGAGAAGTGAGCAGTTTCAGATTGGAGAAAGGGGGAAGTTATGTTTCAGATGCACTATAAATACAGCTCTTAAATAAACGTCTTAATATCTTTCTTGTATTTTTTGCAGTACCAGCGAAATAAATACTAACGACATTGTACATAGTTGGTGCAATTTGTGCTAATAACCGAGGTAATGGATATAAATATCACATATTGCAGGGGAACGAGAAGAGGCAAAACGACAGATGGAAGAGGAATTGGCTGAGGAATTGAACCAGAAGAACACCGATAAGGAGGTTCGTCTATGTGGTACTTTCTCATTGTTAGAGCATGTCTAATCTTACAGTTCTCTCAAGGAATTTGGAAAATGGAATAAGTAAAGTAATTCTTTTGAGGACATCGCTGTGGCTGCTGAACATGCACACAAGATGACAGCCAAGTTTGAGAAGTTGACAGCGAAAGAAGCGAGGAAAGCTGAGAAGTCGAAGATGCCTGACAAGAAGACTGGAATGGTATGACAGTGACAGAATGACATATGACATAGATGACTGGTATATTTCTATATTGTCAGCAATGGCTCTATCAACCCCGCTTTGTCTGTCTATACACAGCTTTGCACCGAACAGCTTATTACTAGGTAGTTTGTCTGGATATAAGGGATATCTGTAACAAGTGAACGTGGAAGGTGACGGTACAAAATGTCCAAGAGATAAGCGATAATCGTCCAGTAATGCTACATTACCCCTCACGCTTGCTTATTCAACGCACCTTTCAGGCTTGATCTTCGCGGTCCTCACGCGCCTTTCCCCCACATACTGTATCCTCCCTTTCACAGTACTTCCCCTACCGTACTCCCCATCCATATCCCCTGTTACCGTAGTACTATCGTATCTCCAAATCCACCGTATCCTCCCCTATCCTACACCCCTACACTACCCTCGCCCTACCGTAGTCTTCCCCACGGGTGTTCCCATCCCCGTTGTCCTGCACACAATCGATGTATTTATTTCCTCCCTCCTATCATCATCCATTTCTTCCCATCTTGTCACCCTCAAGCCAGTCGATAAATAAGCTTTCGACTGAATCAGTAATGGGTTCACTATCGCAAATTGACTAACCCCCCGCGCATGCTTACTAACGAGCTTATGTAGAGAACCCCGCGAACTTGATATCGATACGTTTCAGTTTTAATTCAAACAGTAGAAAGATCATTGCAAAACCGATCAGATAGAATGTGTGAAAGATAACGGAGTGGACTACTAACTCTCTGGTTGCTTTCAGAAGTTCGCCCCAATCGAACAACCCCGTTGTCCCGTGTGCACTGACCGTGTCTACACGGCTGAGATGATTCACTGCTTCGGACGACCCTTCCATACAAAGTGTTTCCGATGCGTCACTTGCAAACAACCACTCAGGTGAGGGAACGAAGTAGGGAATGAACGAGTGGTGATGAGACTGTGAATGGACTATTCAAGTAGTCATTTTATGCTCTTTCTTCTTCAGAACTATAGTGGAATAAACCGATCCGTCAATTTCTTCCGTTCCAAAATGAGTCTCTCACTTTTGCACACTCTTTCGCCTTACATTCGGAATGATTTTCCGACGGATCTTTGTAATACACTATATAAATACTAGGGACTGTTTTCCTGCATGTATCTAACATGAACAATGTGTTTATTGTTATTATTCGTGTAATTGTTATTATTCGTGTAAGGTTCGTGGAGGGGTTACACTTTACTACCCTCAAAGTAAGACCAATCGACGATACCTTAGAGAAGTGAGTTCTCTCGTGAAGTGGCCTTGTGTTCTTCTGTTATCGTGGTCAACTTGAGAGAGGGAAGTGACATGACGTTTAAAGTCTCTTCAGAGGACACACACACTCTTTTAGTTCCATCTTCGATCACAACACATTTTCTAAGATCTTGATATATGTATCTAGGGCTCACAGAATAGCAGAAGCTCATCTGATCTGTGCAGCAATTGCATAAGTTCTCGGTGGAAGTAGGTATGTGTTATGAGAGACCACACTCAGCGAAATTTCCCTAGCCGGCTAGGGAATATTTCCCCACGGCGTGACGCTGGGGAATATTTCCCCAGCCGGCTGGGGAAATTTCGCACTCCCCCTGCTTCATTTTTGGGGAAAATATTCCCCAAGGTCGCGTCGTGGGGATATTTCGCTCTGTGCATTCCCTTCTTAGCTTAGTTCAATTTAAATGGTAGTAATTTAATCATGCAGTAGCGCTCAATATTTCTCAGATGTACCGAACTGTACAGGGTCATTCCCAGTTGAGTTCATGCCACGATCACTGATTAGCCTCGTACATTCGTTCTACCTGAACCCTCCCCTCCCCTTTCATCCTTTTCCGTCTATCTACCTCTCTCCCGTTCCCCGTAACCCCTCCCTTTTCCCTCCTTCCGTTCCCTCTTCATCTTCCTCTCCTCAAGAACTCGTTTGAGTACATGCATGTAATGCGGAATAAGTGTTTTGTTCAATTCGCGTCTGCGAAAGAAACGAGGAATACGCTGAGAATGAGGAAGAGTGGCGTGGGCAACGTCAATCATCCATTTCTTTCGCTCATTCTGCGCTTTTCGAAACCCGAAATCCCAGGATGCAGATTGCTGACGCTGAAGATTGTAGTGGAAAAGGCTTGAAAAGTAGATGATAGAGACTGCGGCTCAAGAGTTCCATGTACAAAACTATTTATCGTTAAAATATGCATCCGCTCTATCCTTCTCCTACGTCTTTCCTCGTTCTTGTCGTTCGTTTCCAATTGGCAAAAATATCCTTCCGCAGAAAAAGGAACGTTCTAACAATCAGAGCATAAGATCTCTATTTAGAGGCATACAGCTAAATTTAGAAAGAACAAGGGCGCGATTATTGCGAAATCTTATTTCCTGTATTCCTACAAATAGGCACATAGATACTATAGTCTATAGATATAAATGAAGGCGATGAGACATGGAAGGTCTATGTAAAACCTGCATTCCCGTATAAGAAAAAAAGCCGTGATAGCACTTTAAAAACTAAGGAAACCGTTTGAAAGTGATTCTTTTCAGATTAGTGACAGCCCGTTCTGACGGCTCTTCCCTCTTCTGTCAACTTCACTCGTCGAACCTCCAGGGACTCAATCGATGCCATGCCTAAGGCATTCAATCTATTTCGCTCTGTCAACGAGTTCCAAGTAGTCATGGTTCATTATAAGATTCACACTGATTCGTTCAATGTCTGCTTGTGAAGTTCAGCCGTGAACTGACTAGCTATAATACTGTACTTACCGCAACCTTGCATACCATAATCCGGCATTCGTTTCGGGACCAAAAGACTGTCATTTTAGGACAGTCCGCTATTGTCACTTGCCTTTCTTCCTCTTTCTTTCACTTACTCCTCGCCATAAATTTATCGTTTATTGATACTGTCTCGACAAGAGAAAAGAGAGAAGGTGGCAGCTGAAGAGATGATGGACCGCAGTGGAACATTGGGGGGATGGGCAGGAGTGGGGGTAGGGATGGAATAGGGTGTAGGGGAGTGAAATGAAGGAGAAATAGGATATTATAGATAGAGGGTGGGGAGAATAAGGGAGTGAAATGGGGAAGATACGGAGGGAATGGGAGAGAACCCGTGAAGTCTTGTCTGACTGAGAATGAATCAGAATCAAATACCCAGAGAAGAGGGGAAGGGAACAAAATCAAGCTTCGATCGATAAAGGGTGGCAAATTCCACTTTTTTGGCTCTGATAATTTCTATGATATCAAAGAGGATGAGCATCAAAGGCAGAATTGTAAGGTCGAATATGGGACTAAATATGTATAGCTGGGTTGACAATGGAAGGGCGTGGTTGTACCGTAATGGGTTATGTACATGGATTGAGGAGGGTTTAGAGGAAGAGGAAGGAGAGGAGGAGAGTGTGAAGGGACAAGAGGAGAGGGGAGGACGAGACTGAGTGGAAGATCGTCGGTCTGCGGGTTGTAGGGGTGATGAGGGCTGGGCGGGCACTGTAATATACTTGCTTATTTCACTGCATGTGGGATAACGATGAATGAAGGAAGAACGTGATATATAGTAACGTTGAAAGACAATCCTGAGGGATAGATAAGATACCCTTGCAGTCCAATGATAGTGGAGGAGGGATGAGTGAAGGAGTGGTTGCCAATGAGAGAAGGATTGACCAGGGCATCCGAGGTCAGTGGGAAGTAGAACGATTCTCGGTTCAGATCGTGAGGGTTCACCTCTGAATTATGCTAATTTGGTGATCTTTGATCTCTGTCCTTCTGACTGACCATCGGGCTGCGCTGATCCCGTGGCTCCGAAGATGAAGTAGTTCTGGTCGAGGTCTCTGATTCTTCCGCCATGCGAAGAATCGAGTTGCGGACGAAGGCTCTGTAGTGGGGAATGCTGACACATTGGGAGAGCTGCGATTGGAAGGAATACGTTATAGGGGAAGGGACCAGAGAACGGCATGAAGGAGGAACCTGAATGAAGGAACACGTGATGCGACCGTCTATCGCTGAAGAATGAATGTCTGAGAAGACGACCTCCGCTTCCAACTGAATATTACACCCCTTCAGTTATTCCATCCATACGATAGTCGAGCGACTAATTTGTCTGCCAGAACATTCCAATTCCATTCCCGTTTTTGCCGTTACACGGAAGTTTGCACGATTGTTGTTATGAGCCGATACAACATGTAGCGGTCACTGATCGTTTACAGTGCATTTTTTGCAAGACGAGTTTCTCACTAGAATTGGAGTAATGGGGGATGAAGACTGGATAGATATAAATAGTAGCCGTGAAACATACATCGTCGAAGTGTATCCTGTCGTTGCTCCTTCCTCTGTTATACGAGAGGAAGACCTCTCCTCCCCCGTCGATTCCAGTCTCCGATACTACGCATTCTGCCACCATGTCGTCGCCCTGATTACGGTACTTTCCTATATTTACTAATCGATCAATAAATCGACGACTGTTTCGCAAGACTGTGCTAAATTATCTAACTTAATTGCTAATCACATTGAGTCACCTGTTTGACTCTCTTAACCTACTAGTTATATTACTGAATTTCTGTGCCATTATCAATTTTATGCATTATCAACAACTAGTGTGGATAAAGAATGAAAAATGAATGAATGACTGAATAATCATGAATTCCATTACGACTTCCATATTCTATGTCTACTACTAACCGTGATTTTGCTTGTGTGTTCATAAGTATCCTATTTTTCCTCTCCCCCTAATATCTCGAGTGCTGTCTTAGTGTTCGCTTCGAATTAAGTGGTGCTGGTCAGCGAGAGTCACAGATTACTCATTCAAGTTTCGATTGGCACAGGCACGTGGTACTCAACACGAACAGGGATTAGCAAGGAAAGTCCCAGGATACGGTAGTAATTTATCGAGAGATAGAATATAGTTGTTGTCATGTCAGTAGCCTGTTTTGCGTGCAATCCATCTCTTTCCTAATTTCGTCCTCACCCAAATTACAATTCATGTTTGTACTCGTAGAACATAACATAAAGTTCACACTCATCAGTCAAACATCCAATTATTTAGATGCACGCTCTTTTGCACAGCACAAAAATGTATTTACGTTGAACTTTAAAGTATAGCTGTAATTGGCTAAAGTGAAACAATTCCTATGTCATGATAAATGGAGTACACAATTCTCAACATGATCTGTTTAAAACTTCTTGTTGATCACATTCGATTTTTGATCCCGTTGTCGCACAAAACTGTCTCCTCCCTTTTAATTCGTAAACACGCTAATTTGTACGGACGTGACGCCAGCATGGAGCCTTCTATCTTCACGATTTCCTCTCTTTCTATTTCCTATCTCTAGTTACTCTCCGTGTCTCCAACTTAACAGTTTCTTCGACTCATAACTACATAGAACGGAGAGCGAAGAGAAAAATGCATGCATTATTCACGTCCTACTGTAATCCCTACATAATGCATTAACTCACCATTAATCGATCTTTCGAGTATCCAATTGCAAGGTACTGTAGGGGCACGGCGGGCACAAGAGAAAGTGCGAACATTTCAACCTGCAATTTATAAACTTTATTCTATCGATCGAGCTTTATTCGAATATCTTCAGAATAGCTAAAGGATACTTGTGATTGGATTGATCTCGGTCTACTTGACTACAACCGAAGTTCCCGATCTAATCACGTTATCTCCCTTCCTATCCAATTTCGGGTTTGCCCTCCACCCTCGCACACAATGAGTATACAGTAATCCCTCCCCAAACCGGATCCGCTCAGATAATTTCTTTCTTATCTGATCGACTATCGCAATGGGATTTGTCTAGCAAACGGGGATATCCCACACATGTCGCGTTCTTTGAAAGTTGAAGGGAAGGAGTATCGTTGCCTTCACGACAATCGAGCAAGCCATTCAAAATCATTGCATAAATACGTTCCCCAAACTATATAAATTGACCGTGGAACATAACCCATGCTGGTTCTCACTTTCAATTGGTTGTTTCCGACGACACTGAGCATGTATCCCTGAGTGCAGTCCCTCATGGGGGAGCATCCCCTCGGTCTCATCAGACACCACTTCGTCTTCCCGCATCCAGACCTTCAACCATTCCATTCCATTTCCACTTCTCCCCTGACTAAAATGCTATTAAAGGAGACAAGTACGGTAACACTCTTAGCTCGTATCCTCATGTGCAATTCAGACCTTCATTTTTTCAATTTTCTTTGTCTAAAAACGATTACTGTGAACACTGTGAAAAGTCGTTTGTCGTCATAAATCCATTCAATAATTTATTGACTAAATTCTACTGACCACGAGTTTACCTCATACATCCTCCTTTACAATGGATACAACAACTAAATAGCTGCTGTTTCTCTCTATCTCACAATCCGAGAAATTCAACAAGAGAGATATACTAATCTACGAGGATTAGTACAAAGCTTTCCCCATATTCTAATATGCAGTTTTTGTAACTTGACTATCAAGTTCGGTGATTGATGCAGCGAAACTGCAGTGGCTTACTTAGATAGCTCACCCTCTCAGTTAGTGCCTCTCCCTCCCCCTTCTTTCCATCTCCCTTAATTCTTCTATCGTTCAGTCCCATTGATGGGAAAGCGTTCTAGCAGAAAATCAACGTGATTAGGAGGGAATGGAGAGGGAATTGAGAGAGATTGGGAGAGTTGAGGAAAGGGTTCACTTCCGTGTTAGTGGAACGATTCTTACGGAGACATAGAGTAGGTAGAAAGGCTAGTGAGATAGAACCAGGGTGGAATACGTTTCACCAGTTCAATTTATAGCGCAGACTACTGAATATGACGTCTTGTCTATAGAGCATCTTTGAAAAGAATGATCGCATAAATAGATTAGACAAAGTCTTGCCGCTATTAAAGGGCCCCTCCAGGCATTATCTACCATATGCATTTTTGACATCATTGGATAGCTCTCACTGTCCTGAATCTCATCCTCTCTCCTTTAAATGAATGAGATGGTTGGAGGGACCCTTTAAACTCGAAGCGTTCAAAGTTTCAACTAGAGCATATAAGTATATCTATTCGGAAAAGGGGCACATAAGTAGAAATTAATCGTCAAAATCCAAGAGAATGAAGATAAAGAGGAAAAAGCTTACGAGTCGATGGTCACTTGTTTTGTCCAACTTCTTTTGGCCTCTGCGAAGAAAAGAGAAATGGAAAGAAGAAGAAGAAGAAGAAGAAGGGGAAGAGGTCGCATCTCAAAAGACTTTCTGTGAACTAAGAGGGGAAAAGGTTGATGGTGGTGGGGGTGGGACGAGTGTTTTGGAGGGTTGAGAGGGAGAGGGAGTATACAGAGGGAAGAGAGAGGTTAGAGGGGAGCGGAGAGAAGGGAGAGGAGTGGGGGTGGATGAGGGTGGAGTACAGTACCAGTAGAACGGGAATATCGGGGTTGATCACGAGTAGGAAAGGGAACTAATTGGGTATGCCTGTCTGAAAAGAAGAGGTTCACTTCACTTCCCATTACGATCTATCCTTATCTAGAAAAGTCTCATGGTCTGTGTACTTTGTAGCTTCATATTGTTCGTTCTCGCATTGTTGAAAACTTCGAAATATATCATTCTCCTTGAACAGTGCAATTTTTTACGAGATGATAGGTGGCTCGTGATAAAGCATGGTTTCCTATTGTCTCCATCGTTAACTTCACCTTCATACTGCATACTCTTCTATACTAGCTAACCCAGTTTAGCCATTAATGGCTCGGTGCCATCAATTGGTCCGTTTACAGCAGAAACTGAAAAGAGATTGGAATGAAAATGATAAATATCAAGTGGAGGGGAAGGCGATGAACTAATTGTTGTGGCTTGACATTCTGAGTTCCAGGAATGTCCTTGAATGATACCAAGTGTTACTGAGAAAACTGAACGTCGTAAATCAATAATGTAGATCCAGCTAAATATAGTAGATAGGGGGTAGCATTGATTGGCAACTTTTCCAGGTTAATACTTGCTGCTAAACACAGAAGATATTTTCACCAATAATATATCGACGTTTCACAATGAATGATTGAGCTCCCTCCCGTAATCAAATGATTGCGCCAAAGTACACCGGAAGAGGAACTGTTCAGCTACATTTTCTACCTCTTTCGCTTCCTTTTTTCTAGCTTTTACCTGATGCGCTGAGACCGATGCTATTACAAGAACGGAAGTCACGTTTTTGATGCCTTCGATTATCAATCTGGAACCCCTATGCAAATACGCTAAATTGAATATAGATAAACGTTTTCCAGATATCTTACTTCCATCTAAATGATTCGTCCTTTGTTCGTTCATGCAATGTATGCATGCAGTCTCAGTCTCTCTTCATCCCTTCACATCTCCTCGTATCCCTTCCACCTTACCACCGTCCCTTCCCTTTCCCTCCCATTTCTTCTCTCAAACGAGTTAATGAGCTTAGAACCGACTGTCGTTTTAGACTATTCCCCGTTCTCTCTCATTCAGTTCGAATGCAGAGAGAATACCGATGTTGAGAGGTGAAAGAGGGCATTCAAGGAAATGGCACAATAGACTAAATATTTGAGTTGCTTGATTTCAGCTCAGACTAGTTACAACTTCTTTCTAGTTTGACGCTCAACTTCTTTTTAGCACCGTCAACCCACTCAGACCTTCTAAACAGTGCTACTTTGTCCTTTCAACTTGTCTCGAGCAGACTGCACTTGTAGTAGTGATTTTTTACTAGGCGCATAAAATCTTATTCAAGAGAACGATGAAATTCGTTTGCTTTATACACGGTATTCTGCTCCAATGCAAAACCTTTGGAAAGCGAAAGATCATTCTGTCATTTCCTAATACGGTAAATCGGTGTGCCGCGCACCATGAATGCATGGTAATGGAGGAGAGAGGAAGGGCATGGTGATAGACACTAAAGCTAACTTCTATCAACCACCTAGAGCTTCATAGAACTCTGCAAAGATGACATCATTGAGATTTTCGCTTTCCAAAGTTCTAGAAAATTGTGTAGAGTAATTGATGTGTAAAGCCTAGTAAGATCAGAACGAAGCTTCCCTCATATATCTGATTATTCTAATGATATACATGTTTCAAGGTCATTGAACCCTCTCCAAGTTCATCTTACTCGATCACATCAAGTGAATCTCCTTTGATAGCCTATGTCACGCATCTTCTCCCTCGTATTGCAATTCTCCTTCTTTTTCCTTTGTCCCGTTCTATCCATTACCACGTACCGACTTCCCTTACTTCTTCTCCCTTCGACTGTGAAGACGAACAAGATTGATGGACGCCTACGCATGGAACCGCTAGATAGTTGTAGAGAATGAGCAGATCGCCAACTCTATCTAACTCTTTCTCGCACTTTTTCATCCAACCGTTGCTCAAATTGAAAATCAAAGAAATCTAATCAAAGAATCAAATCAAAAATCAATTGCTAATCAAAGAAATTCAGTAGCAATTCAGAAAGTTATGTTATTCATGTGTCATACCAGGTGGCATAAGCTTGTTCAAACTAACCGTATTCACCGAAGATACAAAAGAGGAAATCGCTTTATCGATGTCTCTTCACAACAATCTCTCTACAGACCCGAATATGTGAAAAGACGAGGGAGAAAACGAAGGTAGGAAAGGAAGTGATAGAGGAGGAGCAATAATAGGCGTATTAGCTTAGGGACAACGTATTCTCGAGTCAGTTCACGATTAATTTGAACTACCGTAATCAAGGAGTAAACAGGGGTGATGTTGTACAGTGAAGTGACTTGCGAACCGTCGATTTGTATAGTTAAGGGAGATATGTACAGTGCTGGCAGTTTTTTGTCGAATTGAGCAGTTTTCTTTTGTTCTGAGGTTACAGTGGCCTTGCTAAGTAAAGGGGGGGGTCCTTAGGGGCTAAGACACCCCTAAGGAAGGGCCTAAGGGGACCCTATTGCACGTCAATGACCAAGCTTGAGTTCCATGGGAAGAGTCGTTGCGGACTCTTCCGATCGACCCGAATCCGATCGCATGATGGAATTCGTGTCGAAGATTTGCGAATTGGACGGAGAAGTCGAATTGACTTTGAGATCGGACGACGAACGACGAAGCTTCTTCTTACGCATTATCGTCGTGAAGATCGGGCCCTTGCAAGTAATGATTTCATTGAAAGATACCCGGTTGACGTATTAGAAGAAAAGTTTTATTGTTTTATAGGTTCTAAATAATAAGAAAAGACAACGTTTTATAGACTACGCTAATATGGAAAATCTACAAGTAATGCTAAACGGTGCATAGTTGTTTAGCCTCCTTCTGCAAGACAGCTATACACCTCCCAAGGGGCGGAGGCTCCTGAGTGGAAACCCCTTGGGAGTAAGGTCTAAGAACTATTGTTCTAGCATGTAAGCCTATTCTAGAGTGAAAATTCAAATCACTTGAAAGACATGTTTTTGTTATTTTTATCGATCAAATTGAAGCCTAACCCAGCTTTTCTCGTTTCTTATTTTCAAAGTCTAGTAATTTAACCTGGTTTCGAGTTTTTTGTATGTTTCACGGGAGGTATAAATGCCCAGTTTAGCTCGTAATACTGTTTTTTGAAGTGGTATATCTTGTTCAAAAGCGAATAGTATTTGAAGATGTTACATTGTCGTCGTTGTACTGGCCCACTACAGAAGACCTCGCAGTTCCCCCGTATGACGAGCCCTTGATCGACCCCTTCCCACTACTTGTAGGAGAGGTTGCGCGACGAAGCGATGGAGGGGTGTCCTCTGAAGAGTAGAAGGAATTGAGGGTGGGAGGGGTACGGTAGTTGGGGGATGGGGGGATGGGAGTACGGTAGTTGGTTAGGGGGGGTTACCTTTCTCAAAGAGATGGACAGGTGCCTGTTCCATGTCTCTCTTGAACTCGACCACGACTGGTTCGTATGAGAGGAGAATGTAGATCTGAACGATGCATTAGCTTCAGGTTAACATTACTCTCAACCTCTAATTTGCAAGGAATACTTGGAGAGTACGGTATACCTTCGGGAAGAAGAGGAATGCAAGGAGAATGGAGCCGGAGGAGAGGAGCGACACGACTACGGTAGCGTCCTTAACGAGTTAAGGTTACCATAGGTCTTAGAGTTAAGATTAGGTATAGGTGACCTTATAGTAGATAGGGACGGCGAAGTAGGCAATGCCCCAGACTCCCCACACGACTGCGCAGGCAACTGATGCGAAGAACAACCATTTGGTCTCCTGAGATTTTATCGATTTCGTTTAGCCAATATTTTGATGGGATGTGTGTAAGTTACATATGTATAAGCAACATTGAATTATAAAAAAGTATGCCTTGTAGTTCCTCTTGATGTTCCTGTTGCGTCCGTTGAGGAAGAGAGCAAGACCGAGAAGGATGAGAACGTAGCTGAATGAGGTGTTGTTTATGTTTCACGTTGAATATATAACGTAAGCGAAATTTTTGTCTATCATTTAAAGGATTAACGACTGCAATAAATGCGAAGTATCGTACATATTCGCGAGTGCGAATTCCTCCCTTCCGAGAGTACAGGCCATTTCGTGTGTAGAGGTGAGGGTAGCCATGTACGGCTCTGCGAACCATCTCAATTGGGATAATGTAATATTTACAGTTATGGTCAACATTGAGTGAAGCTCTTGAAATATCACAGCTTCGCTAGTTAGAAAGCGGAAATTGGCTAAGAATGACTTGAATAACTTTGCTACCTGACTCCAAGCGCAATCTGCACTCCGACTATGAAGAAGAGCAGAAGCCAGTAGTTCCAGAAGGAAATATGGATGGCGTTCGCGAATCCTGATTACGGTACTTTTCGTGGTGGGATCCAAAGTACTCGTCCTAGATTATGTATTGGGGCGTTGTAGGCCCGTTAAGATATGCCGTAAGTCTCTTCCTACCGAGTGTCTCTGCATTGCGAAGTTGCGTAGCCTTGGCAATCATGACTCCGAAGCAGATGGAATACGCGAGACCGTGCATCGTCGCACGTAGACGACACACCTACAAAGGGGTTACCCACTTTTATAGGTAAATGGTGTACCGTTTTGGCTTCACGTAACATGATTGATAAATATATCTCTCTCTCTGCTCTACCTAAATATCCTAGGTGAAACATATTCAAACTTACGAGATCCGTGGCGTCAAAGATGAAAAAGTATGCAGTGGCGTAGAGCATGATGATTCCGAGAAGGAGGAAGATTCCGAGGGACTGGTTTCCCTAAAAGGGTTAGATGCGGAAAGATTAAACGTTATAGCCATAAAAAGATAAAGTGTACGAATTGTCTGACCTTGACGACTCTCTGGTAGATCTTGATGAGAATGAGAAGAAGCACACTAAGGGAACAGATGAGAAGGAAGGTGACGAGCTGAATGAAGGAAATGTTTATAGTAGAACGAAGAAAGCTATTCGGAGCTACAGTAGCCCAATAAATCGTTGTGGGACTCACGAGAAGCAGAATGAGGTTGTGGGGTTGTCGACGCCAGACGCCATTGGTCAAATGGTCCAGGAACTGAATGGTTTATGTTAGGGGATTGCCTGGGGATAGACTTATAAGTAGAGGATACGAATCGTGTACTTTTGACGGTTATGTTTCACGATCAATTCATAAGGTTCCTTTGCCTTATTATCTTCGGATGGACGAAACATAAACATAAAATATACCCGATTCGTATCCGCTACTTATAAGCCGAACACTATGTGAAAATGAATTCCGAATGCCTTACCGAACTGTATCCAATGAGTTCTCCCGCAAGAGGTTGTCTTCTGATGTACGATCCACTCGAGATGTCGAATTCTCCCGTAGGGGAAAGGTCATCCAAGGGACGCTAAATATCGAATGTTTACTACACTTAGAGAAATTTCCGGGGAATATTTCCCCACAATTTGACTTCGGAAATAATTCACCAGTCGGCTGCGGAAATTTCGACTTTTTGGAGAATTATTCCCTTGCGGGCTGGGGAATTTATTCCCTAAGTGCATTTCGTGGTGATATTTGTGGTGAATTTTCGCTCAGTATACTCATCATTATGTCTCATAAGGTCTATAATTATTCAATTTTTTTAAATTTGTTAGTCTTGAAATCATAAAAACTAAGCTAAAAGAAGGGAAAAGTAACCTGGAAGAAGTCGCGATCGAGGAAACATTTGCACATGGGAGGGGTACAGTGGGAGACAACCTTCTTGCGAGACAACTGAAATCCGTTGGATCAAGGCTAGACTTCTGTTGGTCTAAACGTTACGAATATTTTTTCAATCCTGATAATTCTGCAATACTTTGATGAATGTGAATTCGAGTTCGATGGCTAGTCAAAGCCAAAACAAGAACTAGGACTATGCAATGCTCAAGTAAGAATGTGATACCTCCTCAATCTTGAGTCCTCCCCTGCTACTCCAGTTTCCAATGCTCGCGAACTCGCTTCCCTCCCTCCACTCGTAGATTTCCATCTCATCTTCTCCCTTCGCCTTTGCCAAAGTCTCCGCAACCACTTGCCTTCCCTTCGTGTAGAAATCGGGGCACAGTCCCATCTGGAGGGCAAATTATGGCGCTTTTTATATTTCTGATTGTAACAACAAAAAATAAAGCTAATATAAAAGGTGAAACATACCTGCTGCGGGCAGAGCTTTCTGTAGACAGCGTCAAGGGAGAAGAGTAGTCTCTCTACTCCCCTTGCTAGATATCCCGCCCTGGTCATCCTTCCGAGTGACGTCATATCAAGTAGTTCGTCTCCCGAACACATCTTTCCGTAGATAAACTTGCTCGTTTGGGAGAGAGCACACTGCAATCAGGGAATTTGCTAGAATGCAAGGGGATAACTTCTCCTAGAGTAGAGTTCAATCAGAGAACACGAGGAGGAATACCGTAACCCGTTTATACCTGGTGTTTGTATTCCATGTAGGACCAGAACCAGAGTTCAGGTAGCGAAAGGGGGGTCGTGGATGCGGCCCACTCACGGAAATCCTCGTAAACGATGTCCTGCAACGAATGATACCGTAATCTCCTACTTGACTAGCTGCAGGCACTTTTGAAAGACTGTAAGGTTTAGAAATTGAAGATTCATAAGTATTTGTACCTTGGGTTGAACAGAGATGGTTCCAGGGAAGAGACGTTGAGTGTGGACTGAGAAGTCATGGGCATCTCCCATTACAATGTGCAGAAGAGAAGACGACGACTCCATGAACGAAGCAGCCAATTGGGAGGGAGCGAAGATCTAGGAGTTACGTTTAGGGACGGCCTTAGGTTAGGTAAGGTACTCCTAAGGGCTTTAGACTAAGGTACTCACGATGGTGACATTGGCACTAGTTCCTCTCGGGAGTTCCTCTTCGTTCTTCAACGAGAGAACTTCTGCGATACAAACTCCACTCTCGTGAGCAAGTCGTTCAAAGTGACCGAACAACGCGACTGATTCGGGGTCCTGCAACGAATGTTTGAGAGTAGGCCGATCGATAATCAATGCATCAATGGACACTGTACTCACATTCTCCGCCAGAGCGATCGACACGAAACTCCACTCTTGTTTAGAGAGAAGACGAAGGAGGGCGATGGATTGAGTACGGGAGGTGGGCACGGCAGAGAAGGAGTGACGGAGTTGCTCACTGAGAGGGGTACGGTAGGAGGAGGAGGAGTACGGTAGGTCATGGAGGTAGCTAGTGGTTAGGGTTACGGTAGTTTGAAGAGGGACAATATAAGGATAAGTTACTTGTCGAGGGAGACAAAGGCAGAGTTGGCATCGCCTGATGAGAAGAGTCCACGGAGGGATTGTCCCGTTTGTGGTCGAAGGGAAGACACGTAGCCTGGAATGGTTACATAGGCTTTAGTGAAAGAGACCGTCCTTAAGGTGACCTTAGTGATAAGGCTAAGGACTCTTACCGAACACGGATCCGGGAACGATGGTGATGTTCCTTCCCGCTTGGGGAAATCGGAAGCACTGACTCTCCGCACGGACTACAGTCTCCACGGCTTGTTTGCCGCTGAAAGACACGTTTTGAGAATGCTCTACCGTCTTCTTGTCTTCAATTCGTCCGTAACAAACCTGCTGCAAGTGTCAACCAGCAAAGCTCCCAGTTCCAGGTTCTGCAGTACAGAAAGTTGAGGGAATCGTTGCTTGAAGGTCCACACCTGAACAGCGAATTTGGGTAGGTCAAGGATAGTTTAAGGTACTCATAGCCTTAGGGCACTATTGGGTAAGGACAAGAGACTTACGGTATGCACAAAGGCCATCGGAAGAGAGATGTCTGTTGTGGTCATCGAACTACATGAGGGACCTTAAGGTTAAGGTAAGTACCTTAAGGGCTAAGGTCAACTTACCGTCGTGCATGTCGAAGAGAGCGACAACGTAGAGGGGATAGTGTTGAGGGACGGAGAGGAAGTGACGCTGAATGTGAATTGGGAAATAGATAGGGAAGGGAGCGGCAGAAATACGAGTTGAGTAGTGATTGAGGCTAGATCACTCACAGCGCCGTTGACAGGGACGACAGTCTGACACTGTCCACAGAAGGGACGGAAGGGGGCACAGATCGAACGGAGACGCACGTCTCAACAGGGGATTACAATGTTCATCTTTCGATAAAGTATAATAGAAAGTCGAAATTTTACTCAATATATGGGGTATACTATCACATCTTCAGTATGCTACAGTGGGAAAGAGATACAGCGTTCTGACAACAGTCAAAATGTTAAGCGAACGAGAAGCCGAAAAATAACCCTGATTTCGATAGGAACACTCGCAATGAAAGCACCGTATCCTAAGCATTTTGGCTCGTTCGCTTTACGTTTAGAAGACTGTGGAGACAAGACGACGGCATCCCTAATCTCCTCCCCATCCCCTTCACACCAGTTGGTTTCATGGGCGATGCGACGACTTGTGGATTCGCGGCAGTCGTGTACTCGAGTACTTTGACCGTTCCTTTCCCGGGGGACATCCTCAGTGCCTCCACCTGCATTCCCTCAGCCAGAACTACTCCATTGCGGGCACGATAGAAGCGAAGACGTTGACCCTGAGAATGAGGAATACCGTATACTCTCACTTGTAAATATGCTAAAACGACGTTGGACAAATAATTTTGCAGATGTGTCAACAACGTTACGCATTTTCAATCGAAGGTTTTTCCCCGTTGTAACGTAACGTCACGGTACAAAATGTATCTCAGGCGGGATATTTAGAGCAAAGAATTTCTATTTTTTTTCGCGTTTGCTCACATTACTGTATCCGACATACCAGTAATTCGGAAGGATCGGAGAGTCCGAAGACGAAATCGAGACGAAGGAACTCGTCCATTACGAGCTTCGTGCATTCTGGAGTCGCGTGTTGACTGCAATGTAGAGGTACTTATCTTGGGTAAGACACCGTGAGCTATGGAACATGGATAGAACAGACGTTCCTTTCGGCGTTCGCCTTCTTGAGGATATTCTAGTTGGTGATTCCCCTCAACACCTACCATATAGCCAGCTTCTGAGTGTCGTCACCAATCGCCTTTCCCACTGCAGCAAATGCGTAGGTCATGCGAATGACTGCCTCTGCGGTTCGGGCCTGCAAGGATATGGTAGAGAGTGCGGATTACGGTAGGTTCACTGATCATGAAAGGGTTACGGTAGCGAACCTGCGAGTATTTGCCCATGAGCGCTTCCCGATCGAGGTTGCACGAGTCTCCAGAACAGCCGTACACCTGCAAAGGAAGGGTAAATAAGTGGAAATTAATTGGGAGTGAAACCTGCTGGATATAGGTTGTGAGCAGGGCGTAGCTCTTGTAGTTGTTCTTGAGAACACGAAGGAAGTAGTCACGGAACTGGGGAAGTTCCGTGAAACGAGGCTGGACTGAGATGAACTGCAAGCGAGTACGGTAGGGAGGGCAGGGTAACTAGAGAGAAATAACAGGTCTAATAAAGGGGGATTAATTGTTGGGAAGTGGGATAGTATAAGGATACCTCGAGGAGTGCATTGGAAGGCAATGCTTTCCTCTGTTCATCTTCACTCAGAGCCTCTCCTTCCACGGGAATCGACACCCACAGCTTATCGATTCGGTTGATCGAGGGACGAGACAGTGTGTCGAGGGTCTGGAATTGATGAAATTATATCAAAGATAAAAGATCAAAGATCAAACATCACAGATCAGATAGCAAAGACCAATGTGTACTTACGGTGGTCTTATTGAGGAGTGAGACGATGATGGTACTGTCGCTGTCGTTCAGGGCACGAGAGAGAAGGGGATGGTCGAGGGGAAGGATCTGCAGGCAGTTCGGATAGATACGTCTTCACTTTACACGCCATTTAAACAACTTTTCCTTATGTTCTAGCATTACATCACTAATAATCTAAATAATTATAAAAAAGTCCTAGTTCCCTTATGATTTTATTTGATGTGGATAATTGTGTTTCACTGATAATATATAACTGGAGAACATTAAATGATTCTCGTTATAGCATTGATGTTTTTTGGTGAAGCAGCACAACGAATTCGATCCTACTCTTGGAGTAATTCCTCACCTCGGCTACGTGAATATCAGCCTCCTTCAGCTGAGAGGTGACCTTGGCCGTCATCTCTCCATTGGTTCCATCCTCAACGATGGCGACGAGATTGGACTTGAAGGAGGAGAGGACTCGGATAAGTGCCTCGACGAACACATCGAGAGTGGGGGTCGTGGCGATGAGGTTGGGCACGTCCATCGCCTGAGGGCATTCAAGGCTTCTCGTCGAGCTATCTTAGCTTATGCTACCCTTTTCATCCTATAGTTGGTGTATACCTTTCATTGTCTTACAATCTGTACTTCTCTCATGGTAAGTGTGACAGCAGTGAAAGGGAGAAGAAGAAAAGGGTCGGAGAGTGTAACACTTTGCATTGTGTCGCTTAGTGATAAAGGAAGGGACTCCCTCCCTTTCGTTCACCTACTTTTTCAGGATGAACCCATCAGGATTGGGAGAGAGCTTGGAGGGGGGGGGGAATTGATAGAGATAGGAAGAGACCAAAGTGAGTGTTCCCTTAACCGTCGCTTAGCATCGCTTATTCCCCAATCGGATCGTTAATGAGATAGTAAAGGAGGATTGATTGAATGGAGGGAAGGGAGAGGGTAAAGAAGGGACTCTTTACAGGGGAAAGACAGGGGAGAATCCGTGTATTTAATCCGTGTTTTTAGGAGGGGTTAAGGAGAAGTGAGAACAACAGTCTAAGCTGTGTCTTGACTAGTAAATGAGAGTGCTAGAGTCTACCACAAAGCAGCCTGGAGGAATACAATTATTTAGGGGTTCTTTCTGGGTCTACAGAATCTCTATTATCACTTAAGTCGAGCTAAAGCCCTACAGGTTTCGCTCTCCGTTATGCAATGTGCAAATGTGCTCTAAGCCATTGCTTCTGGTTCTCGGAGTCATTATTATTAGAGGGACAAGTCATGGCATCGTAGTGTGAAAGTAGACAGCAGAACGAGAGACTTGTTGGTTACAGTTGGCGAGTACTGGTTGACTGGGGAATGAGACGAGATACAGGAACGGGAACAGGGGGGAGGGGGGGGGGGTTAGGAGGGAGGGAGAGGGAGAGAGAGTCTAAGAGGTACCTGGATAGCTGCAGCAGCCTGAGGGGAGTATGCAGCTACAGGGATGTCAGAGACGGAGAGGATGGACCCGAGGGAAACGGACGACGGCACGTCCTTCGGGGCAATCACTCCTGCAAGAAATAGATAATATTTATTTATATCATATTTTATCTTTGCAGAGTTTTGGTTATGTTGCAGGTCTCCTATAAATTGTTGGCGAGCCCGTTTTCGTGAATGATGCAGCTTGAGAATTGACTTTAAATAGCTTCCTCGGTGTGTCCGTTGAGTGATTGAGGTATCTAGGGTTACGCTTGTATCATGTGTCGTGATGGGAGGGAACAAAAGGAGGGGAATAAGAGAGTAAATAGCTGCACGACGGGAACACTTCTTCTCTATCGGGAGGGGTAGCCAGAGAGGGGAAGGCTGTTCCTCATTTGGGAACATTTCGTGACTACTACACACGAGAGGTCAGACAGTTCAGAGACCGAGTACTGTCTAAAGTGATGGATGATGCTGTCAGCTTCACTATCATATAATAGATCGATGGCAGAACACTCTATTTCTTATCCCAATTTCACCAATGATCATCCAGAAGTGGTGGTTATATTTCGAATTATAACGATCAAATACCAAAGACCAAAGATCAAGGATCAAATACGAACCGAGTAGCTTCGGTCCCGTATTGGTGGTTCGGCACTCCTCGGGTTCATGGTATCCGACGGAATCGAGAAATCGCAGTGACTGGGAGAGGGCCTCCCTTGAACGGGAGCAAGTGTCACCCGCGTACAGACCTTAATCAGGATAATTATTATCATAATAAACAAATTATTGTTTGTGTTTACCCGTTTCATTCTTATCACAAGTCGATGCTTCGCAGCTGACCTCGAACTCTCGACAACGTGATATAAATCGTTTGTGACTTGGAATGTGGGGAGAAAATGGGGAGGATGAGATTTGAAGAGGAAAAAGGAGCGACGAACGGAGTTGTTTACCAGATTTCAACTAATTGCACGGAAACAGTATAAAATCTCAAAATGCGTCCGATGTTTGAAAGCATACGTTTCAAGCACCCTATATATTTAATTGTTGAAGAAAAGGCTGCTTAACCGAAGCTGTAAGTGCAATAAAAAAAGAAGAAAGTGAAGCTACAATGCGTATATGTATGACATACCGAGTTTGGCATCGCCGTGGACGGGGTTCTGATTCCAGTGTGTGAGCGCCCATTGAATGGCAACTATCTCCTCGACGACATCCGTACGCAGAGTAGTGCAGTCCTTCTCGTGAAGGGGGAACGAACCTCCGATTTGGAACTGACAGGGCATATTGTAATTAATATTCATATTCAAATTATTGTAATCTAAATGTTTAAACTAGGATATAATCTTACTTTGTTGTTCTCGGGCAGAACCTTGAAGGGATCGTAGACGGAGCACAGGTCCCGTGAGGGATGTACTGGTGAGAAGAGGGAGATGAACCCGAATAAGGCTATACTGATCATCTCATT
The DNA here is from genome assembly GCA_900490955.1 of Micoletzkya japonica. Classification (NCBI taxonomy): domain Eukaryota; kingdom Metazoa; phylum Nematoda; class Chromadorea; order Rhabditida; family Diplogasteridae; genus Micoletzkya; species Micoletzkya japonica. The sequence goes on along the minus strand of LS894028.1, from coordinate 90,876 downwards.
CTGCAATGGAGGATAGGGGGGGAGTATGGATGAAGACAACGATGGGATCAGAATATGGTGGAATATAAACAGAGCGAGGTGAAGATTGCTACTGTACATCGGAGCATAACGGAAGGGGTGGAAGACCGTAAGAGGAAAGTACGGCAAGAAAGGGATGCGGATGTGCAATTACGCTATTAACGGGCGGTTCAAAAGCTGCGAAGGAGATCGATAGATGGAAGGAATAGATGAAGGAGACACGGGAAATGAGCTAATCCCGTGGAGAGAAGGAGAAATGGGGAAGGGAGGGAGGAGTAGGAAGAAGAACCAGAAGAAGAAGGGGACAAGAGGCAATGGAAGGGTTGTAAGGGATTACAGGGGACAACGGGATCTTACGGTCTCGCATAGAGATAGATGCTTGCGAAGGCACACAGATAAGGGGCAAACATTATTTTAACGTCTGATCAAAGGAATTCAGAAATCGTTCAGAAGAGCGAACTCAACGCTGTTGGATGATATTGCGCAGCATGAAAGAGAGAGTCCAGTGAAAGTAAGAGAGTAGAGAAGAAGGAGAAGAGAAAGAGTCGGTACCCTCTTGTGGCAATAGATTAGAAGAGAGATTGGGGGAGAATGAGAAGAGATCGGTATGTGAGAACAACGTACCTTACTCGTACAAGCTCAGCCGCTTATTTCTTACACGAATTTATCGATCTCCAATTATACTAATCGATTAATAGTGTTATTTTTGCATTGATCCTTGCTATAAAGATGAATCATCATGTTGTGCCAGTCTCGGTAAGTGTAGGTAAGAGGTGACTTCACAGAATACAGTATCCTCTCGCTTCGTCTAATCCGGCTTTAGTCACAATAGAAAGAAGAGAATGATGGTTGATGGAGAGGGGTGTCAAAGGTTGAACAGTCTTTACAGTGAAGGTGGAGAGATTAACGAGGGGGCAAGGGAACAAGAGAAGCATGGGGAGGGTGGCATCCTTGAAGAGCGATTATTTGGGGAGGGGATAAGGGGGATAAGAGGGGAAGGGTGAGGAGAGGGCAAGGGGGAGAGGGAAGATAGAAGAGCAACGAACTGGTCTTGCATCAAGGCAACATGAGTACCTTTCAGAATGTACGCATGCTTAATTGAATGGTCAGAGACTGTCTGTCCTTTGATTCGTTTGATGGGAGATGAGGACAACGGGAATGAGAGGGATCGGGGTAATATGAGAGGGGAGGAATAGGGGAGCGGGGAGGAGGGAAACAGGAGAGCAGGGAATAAGAAAGCAGGAAAACGAGAGAAACAGATACAAGTAGCGCGATGTTGCTATGGCTGACACTATACGATATCAAAAAGAGAACTGTTCTAAAGGGGCTATGATAGCAATAAAGTTACTATAAAGGACCTGAAGCGAAAACACGATGATTGTAAGCCCTTATGAAGCACTGGTGAAGCATCTGTCAGTGGTCGCAGTTGAAGGGATCAAGCACCTCCGCTTATGAATGACCCCTAGTAAGAGGAGAAGAAGGAATAAGGGAAAGGATGAGGAAGGAAAAGAAGGGAAAGGGAGAGTGCCGATGGCAGAGGGAAGGAGTCACAGTTCATAAGCAGAACGAGTTCGATGGAGGGAACAACAAATGAGGGGTGGGGTGAACTAGGGGATTATTGTAGGGTAGGTGGGGCATTCTTGAAAAGATTCAGGCACTGATTTCAGCAGACTTAAATGAAAAGTGCGAAGATTGTCAAGAGACGGCGTTCTTATCGGGGGGAATAAACCCTCGAGTCGATGTTCGCTCTACGGACTACTCCACGCAAGTTCCGGCTCCGATTGATAGAGAGAATGATAGAGAAGAGGGACTTCCTCGAGGCATTTCGAGCCCCTACTCTCATTCTCAGCCTACACTCTAGTCAGAGAACCGAGCACTCGGATGACATTGTGACAGGTTCAAGAGATGGCTAGTGGCTAGTGGCCCTAAACCTCCTTTCGTCAACTCCTTTCCTATGAAGAGACAATCTCGGATTCACTCACAGCATTCCGCCCGGTGAAGAATGCGTCTAATAACGAATTGGCCATTATTTTTGAATTTTCTCAAGAGTGGTCGAACCAATCTACACCAAAATTCCAGAGCTTATGGAGCTCACAGTAACAAACTTAAGTTTTTAAATTCATAATTTTTGGTTCACTTATTCGCCTGCAGGATCAAATCCTATACGCGGAAACCGCTATTCGCTATTAGAACGCTTGGAATGCTGTGCACTGTATATAATTCTTCAAAGTCGGAAAAATATGCATAGAGATAGATTCGAAGGATCGGAATGGAAAATGATGACTGTGTGCAGTGACCTCTCAGAAGGAAGTAAGCTATGAATAGATTGGGAAAAGGCACTTAGCTAGGGATATGAAGATGGATGGAGGAAACGGGGGAATGACGCGACCTCGGGGTGAAGAGATTTCAATGCCGTTCGATGGAAGTGAATGGAGACGAGGAAAAAGGGCAAAATGAGTGGATAAAGAGCGAGGAGATGAATACACGGGTCAATGGAAATAGTGAGGGGAATACAATGTCTGGAGGGACGAGAATGAATAGAGGAGAAATGGAGATGGAAGGAACTGGCGAAGACTGTTCAGTGATGAGTTACGAAGGATGAGTGGGGGAGGCGGTTATTGCCGCGAGACTGTAAGAAGTCTATGGCAATTTCAAGAAGAAAATTGGAGTATTTCCTTTGTTTCACATAGTGTTTCGCACATTTCTACTCGGAGTGGAATATCTATGCTAGTCGATGACAATGAATATATCAGTAGGCAACACTGAATCATCCTAACAGCAGACTGTACCGTAACCGACCGTAAGATAGTTCCTAAAGGTAAGATAGCAAGAGGAAAAATGTGTGACAGAACTAGGAAGGAGATAGGTAGTGGTACACGGGAATAATTAGGACGAAGAGAAGAGGAGAATGAATGAGGGAATGAGCAAGGAAGAATAGGAGAAGGAGGCGAAGGGAGAAGGGGTCAAGGGATGCAAAGATAAGCTACGATTCGAGTTCAGTTGGGGGGGGAAGAAGAGAGGATGGGGGGGAGGAAGAGTGAAAGTTCTGGATAGGCTAACGGACAGTGGTCAGATATGGACTTAGTTGCTGGGGTTTCTTTTGGTTTCTTTTGAGAGAGCCCCTGGGCAGTGCTGATCCCGAAGCTTATGTTATATTTCTGCGCAATGACTTTTTTCGTTGCAAAAGTTGATAGATGGACAAGACATATGAAATGACAGGAGACGGGGAAAGTAATAGTACAGTGGTACTGGGAACGACCGATCCTATCGTTTGCATCATCGACGCGTTAAGAGCGAAGAGCTTGAACGCCACCTTTTTGGAGACATTATATTGTATTCATTGTGAATACGCAAGATACACAACCCTATGTAACGGGTTCCTCATAAGTGTAATACAATAAAAGCATGCCCAAGCTCAGTGCCAATCGATGTCGATCGGGTTATTTTTATGGTTACGCTTCTCGGTTTGAACAACCAGTCTTAGGGTTGGGAATTAGAGAAAGGGCTTGAAATGAGAAGAAGTCGAAAAGATAACGAGAATGATCGACAATACTCTATGAATGAATGATACAAAGAAAGGCGGAACGCAGTCAAAGAATACACAACAAGTTACGAAGAGAGTGGTCAACTGAAAGGAAAGAAGAGAGGGAATATGAGAGGTGTATTGGGGGAGAAGACAATGGAGAAGAGCAGAGCATTGTGGGGAATGAGGGACAGGCTGGGATGGGTACTGTATATAAGAGGCTAGAAGAGTGCTTGCAGGATAGTATCATAACCTGTAGGCTTAAGGCTACTTTTCGAGGTTCAAATTGACCAAGCAGTGAAGAAATTGGAACAGCGGAAGTAAACTGTAAGCATTTTTGTTAGATCTTGAATGGACACCATTCACTAAAGCGTCCCTTCGGAAGAAGTGAATATGGGCCAATTTACGGTATTTCAAGGCTTAAAAACAGCGAGAGATCAATGTAAGGCTTGCATTTCATGAATAAAAGGAACTGTGATATTTGCGCTAGCGGATTACGGTATCTCGAAAGGGGTACTGTAGAGGAGATGGACGATTGAAGCACCCGAGCAAACGGAATAAGAGAGACAGAGGGAAGAGGAGTAAGAAGCTTGATTTGTTATCGGAAGAGGGGAGGAATAACGAGTTGTAGGGGGTAGTAGGCAGTGAGAGTAGCATGAGGACTACTCTAGAGACTGGGGACACTGTAGATACTCACACTGTCTAGAGAGGATAGTCACACCTTGAATGAGCATGGAAAGGATCAGAGCAGGAAACTACACACTAAATCGAATGGAGACTAAGAAAGGATAATAAATGGGAACTGCAAATTGCAAGAGGCACGCCAAAGGGTTGATAAAGCAAGTAACAAAGCGATGAGTTCTATATCCGGATAAGAATAAGCGTGCTATCTACAGACCCCTACTCTCTCCCAACTATCCCCCTCCCCCTTCCAATTCTCTGCCCATTCCCATCAATATCTCTGCAGAACGAATCGTTTGCACCTCTCTCTCTCTCTAAGGCGTCCCCTTTCACGGTCCCTTTACCCCCTTAGGGGTCACTCCCCCTCTAGTCATGGTCAACTGCTCCCTTCACCCCTACCCCATCTCCGCACCCCTATTCCGCCTACCCCTTCCCCTACCCTATCTCCCCTACTCCCCACCCCCTCCTCCCCCCGTTCTCCTCTGCTTCTCTTCATTAGCCCTGAGGGAAGAAAGCGGTGAATCGCGAGCACTAATCTGCACACATTCTGGTCACTCGAGAGAGTCTGTAAATACAGAAGATGGGAGGGAGAGGGAGTAGAGAGAGATGGTAGAGAGAGAGTCTTCCGAGGGAGAGGGAAGAGGATGTAGAGAGCGACTGAAAACAGCGACGATCAACAAGAGCAAGCTTAGCATGCGATAAAGTGTGATAGAAGGGCCTCGAGGGAATTGGACAGTTTATCGTTGCATAGGCGGAACAAGCATTTTACACTCTCATCTGTTAGAGGATCCCACATTTCATCGAAATCGGAGATGAGTGGCTTTCTTTTCAAAAGTTGCGGGAAGAGATTCAGTGCACTGTCGCTCACGGCTATCAAATCCTGAGCTAGAGGACGTAGCTGAGAGAGGGTAGGAGGAGGGAACGTAGGGGGAGGGGAGAGAGACCCTCTGGATCGGAGTGGATGAGGGGAAAAGACAATTGAGTGTGCACTACTTTCACTCACTCCCCTCTCCTTCTTTGATTGTTATTAGCTCAACACATGTTCCGCTTGGAATACTCCATTGAGAGGGTGGAATGGGAGGGAGAGTTGGGGAACGATTTATTGATGGTATGAGGGGGGAGGAGATGGGGGAAGGGAGAAGCTTGAGGGGGTAAAAGGGAGGGGAAGAGAGAGCAAGGTTGAACAAGGCAAAGCGAGGCTATTGTATTGGCTGATGAATGGGGACAAACTGTGAAGGAGAAAAGGGAGAAGAAGAATAATAAGGGGAGGTGAGAGTGATTATTGTCATTCGAGATAGTGGAACGATCGACGAGGACGATGCAATGGGAACTAACATAACTCTCTGTCTTTCACGTTCTTTTGCGAAGCATATTTATCGTATTATTATATTTATTACCATTCGCGGAGAACGTATTTGAAGTAGTGATAAATATGGATAGCAAGCATACCTGATAAAAACACGGGAGTAAGAAATGCACAGGTTATATAAAAGGCTTGAAACATAACCTTGACGAGCTTGGCAATCCTATGCTCCGCTGAACACCATCAAATCTTACAGTAGGACGAGGACACCTTGACATGGAGACTTAGAGGGGGTTCCCGAGGGGAAAGGGAAACTTTTTGACTGTTTAGGAGCGAGTTTAGAGAGTAAGTTGAGTAGAGGAAGGGCTGAAGGGAATACAAGGGGGGAAGAAGACCGGCAGAAAGAACTAGTGAAAAGGAAGAGGGAAAACCACAAGAAGCTGAGTCTCTCTCCCTCCCCTCCCATCTTCCCACTTCGAGTTCCCTCTTTGGGTCTGTCGGGTTTTCGTCTCGGACATTTGTTTGACCTTCTTGCTACAGTTGGAGGACGTGCTCTGAGGGGGCATGCACAAGGAAAAATGGAGGGAGGAGAGAGGGTAAAAGGGAGGGGGGGGGAGTTGCGAGGGTGGTAGGAGGGGGACAGTGAGCATAACGGTATAAGTATGACGATCGTGAACAATCAACAAACTCGGCTCGAGGGGAGAAGAGGGAAAGGGGAGAGAATGATTGATTCGATCAGTCGACGGCTCGTTACTTGACAATAAAACTGAAAGTGAGAAGATGATGAGAGATGGAAGTTGACTGTGCGCGACACTCAGAGTTGAAGCAGCTATCGCGAACTGAAATGGGTGGTAGTCAATCTAAGGACAACACTGGTCACTCTCTCAACTCACAGCTTGGAATCGATTAATACAACTGACATGAAAGATAATTCAGTAGTTTGTTGTTACTACGGTAGATCGGTGTGCCGCGCGCCAGAAATAAATTATTATGAATTCCAAAAGAAGAGCATGATGATAGATACTATCTATCACCGCCTAGAGCAAAATGGAAGTCTAAAAATATGACGTTATTGCTCTTTTCGTTTTCCAGTGTCCTGGAATGTTGTGTATCATCGGTGAAGCAGAACTTTGGTGAGAAGGAGTTCGAGGTTGTTTTCTCGAATTTGCACGAAATATTACAGCGGACTCGAGTCGTCCATGTCAATACCTCCCTCATGCCCTGAAGCGAGATATTCACTTGGACCCCTGTTTTCCTCGTTGTTTCTTCTTATTTCTTGTCGCTTCTTCCACGCTTTTCCATTCAACATTACCAAGCGGACTTGGGCTGGAGACGTCCATCGGACAAGTGGGTATCCTTTGTCAAGAATGCCTTCAATTCCCTCGTGAACGAGATCTTCCCCCTTCACCCATCCGAATCAGCAGTTTCCCTCCCTCGCACGTCTCCCCATCCCGCCACTGATAACAATATACCCCCTACTCTCTTCACAAAGGGTCTCACTCTCCTCGTTGACCTCTTTTTGTGCCGTTCATAGGTAGTTTGTGTTAGATACGAACAGTATGCCTATAATCTTCATTCAGTTTTTTATTCAATCTAAGGCATTTTCCTCTCGATTTCATGATATCTATAATATCTTTGCAACATTTGGATGACGTCGACAACTTGTTCCAGAATGGTCATTCCGCTCTTCCCCCTCCTCTTCCTCCCAGTCGCCCTCTCATCTCCCTTCGACGGTCTCTCCTCCATTCCCCAACTCAACTCCCTCATGCAAGACCACTTCGCTCGTGTTGATTCCCTCTCGATGGTCAGTGTCTATTCCATCTCCCCCTCCCCTTCAGTGCCCTCAACCTTCCCTTCAACCTATGAATAGACATGGCAACACCGCAACTCTTATCGCTATGCCCCTACACTGAGTGTGCACTGGGAATAGCCTGCACATCAGTTAAGAAACGAACTTATCCCATGCCTTGAACAACGATAATAATCAGTCTGGGAAGCACCTCGATCCCTCTTCAGTCCTAGCACTCCCCAATAAGCCCCCTTCGAAGTCTTTGTTCCTCCCGAAAATCCTTCGTTTGAGGAAGAGTTCAAGAGACGATTGCCTTCTCCTTCCGAACAGAAAAGCATGCGACAGGTGAGATTAGGGGAGAAGAGGGGGGAAAGGGGAAATAAGGGTGAACGGGGGAAGGGGGGAATAGGGGTGAAGTGGGGGAGGTGGAGACGAAAATAGGGATGGAGGTGTCGAAGAAGAGTTACGCAGTGTGAATGGAAGGGGGAAAGCAGAGAAGTTAGTTGTATGGAAGAGAATCGAGAAAGGGGAGACTGAATGCACGGGGAGAAGAGGGTTGATTGAGAGGGAGAGTCTAGTTGACTGGCTACGGTTATCTGTAAATAGCAGACGCTTTGCTCGTTCTATGACAGGCACGAGAATTCAAGGATATCAGTTATGCAAACTTAAAAATCGGCGCATTTGCAAGGACTCAAGGGTAAACGGCTCCGTATGCAAATTTGTTCAGTATTCCCGTTTACCCGTGAATCATTTGGTAGAAATGCGCTGATTTTTAAATTTCCATCGTTTATTCAGAAGAAGACGACTTAACCATTTACATGTGAAAGAGGCCTTTCTTCAGTTGATAACACTACTCCTCATTCAAAAAGACCTTCGTAACTGCGTGCAGAATACTGTATCCTCGATGTTCCCTCCGCTCAAGGATTCGATTGTGCTGTCGACATTTCTGGTGAGTTGTAGATATTTAGGGGAATCGTGACCTCACTTTGTAGTTAGTTTTTTAATGTTATGTATCTTAAAAATATAAAAATTTCGAAAGCTAAGATATTTTGTCCAATTCAGAACAAGTACTGCATTGTGTACGAGCCCTTCCCCGAGGGAAAGACTGAAATGTTCAATCGAACCTTCGGATACGTCGCTATCAATATGCCCGGCACTGACGTCGTGCCTTTGCACCATTCCGCAGCCCATTTCGAGGTATGCAAGGAGAACAGAGATCAAATATCAAAGATCAAAGATCAAAGATCAAAGACCAACTCAGAGCGATGGTCGAGTTACGGAGCAAGCGGCGATTCTGTTCGAGAACACGAACAGTCGAACTCTCGTGAACAATGGAATGAATCGTTTCGCGGTTGAAGAGTGAGATTGACTGTTAACTATTTATATTTAAATAGATCCCTATTACTATAAAGTCAAAAATAAGAATCTCTACCTGCCATTCGGAGATATGCAAACATCTGTCCATTGCTATAGGGACGACCTGAATAATACCCCTACAGTAACCCCGATTCATCGTGTCAACCTGGGAATACAGTGGCCGACGCATCTCACAACACCAATCTCATGTTCCACTCGATGCTCGAGGTTGGAAAAACTATTCCATTTCTAATGTTATTGAGAGAAAGTTCCGTCAGTAAACTTATTCCTACTTTACCTGCGCTTTCTTCATGCCGCTTCCCTCTCTCACCTAAAATACCGGTAGTAGTAGCATTTATACCTTCGACGAGGGAGCGAAGCAGTCTGAAGAGAGTGCAGACAAAGTAGGAATGAGTGTTTACTGACGTAACATTTTTGTCAATAATAATAGTACGACCGACGGAACAAAACCTCAACCATAACTGATCATGCTATCAAGGGAGTACTGGAAGCATCGAGGAATGGAGTGAGCGAACATTACATTCAGTGGCACGGAATGGCTCAGGGAAGGTACTGTATAGATTTTTTCTGTTCAAGTTTGCAACAATATTTTGTTTAGTCTTTGGCAATGAAGAAGTCGCATGTGCTTCCCTACGAACATCAGAAAATTTACCTGAAAATTTCAGCTGCTTGGCTACTTGTGACACATCAGGAACCCAAAATGGGCCTAAGTTCGGCAAAAAGACAACAAAATAAGCTACCAGTAAAGTGGAGCATTAATTTCAACCAAAAGTACCGAAAAGCGGAATTTTAACACGAAGGAAATTTCACAATGTAAGAACTAATAATTTCGGGTGTAACTCATATCGGTTGCTTTTCAGTTGCCTCAACTCCTCGGCTTTCATTTCCCTCGGAGCAACTGGATCCAACGCTGTGTACGACGATACAAATAACGTCGCTCAAAAGGTACATTCTTCTCTTCCTATAGTCATACTCAGATTCCAACTGGAGTTCAATAAGAATAACGCATGGTGAACAGATGGTTGACTGAAGTATTAAATGAGGAACGTGAATTTGGAAAAGGATAACATAAGCATCCCACTTCAAGGGACCCTCCAACCATATCATTCATTGCTTGCGAGAGAGAAGAGAGGAATGAAGAAACGCAGACGGCAAGAGAACTCTTTGCACAGCTTTTTCTCAGCAACGGGGAAGGTTCAACTAAAAAGGAGAGAGTATGAGACTCAGGACATTGAGAGCTATCCAATGATGTCAAAATGCATATGGTAGGTATTGCCTGGAGGGGCTCTTTCAGCTAGTGTCGTCGTTCATCTCCAACAGTAACTCGTCGATGACCGCCCACACCCCCCGCACCGACGGGGGCTGTTCCCTCTCTGCGTCAACCAACGTCTTCGGTCGAGTCGTGCACGGGGTTCCCTCTGAAGACGCCTGTCTCACTCCCGCCACTGTTAGTCCCCTTCGAGATGATCATTTGGGAATCGAAATAGATGCGAGAAACTACATGGCGATAATGAAATAGATATTGCACACAGAAAAATATGTATAACATAGAATACATTCGATCCGTTAAAAAACGTACTTACAACATTATTGTATACCACAGAATTCAATGAATGTATTGGGAGGGGCCCTATGTATACGTGCGTATACATTTATGTATTCCGAGCTATACATTACCCCCAATACATTCAGTCCTTTATACATATTTTTCTGTGTGTGTCGGTCCTCGAATTCAAATTTTCGCTCCGCGCATTCTTGACTGGGCTTGCGTTGTTTAGCATACGCCCACAATCAAATGTGCAAATAACCACCGGAAGACGGAATCATTGCCGTCGGAACGCAAATTTGAATGCGAAGATCAACGTTCAGCAATACGTAACTGCTTATGTTTCAGGAGAGGTATATAAGCGTTGAAATTGCACCCGGAGTGTTTGATACCTTGCATTGTCTATAAATTTTAATCCCCCCCGCCCGAAATAACACTTGTTAAAAAATTAAGAGATTAAAGATTAAGAAATAACACCGGTATCATCCCAAAATTAGGAGCGTTTCAGAGAATGGACGAGCGATTCATTCACATAGAACAGAAGGAGGAGGCAAGAGAAGCACATGCGATTTGGACCAAGACTTTGAATGATGTATTCAACACTCCGACCTACACGAAAGATGAATTGATACGGTAGCTGTTCGATGCGTTGTATTTGTAAATTTTTCGTCTGGAGTAGGAGGTAAATGATAAATCTCATAGCCTTCGCTATGATTTGTGAGAACAGCGTATGATGCAGCTGTCAATGGCCATGAGCACTCTTCTAAATCCAGTCTAGTAGCATATACCCAGTTGCCATCTGCCCACTACTGCATTCCCCATGGACAACCGCGGTTGAGACCATACTCCTTCCCCCGTCGTTCACCACACATTTCAACATTGCCGAGTACTCAATCGGCACACTTAGCTTCTTCCTTTCCATGTATACCATTTACGTAGTCAACGCTCATTCGGGAAATGCTGCCTCGACTTACAGGAAGTATCTGCTCTCTATCGTGGTGAGATTCTCTGAAGGTCAAGTGGAGAATACCATATCGATTTCTCGTCTATGCTTGATACTCTGTGATATAATGCTTCACCTCTATAAAACAATACCTAAACTTCAGATGATATTATAGATTCGTTTCAGATATGGGCAGATATAACAGATTTCTATAATAACTTTCTGTTTACGCCGATAGCAATTCGGGAAGTGTTCAGCGTCTATACCGTCAACTTAGTTCATACCGGGACAGATTCGGTATATTCGGTATATTCAAAATAAGGCCGTAACTCGATTAGAAGTGGTCGTAGAAAGTTCCGGTTGGAATTTTTGGAATCCTTTGGCTCCTGTCCACCCGCATACCAAATTTGAATACGATTGAGCAACTTCTAACGCCTGAAAACAGCTCATTTGCCTTGCAGTCCAAATAGACCCCTACCCAATGCGATTTTCATGTTTTTCGTCATAACTATTTTCTGCGTGGACCAATTGAGCTCAAACTTAGTACACAGGTAGATCTTGATGAGTTGAATCGAATGAACCCAACCAGAAGTTTCTAGACCCTTTTTGAACGGAGTTATGGCCTCGTATAAGATATACCGAATCTGTCCCGATATACACTAAGTTGACGGTAATACCCTTTCCCTTTCGAGCTTCAACATCGAAGGAAGGATAGCATTTGTAAGCTATCTGTATATAAAGCATGTACAATAATATTATTGGAGGAAAACGAACGTTGGGAAATCTTTGCAGCGCACTCTGCTAAATACAGTGAAACTCTCTTGGCAAAATGCCAGCTTAGGCTAAAAGCCGGCTCCGGCTGAATTTTTACGGTGATTAGCGGAAAGAATTGCGCAGCTCTCTCAACGTTCATTTTCCCCCAATAATATCTCATGTATTGCGCAATGAGATTCGAAGTTATAGTCGTTATGGGCTACGATATACACGTGCAACATTCCTCCTTACGCTGCAACCTTCATATTCCGATATCAGGTAGATACATCCTAATGATTACAGTGGAGCCCAAGCCCACTCTATTCATTGTGTACATAGAATGGGAACTGAAAGTAAGTAACAAAAATAATGGCTCTAACTAACTGGCATGAAATAGATTTGAAAACCAAGAGGGGTCGAATGTGTATATATTGTATATATATCTGTGTCAATATCTATATTTGTAGGTTGTGGTGCCCAATGGTTCTCGCTATAAACTGTCGAATGTTCAATTTGCGGGCTTCATTATCCTCACCATTGTCTATTCCGTAGCTCACGGTCCCCTTCTCGCAGTAAGCCAAGTCTAAATCTTGAATGACCAATCGTTTAGTACATACTCGGCACTCAAAAGGAGACAGCTGCCATTATGAAACAGGTAACACAATCTCAATCAACAACTGTGAAATTGTGAAACTTACAATTAGTTTCGTGAATTTTACTCATACTTTCACAATTGCCTGTGCAAAGGTGTAAAATTAACATTTGCTATGTAGAATACGTAAAGTTATGCATCTAAATTATTATATAGTTATCAACCTGTAGGTGTTCAATAGGGGGACAATAAGTATGTTTTAGAGGTACAAAAACACTGCCCCTCCTCCACCACAATTGACAACATTTATTACCTATGTTCAAATATTTGGAATTCCCTACACGTTCACAATGTTGTTCTGCATTATTTTCCTTGTCACAGTGAGAACTTAAAGTGTCCCTCCAGGCAATATCTGCCATATGCGTTTTTGACATAATTGGATAGCTCTCAATGTCCTGAGTTTCATACTCTCTACTTTTTAGTTGAAAGTTCGCCGTTGCTGAGAAAAAGCTGTGCAAAGATTCCTCTCGCTGTCTGCGTCTCTTCATTCCTCTCTTGTCTCTCACAATAAATCAACCGCTCTTAATTGGTTATCTCTTGAAATGAATGAGATGGTCGGAGGGACCCTTTAAGCAGGAGAAGAAACGTTTTACGAGAACAATCTGTAAGCAAATCTACTCAACTCTCGATACGAACCTAATCATCAGTGCTAAGACGAAATTATATCATAGAAATATGATCAGGAGGCTAATCATGCAGGTATTCTAGGATTTTCATCCATATGACTGATTCACGGAAAATAATATTATAAGTACTTATTGTAAGATGAATCGCAGGCTGTGATTCCATCAATATTCATGATAGTTCCAGTGTCAACGTTCATCATACAATTTGGATATGCTCTCAGTACGGAATGGAAAAGTGAGAAATCAAAACGTTCATTATGCAATCTTCGATGAAGTCTATGAAATAAAACCATTAGAACATCAATACAGTAGGATCTAAAATTTATCAGTTTGCTGCTTGTATCGGAACTGGGAAGTCTCCACTCGTTAATCCATTCCTTTCTTCTTATCTCTACAACAACTTCTTACCGAAAAGCGGTTATTGTGAATTTTTCTCTGGTATAAGAACTTGAAATATTTGGTGCAAATCAGAATATTTGCAGAATAAAAGAAAGGCGTCATCAAGACAAGCGGTTGTGAACATGGACGATCTGCAGAGATAGCTGGGAAATGAAAGTGGAGCTGAAGGAAAGAAGAATATCTCATCATCAGGCTTGTGATAGAGTATCATTCGGAGGGATCTTGCAATATAAGACACGGTGAACACAAAGTCAGGCACAAAGGGCGAAAAGCAAAAATCTTGGTATTTTGCTTTTGTGCCAAGATACCATTCTGACTTTCAAGTTCAGGTACGGAATTGTAAAAAAACATAGAAAACTTGTAAGACCGAACAAAACGCTACGTAGCACCTCTACATCAAGCGCGATACAGACGGTAATTAAGATGACGAACGCTGTATCACCTGTCTCCCCAAGCGTAGTTTCACTTCACTTCATTTCACTCCTCGCTATGAGCCAACAGACTTGGGACAACGTAGTGCCTTCAGCTGTTTTCATACACTACTTCAATATGACGAAATATGCAATCGGGTCGCTTAGCCTTCCCTTGTCAGCATACACTATCTATCTCGTTCTCTATCAATCTGGAAGTGCTGCCTCCGTCTACAGGAAGTATCTTCTATCTATTGTCGTGAGTTTTACGGTTTCCCATGTTCAGAGAAGTTTTTTTTTATTTGTTGAAATGCTCTATATTATAGTGGAAGAAACCAATCCGTCAATTTCAAAATGAATCTAATTCTCTCACTTTTGCACACTCTCTCGCCTTATATTCGAAATGATTTTCCGACGGATTTTTTTAATCCACTATATTTACGATTCTTATTTGTGCTTTTTTCCGTTTATCAGATATGGGCATCGCTCACCGATATTTACAACAATTTCTTGTTCTCACCAATTGCGCTTTCCGATGTATACAGCATCTATAACACTCTTTTCTCAGCAGATCTTGATATCGAAGGAAAATTTGCGTTTGTGAGTATTTGAGCTTACCTGTTTGAAAATATTGCACAAATAAAATATGTTTTGAAAATCTCGGCGTTGAACTCTGTTTTCCGGCACTTTGGGCAACTATCTATGCGTGTAACACTCCACCGTATGCCGCCACCTTTCTCTATCGACATCAGGTTGGAGGAAAAAGAGAGGAACCGAGATGACAGATCCCTATAGGCTGTTATGAAAACGAGCACGCGCTACAGAATGAGTGATCGTCAGTTTGTAATCTTCATCATAGCGGTTACGGTATACAGCGCCTTGCTCGGGCCACTTCTTGCGGTATGTTTGTCAACAGTGAGAGTTCACATAAAGAACTAACATGTCAAATACAGGCATAAATTTCAGTCAATACTGGGAAATCGAGAGCAGACAGCACAGATCATTAAGGAGGTTTGTTTAAATTATACCTAATTACAATAATATTTGTTATTGAGAAGTACAATCTGACGGAAAATTTACCTCGTCAGTTAATTACATTTACTACGTATATTCAAATATTCGGCATTCCCTACACACTAACGATGATTCTAACTATTGCATACTTTATTGTGGTAGGTATATGAAGTTTGTATATATTTTCCGCTAACCTGTACAATATGCGTTTGGTCCTTTAGATCTGCAGACAAGTCTTCTCAACGCTTAATGGAACAACGATGCTGAGTGCTAAGACGAAAGATTACCACAGGAAGATGACCACAAGGCTTATTTTGCAGGTAAACATGCTTTCCAGGACAATTTACAATTAGTAAATTTTCATATAAATTTATTTCACAGGCCTCCATTCCATCGATATTCATGACCATTCCGGTCTCCACCTTCATTATTCAATTCGGAAGCACGCAGAGAAGTCTCCTCAGCAAGACTTGGCAAAGTATATCAATGTGCTCCCTGTGCTCTCTATTTACACAGCATTCACAATCAGTACATCTATCTTGCAGCTGCACTGACAACCTTCTCAGAATTATCAACTTTTCATTCATCAATACACTCATTTCTGCTCATCTCAACAACAACCAACTATCGAAAAGCATTTCTAAGAATTTTTAGCTCAGTAAGAGAATCTTTATCTATGCAATTATTTTGCGACTTCACGCCAAATCTCAACTTGTAATAAATCCATTGCAGAAAATATTCATGAAGAACGCAACGGAAGCTACGGAAATTGAGGGCACCACAAGTTTTCAGCAACAAAATACTTTGTTCAAGATCCGAAAAATACCAAAATTAAAATGATAAAATTATTAAAGGGACATGGAAGCGACAAACTTTTTGAAACCGAATATGACAATACTTGTAAAATATGTTTCTTAGACGATGATAAAGATAATAGCGTTTTAAAAATATTTTTAGAAAATTTCTGGAGCGAGAAATATTTATTTGTTCCGGGAATACCTCGATTCCATTTGCCTCGTTACTATGCGCTAAACGCAGTAAGACTGCGCCTTGGCTGGGAAACGATTTTTAGGATATCTCGCGAAGTAGAAATTTTTGTACGTTCTGGTTTTGGTTTTTATATTATTTAGGCGATAAACTTTCATATGAAAGCCAATCTTTTTTGGCTTCCATGTCCCTTTAAAGGGACATGGAAGTCAAAAAACATTGGCTTTCATATGAAAGTTTATCGCCTAAATAATATAAAAACCAAAACCAGAGTGCACAAAAATGTCTACTTCGCGAGATATCCTAAAAATCGTTTCCCAGCCAAGGCGCAGTCTTACGGCGTTTAGCGCATAGGAACAAGGTAAACGGCATCGACGTATTCCCGGAACA
>LS894028.1:37383-53242 GCA_900490955.1 Micoletzkya japonica | reverse complement strand
TTTTTCGAACCACTGTTATTGTGAAATGAATAAAAATAACCACGAAAAACGTTAAACATCTGTACTTAGTGAGAATGAGATAGCTAGCGGCCGGAACGTACCGCCATAACATGAGTCTGACACAACGAACTCAAAGTGACCCAGAGCAACATAGCGCAGTCGTCATTGGCGATGTACGAACTATTTTAATACTATAATAGTTCCAAGCTCTCTTCTATGTAAATACATTGTGCAGTGGAAATGCATTCGTGATGATCGATGGCCACTAAAGTGCATTCTTTTCTGCATCTTATCAAAGTTCTTCCCCGGTCATTCTTGCACTTTGGTGATGCGATCATTCTCTACTTAGAAAGAGAAAAGAAATGAAATAATGTACATATCCGGCCAGTAGCAGTCGTTCGCGCGACGCTGTATATATCATTCCGTTGAGGAGTCGACTCTAGCTTAACATCATTTAGTATATCAGATAAAAAAGAGGCGTTGAAACAGCTACGAAGTTTATTTCGCCAAACGCGCTATGGCTCTTTTTCTTCCTTGCATTTCAATTTTTTCATATTGCTAATTTTGGGGATTGAAGTGCCACTTGGCTATTATACATTTAGGAACAAAGCTGTTACTATAAGAGTAAAATAATTAGCCTCACCACAAACTTGTAGATGACGGTGGCTATGAAAATTATGACTAGAGCGAGATGGCCATCTGCGAACATTGCGCCTGTTATTCGATGTTGAACAGATGGGTAGATTACAACTAGCAACAGAAATGACGGTTATTGCAATCAAAGAAGAGATTAATGTGAGATCTCCAGTAATGTGTTCACTTGAATGTGTATCGTACAGGTAGATCATTTCGGAACAGATGCTGCATAATGCCGCATTATGCTGCATGTTTAGGCATGTAGGGGTAAAATGACGGATTTGTGAGTTCTAATGAGTACGATTCGATTCGTCGTGCAATTTTACCTACTGGAGCCGATTATAAGGTTAAGATTGATTAAATAACTAAGTTTATGCTGATTTGCAAGTTTGCATTTTTTGCGTATAAGTCGCCTTTGAAACATATGATCTACGGGATTGAGGCACCCCTGCCCAAAACGAGATTTTTTGACAGCTAAAAAAACGTTAAATACAGATCGTAAATCGTCGAATTTGGCCCCAGTAGGCTAAATTGCACGGCGAATCGAATGGTCTTGATTAGAACTCTCAAATCCGTCATTTTAGCCCTACATGCCTAAACATGCAGCATAATGCGGCATTATGCAGCATCTGTTCCGAAATGATCTACTTGTACGATAAGAACAATGTTCGCGAGAAAAAAAAACAAACTATTTACATTCACTAAGGATTATCTAATAATTGTAAGATCGCGAATATCTAAATAGGTTAAGGATATGGGATAATAGAGTACCAGAAGTCTCTACAGCGGCTTCATGAGGAACAAGGAAGAAAGGAGGCGTGTGACGTGAGGTCCGTCCAATGAGAGAGGGCATGGGCTACGGAGAGAGATCCGAAGGGAGATATTCTAAGATTATAGAGATGTGCTTGTGCGTTCTCGGTTTTCGTACAAGCGAGTTTATAACTCTTCCCTCATTGGGTGCAACCATAGATATAGAGAAATCAAACTAAGATATGCGTAGTAGAATTTGTAGAAGGGGCGTGAGTTCTCTTTTCTTCTAGCTATGATTTTATTCAGGGTAGACAGCTGCTACATTATACAAATTAATTTTATTTGTCTTTCGAAAATCACAAAAAAAGTGAATTCCGACTACAAGATTGAATTCGGCTCTCTGTACCGTAGAACGGAGAATTTGAAGAAATCAAATGCAGAGTTTTTATCGAACCACAGCTACTGTTGCATAAATAGGGTAAATGCGAACACGAATCTTCATTAAATCATTTTTTTCTCGCTAGGCTGGAGGATACTGACATCATGGTTGTCTCTTATAGTGAGCTCTTAGCTAGGCTCAGAGCGGGTATGAATGGCGATCCGAAAAGAGATACGGTAAGATCCTAGAGATTTAAATGCTCTCTCACAAATCATTCTGAGTTCTTTTGGTTCGCAAAATTTATTGTTCTATCTATCATTAAAATACATAATGCAGCATTTGTAACTGTGATTAATCATAATACTCGATCAAAGTAAAAAACACCAGTGATGCAATCTTTACCGCTTCCTTAAAGGAAATGTCCCACGAAAAAAATCGTTGTTGAGTTATCCGTTGGAAACATTGTGGTATGGGCTAGACAACAAGATGAGCGAAAATCCCGATTCGAAATGACCCTGTAGGGCTCGGTACGGCCATCTGAATGTGCGAGATACGGTAAATCTCGTGGGGTAGTTTGTAGTTTTACCAAGCGCTCCTCTCTCATAATAAACCCAGTGGCGATGCCTGATCTCCAGCGCTCTCACATCTACACACCTCCGCCCCTTCCCTTGCTCTTCCCTTCCTGCTCCATGGCGATGCGAGACCGAGCAGGCAATGCCAGAGGTTATTTAGATAGACGTTCTAGACTACAAACTACCCCACGAGATTTACCGTATCTCGCACATTCAGATGGGCGTACTGACAAGGGAAGGGCAAATAGTTATCATCAGATCCAGATATGAGACCACCACCATTCGATAGAGCACAGAAAGATTAGTAGATCCTGAGAAAATTAGCTGCCTACGTCCACTCATCTTCGAGAAATCCTACGTCAAAATTTCCGAAGGATTCTACACGGTCCCGACCAAGTCTCAACTACGGGTTCCTCTACCACAGCCGGCGGCACCTGAACAACGGATCGGCGGCGCAGCAGGGAAGGTTTGGGACTGGGGTGCGGTAACTTATTGGTTCGGTTCCCCGCGGTGGCACACTTTTTGCCTCTCGGACTTGTGATTTTCAAGTTTTTTTGGGTTTCGATCTGTGAACAGCGCGGATGAAGAATGAGATCCGGTGCTTCTCTGACACTCGCTCGCCAGAGACTAAGCTGAGTTCACCAGAGTTCTCTTTCATAGGGTTCGAAAATTTGATAACACAGAATGGGATCTTGTGGAATTAGTGTAAGTCTTCTTTGAAACGTTTCCCGTAATTTTTTAAGAAATGAAAAAAAAACTTGAAAATCACATGTCCGAGAGGCAAAAAGTGTGCGACCGCGAGGAACCGAACCAACAGGTCACCGCTCTTCCCTGCTGCGCCGCCGATCCGTTGTTCAAGTGCCGCCGGCTGTTCAAGTGCCGCCGGCTGTGGTAGAGGAACCCGTAGTCGAGACTTGGTCGGGACCGTGTAGAATACTTCGGAATCTTTGACGTCGGATTTCTCGAAGATGTGTTGACGTCGGCAGCAAATTTTCTCTGGATCTACTAATCTTTCTGTGCTCTATCGAATGGTGGTGGTCTCATATCTGGATCTGATGATAACTATTTGCCCTTCCCTTGTGAGCTCTAGAAGGTCATTTCGAATCGGAATTTTTGCTCATCCTGTTGTCTAGCCCATACCACAATGTTTCCAACCGATAACTCAACAACGATTTTTTCGTGGGACATTCCCTGGGACAATTCACATAAACATAATTTAATTAACGCGAACATTTTACAGCAGGCTATTTCGATATTACTTTTGTACGTCCTAGCTCTAAGAGTGCATACAGATATAGATATAGTGGAATAAACCGATCCGTCAGTTTCTTCCGTTCCAGAATGAGTCTAATTCTTTCATTTTTGCACACTCTCTCGCCTCATATTTGAAATGATTTTCCGATGGATTTGTTTATAATCCACTATAAATTAAAATTTATTTTCACTTGATCTGAAAGAATATATTTGTTATGATCTACAGTGAATTTGGCTAATATATATAAGTGTTTACACTTCCATTCATATATTTCTTAGTAAAGCGAACACACTCAGCGAAATTTCCCTAGGTCGCGTCGTGGGGATATTTCACTCTGTGCACTCTTTCCCCAACCACCCGGTGTACGTGGTTCGGATGCAATATAAGAAAAAGAAAAGAGAAGCGGCAAAGAGATGCGAGATCCGATAACAAAAGAAGGGAAAACGAGATCTCTTGCGAACAAACGCAACCTCTACAGTTCCGTCATTGTACTAATACCTTAAAAAATTGGCACATGAAAAAAGTTGCCACCAAAACGATATGAATAATATGTTTCGAATAATCAGCAAAGCATTGAGCATGGCATCAAAAGAGCATAATTATTAATCGTTATATACAGGGAACACTACTATTGCAATCTGGTAGCTCAGCCTAACTGTGGGGTAGATCTTCCTTTTCACTCATTCATTCTTTATCAGGAACTTTTAGACAAGTGACGTAGTCAGATTCAAAGCGCAATGGTAAAAAAATAATTTATAGCATTTTAAGTGTTTTGTGTATAGATACTAAATATCGATATTCAAAGAATTGGTCGCAAAACATTTTTTTACTAGTTACCACTTGCGTTGGTCGCTGAGTAGTTGCCCGTCCACGTGAATTCTTCGGCATTCATCATAAATTCTGCAAGATTTTTTTATGATTCATGAGATAAATTCTGCTTATCTGAACACGACCGTTTATATGGGCAGAGCTAAGACATAAAAAATGCTTTAGAAGCGGCACACTTCAGTTCGCGATATTGTAGCTCAGTTTGCGATAGAAACGAGACATTCCAAAGGTATTTGAGGCGTGACGCGTATGAACGCGCCCATTTTCGTGGTGAGAGCGACATACGGTAGCACTTTTTTTGAATTTTCCCGTTACAGTATACTGAAAGTGTGTTTTAAATGTAGGTGCAAATCGGTCGTGCTGAAAGGCAGATGTTTGATATATTTACAATTGAAATTACTAAGTGGCGTATATTATGAGGTTTATTGCTAGCAGTAGGGTGAAGAGAGATTGACTGGAATGAGCTAGCGACTACCACATATAAAAATAACTAAGATAAAAATTAGTTGAGCAATATTTTTAAAGAAAATACGCAGATTACGGTATCTTTTTCAGTTAGCGATAGCTAGCTTGTGTGGATACGGTAATTATTAAGGAGAGACGATAAAGAGAACCTACCGTACATGTGACGTGGTCTGCGTACACCACGTTTCGTTCGTTTCATGAATACCATGTGTTAGCTTCTGTTTCGAGGTTTTTTTGTATTCTTTTAATCTTTTATCTCCAAGCTATGATTATATGCTCATTCAGAATGTCCATATCTTCACCAAAGATGTTCGCTCCCTCCACCACAGCCATAGACACTTCTCAATTGTGCTTCAATAAGGCTCACTTCACCCGATCGGACTTTGACGTTCAACGGTTTATGACTCTGGCCAGGTGAGAGGGACGGCCTTTTTCAAAATAATCGCATGTTATCATTCTTGTTACTTTATCTCCTTGCAGAAGACGATCAGATCTGAAGACGATCCACGCAGATCTTCGCTTGTATCTCAAGTCCATTCAGGTGATTATTGATAGCTTGACTGTGCCCTCTATATGACTAGATCTTAAATGTAAAGCTAACAACTCTCCATTTCAGCATTCGATGGTCGAACTGATCAACGAAGACTACGCACACTTCGTGCATCTCTCGTCGAACCTCGTTGGACTCAAGACTCCGATCGACAGTATACATAACAGCATCGATGTATGTTTAATAGCATCTTCTCTCAGAGATATCCTTTTTAGTTAATTTCCATCGTTTCTTTTCAGACAGTGTGGAAGGACTTTAACAATACAGCGAAGGATGCAGTGGCTCAAGCAGAGAAGATCGAACAACGATGTGGAGAGTTGGCGGCTGCGAGGACGGGTCAACAGAAGATACGAAAACAGGTAGGTAACTTCGTGAAAATTGCAAAAACTCTTGCTCTTTACCTCCCCCTAACATAACTACGCCATTTTTTTATTTTGGTAGTCTGCTGCAGAGAAAAAAGCAGCTTGACTAAAACTCTCGATCTTTGTATATGGGAGGGTTACTGCAGTAACCTACCCTGAAAAAAATTTTTTGTATGCTTGTGGGAAAGTAGAAAACCGGTTTTATATAACTGGTACCCCCTTTTTTTAATGGTACCCCTTTTTTAAAATTATATGGGGTTACCTGCACACGCATGCTTCTTACGATAAGTGACCTACCGCACGCCTCCAGATAGCCGTTGTCTCCTCTGTGAAACGACTTCGCGTGGCCCTTCGTGAGATGCCGTCTCCACTCACAGCCACCTGGTTAGTCGCCACTCTTCATGTCCTCAGAATATACATAGATTAAATTATTAAATCTAAAAATAAGCAATTCTTGAACTATGCCGTTTTGCAATCATAGTAATACTTCTTACAAGCATACGGTAGTCCGCATATAGCGAGGGATCTACAGTACCCATTCGATCGGTATACTGTAGGTTGGATCGTGTTTCCTCTCTGGTGGCTGAGGCAGTGGTTAATGCAGAAGGAATAGAAGAGGATGCGGCGATACAGCGGAGCTACAAGAGTGTTATGAGGACTCTCGAGGGGAAACTACGTCAGTTTGCCCTTATCTATTTTATATTTATCACGAATTATTAAATTGATGAGCGTATCAGTGATACCGACTCAATGAGTCAGTATTGTTTGGAATTCATATCACTAATGTCGGTTTATGTTTTAGCGTATTTTTACCAAAGTGTACGCCGGCATCAATAGTATTCGAATAGTGGCTTGCAGAAGACGAATGTATCACGTCTCTTCTCTCCTCCCTGTCCCTCCTCCCCCTCCTCTTCTCCCTCCTCTCCCTCACTCGATCCACTGATTCCCTTGTCGCTCGAGTAGTCTCCTCAGTCATCGATCCCTCCATCAAGGTTGATCCCCACTCTCCGCCTCTTGACCTTCTACAATCGGAACTCAAACAGATCTCACAGGTATTCAACCTTTTTCATTCAAGTAAAGTTACTGTAATATTTTCACTACTAAGCGTGCTGGTTGCTCGTTAAAATTTGATTAACATAAGACATACACTTACAATGGAGTACTGTAGCTCTAGATGCAGCTCATCATTAGTTGTTCAACGTGTGAATTCTTTGCAGCTGCGACAGAAGTGGAGTACCCAATTGGGACCCCACAGTAAGGGACCGGTGATGAAGTTTCTCGACGAGACCTTGTTGACGCATGTACACTCATTCATCGACAACGTAAGTTCTAATTTGCTGGTATGGATAATATTTCAAACAATCAACTACGGTAACTGTGGAGGTACTTTTGGTTGATTGCCTGATAATGTTTTGTGGTAATTAAAATCGCGTATAATATATTACAAGTTCCACGAAAGTTGACAAAAAGTACGCAAACGATTGCGAACTGTTTATGCAAATACGCGCCCTGATCTACCTCTCCGGCTCCAATTTCTCTTGCGATTCTATTAATTTCTGCCATGGTAACACGTAAGGAGTCAATTTGACAGCGTAATTAGCGGGAATAGTTTGTTATTTCAACCAAGAGCATTAAATCGTTCCGTTTTTGGGGACAACTCCCGTGGAACCTGTAATACATTACCTCTCCATTGTATCAATGTGAAATTGACATAATGACCGCTCTCCAGCTTGAAGATCTCTTCCTCATTCAGTCCCTGTCCACTCGTCTCACCACCTCCCCTCCCCTCTTCCATTCCGCTTTCCTTGCCATCACTCAATTCATCTCATCCTGGCCCACGCAACGGTTCGTTCACGATTACTGTATCTTTTCAAACCGACTTCCGGACAATTTCAATCGTTCAAGCAAATAGTGTGCAACGTGATCCTACCTGTCTTACCGTAACCAGTCTCCTCCAGTTCTTCATCGTGTCATCTTCGTGCCATTCGTAGTTGTTTCCAATTGCCCGTCTACTTTCTACAAGTAGCCAGTGCTCCGTGGAAGAAATTGCAAGAGGCTGTGAGTTTTTCGTCCGCAAAATTACGAGCTTTTACACTATTTTCGTTTTTGTTTCTAGCTTACTTGTATGAAGTTGTTCACGCGAATACTTCAGGCTGATCCTGCCGAGTTCTCGTTGGTTGAGGGAGGGGAAGAGGGCGACGAGGCACGACTCCTTTCCGCCTTCCCCAATCAAGCTCTCGACACTCTGCGATCGCTTTGGTCAGTCGTAGCTTGACCTTTGATCTCTTCTAACTAGAGTGTACTTTGATCTTTGATCTCTTCTAACTAGAGTGTACTTTGATGCTTTCAGGTCAGAGGAGACCTTTCTGCTTCCACTCGCTGGAAAGTGTTGGGAACAAACAACAAAGATCCTCTCTCTGTGTATCAACTACGTCAAGGCTGTCGCAGAGTATGTCACACTCTTACTTGCAAAATTGTAACATATGAAATGCTGTATTTGTGAATTACCAACGTACTTCATATGAACAACAAGTGATTGAAACAAGAGATGCATAATGTATGACATGAACCAAAAGTAAGCAGTATTCGTTCAGCCACTACTCCTCATCTCCCCCTCCCTCGTCGTCCCTTTCCCCATGGACAGTCCTCCTCGCTACCAGAGTGGACAGTGCGCGACTCGGCCAGCTAGTATTCGACGAGGCTTTGCTCTCGGTTTGGCCCCGACTACGGTTAGAACCTTGACTCTTAATGATTCTTAGTGATCTTTGATCTTTGCAGTGAACTGGGTCTGGATACGTCCAAGTTTGGACAGACGATGACCGCCTTTTCACAGGCTCTCGAGAGGGAGGCGGACAGTATCAAGGTTTTCTTTTACTTTTTTAAAATTATTTTTTCATGAAGTTTACATGGTTTTATGATCTTCTAACAAAAGTAAGGTAACGTTTCTTTACAGGACAAGCTGGTGGAAACTTTATCGAGGGAACTAGATACACAGACCGATGGAATCAGTCAACTGCCCAAGCAGTACAGGTTAGTTTGAGCTTTAGAAGGTTACTGTAGGGGAGATGCGATGGAATGAGCCAAAATGAATCATTGTTCCCCTTGATATAAAAACATGAAATAGGCGAGATTTGTCTTGAGATGGACGAAGAAGCCTTCGCCGACTACCGTATCCACGTATATCACAACAATCGTGTCGAGACTCGACGAGGCGATTGGAGAAGCGGAGGGAAGAGGAGTGGAGGGGGCGAGGGAGATGGGGAGGGAGGCCATGGAGAGAACCGCTGGGACCCTTGTGGGGAAGGCTGAACAGGTGACAACTGTGGGAAGACACTCTGGTTTACTAAATCCTCGGGACTTTCTAGTTTCACATTTAGCTTATGTTCTGACGTTGATATAATTCTATGGACTGCAGTAAGGATTTGTATTGTAAACTTTGACGAGAATACGAGTAATGTCTGTTGAAGGTGCTGGAAACCGTGAACGCAACAGGATTGTCGAGACTCAAACGAAGAGAGGGAACCGCCGCTGATGGAGAGTCCGACGAAGATAAGATTAGACTACAGATGAATCTCGATCTGACCGAGATTGCGAAGAGATTGGAAGGGGGAGAGACTGAGGAGAAGATCAGGGGCATTCTGAGTAAACTCACACTCAACAACAGACAACCGCATGCTTAGAGGGTTACGGTAGGAGTAGGCTAACTACAGTAGAGAACTGGTGACAGAAGATGGAGAATACTGTAAGATATAGAGCTATTTATCGATTAATAATATTTTAGAATACCGTAATATGTATGTGTGATAGTATTGTAAGTCGACCGGTTGTTTGGTAATCGTGGCCTTGATTCTTGTTTGGATACTGTTTTATAGTTGATTCACTTATCGTCCCATTCACACTTGTTCATGGCAATGTACACAAACTATTCATTTGTCTAATGCGCCCAGCATAAATTGAGATCCGTGAATGATCTTCTTGTGTAATTTTTCTTTCTCTCTTGTTGATCATCCTCTGAGCTCTAAGCTTTATGTGGTTATTTCTGTGATACTAGAGGATATGCGAGATAAAGCTATTCTTTCATTTCAGTTGTTGTGTTCTAGTGGGGAGTCGTTGCCTCCTTTGATATCTGTGATTACGGTAGGGCTTACAGTATTCTCGGTTACAGTATGACTACGTGGGCGGATATTCAACGGTTGGCAGCAGATCTGCAGAGGGTGCAGTTATCGACTGCCGCACAGAAGTGAGTCAACTTGGCTTGCTTATGTTGCGCAACCCAGGCAAACCGCATAAAGTAGCCTTTGGTACTCACATCAGTAGTATGAACGAGATTGTTTTCTGTTTCATTGAGACTTACTCATCTTATAGAATTGTTAGCACGTGAACTTTGCAGATTGTCGGAGAAGAATTGCATCGAATTGGTAACGAAGCTGATCGAGGCGAAGGCCATCGATGTGGTATACACGAGGGATGGATCTGCTTACATCACTCGGCCGCATCTCGCGACCATGGTAAGCTTAGTGTAAGAGAGGGTTACTGTAGGTCAACGAGCACTGTAACGGGTTTTACCATGACAAATGGCAATGAAGGAATCGCAAGGTATTATGCATATAGCTAGCAAAAAGATTCCTGTCTTGAGTTATCACTTGTACAATAGCACAAATGTTAACCTTCTCTCCTAGGAGATATACCCTTATTGATGTGCAGGTATGCAACGAGGTCGCGGCCGCGGGCGGACGCGTTCCGTTGGCCGAAGTGGCGGGAAATTTGAATGTTCATTTGGAACACGTGGAGAGTGTACTGGGGAAGCTTCTGCAAGGAGGAGACTTTATCTATACGAATGGAGAACTCATTTCGACGTAAGTTGCTAGTTATTACTTGGTTAAGACCCTACTCTACGTCCCTTCAATTATGGATAGATACGAAATGTAACTCTGGATACAGTAATCCTACCGTACCCTCGATTCCCTCAGTGAATACGTATGCCAACTGCATTCGCAACTGCGTGTTCTCCTTCGTGAATGTGGTCTCCGTACCATTTCCTTTCTCGCTCGTCACTGGAATCTGCCTTCTGAGACGCTCATTCAACTGCTAACTCCTCTGCCGGAGGTAACAAGGCTTTTATACATGGGAGTCATCTCCCGATATTACGTTAGGATGATTGCTTTTGATTCCCTCTAACTATGCAAAGGAAATTGGAAGTTCGTACAACACCAGTCCATGTATACTTTATCATGTCAACTATTTTAATCGCTTAAAAGCAAGATCTGATATAATAGTGTGGTTAGCTCATTAAAAGGAAGGAATTTGTTAAGCCGTGTAAAAGCCTTGGGTTGATACGTATTTTACTTATATTAATTTGTTTGCCAAGGACGTTGTATAAGAATACGATACTATTGCAGACCCTGGGAGCAGTCTTGGATGGAGAGCAAATCTACACTCAAGCTTACATGGCTGCCCACAAGAAGAATCTACGGGCGATCCTCTCGGCGCTTACCAAGGTATACGGTAGGCATACTGTAGGAGGGGGCTCATTCCTTGTCATACGTGGGCACCGACCCGAAGTATGGGTGGTAGGCCCTAATATTGTTCACATTTTACTTTGGTAGGCCCGTTTTTGATAGAAATTTTCAATTGGTAGGCTTGATAATTCGCAATTTCGTACATTGGTAGGCCCGTTTCTCAACTTATTGCTTGGAAGGCTGCCCACGTATGTTCCTTGTGTGGTCTAATCTCTCCCATACCCTCCCAGGTAACTCCCCTCCAAGCCATCATCACCCGCTCCTCCCTCTCCACACTTCGTTTCAATACTCTTCTCGATGAACTCATCGCTGACGGAGAGGTTATCTTTTACTTCTTCTCCAGGAAATTACCGTATTTTATCATTTGTTAAGAGGTGTGTGGTTACGGTAACGAATTCGAATTCAGATTCCCGGTCGCTTCTCCGGCTCTCGTTCCTCTCCTTCATGTGTCTACGTGCCAAGAGTACACGACAGACTCGTTGATTCGTACGTCAAGAACAGTCTACTGCAGAATGAGTATATTGGTATGCTTATTTAATTCTTTGCACACTTCCTTTAAACATTTTTAAAAAGCAATTAATTCCAGAAAACAGCCTATTCAAGAAGCTCTCACTGGGCGATCCCAAGGACGCTCTCAAAAAGATTATCGGAGCAGCGGAGGTTGATCTTTAAACTTTATCTTCTGATCTTTGATCTGTGATTCCTATGATTTGCTCTCTCCTTGTAGATGAAGGACCTCCACTTCCTCCCCTCGATGGTCTGCTCAAGTGCTGTACTGGAAAAGGCCAAGAGCGTACTCAAAGGTACCTTTTTTTATTTATCGATTAAGCTTTTTTATTGCGTAGGTAGGTGAATAAAATAAAGCGGTTTTATTGATTATAAAAGACAGGCTAGTCAAAGGGTACTATAAAAGACTGCTCAGTCTATCTACTGTAGCTCGTGTACCGTAACCCATTTGAGAGGACCTCTCTTCGAAGGGAGTATGCGATGCTTCGGCTGTTCTGGCTGAGAGTGAAGCCCCGTTCTCTCTCGACGATGTCCATCTGATGATGAAGGAAATGATCAAGGAAGACTCGGTGGGTCGCTACCATATCCTTCTACCGTATAGCGAGACTGCGATTAACCTCACTACTACTTATAAGAACTATTCTTGATAGATGTAATGACTCTCTTGCAGAAGCTCTCTGTGGAGGGCGACCTTATCTTCTCTTCGGATATCATGAATCGCGCACTGAACGAAATCAAGAATTCGACGAGGATACAGGACAGAGCTAATGAATGGATCGATAAGAGGATGGAGAAGAAGGGAAAGGAACAGAAGGAGAAGGAGACCACTCCACAACCACAGCAGGTTTAGAGAGACTGAGGAGAAAGGGGATTACGGTAGATGGGTAGATGGTAGATCACAGTAATAATCAACTAATTTGTACGGAAATGATTGGAGTCGGAGCGAAAGTGCCTTGGTTCTCGAAATTTTCGAGGGAATTTCGCTCGGGGGGGGTCTTGGTTACGTCGTTTTCGACGTAATATTTTATCTTTTTGCAGAAGAAGACTACTGTAGCAGATGACGACGATTGGGATGAAGGAAAGGGAGGGAAGAAAGGAAAGGGAAAGAAGGTAAATGGATATCGATCGATTTGGAGCATAGTTTATATGAGCGGGTTAGTGCAAGGAGTTGTTATCTGTTAAGGGAGGAGCGAAGGAGAAGGGAGGAGGGGCAGGGAAGGGAACGAAGGCGTCTACTTCCAATGCGAAGGATAGGGACGAGGACAAGGCACCTCATGTGAGTGGGGACGGGAATGAAGAGATTCGGGTATTTCATGATTATTATGTAGAATTGAAGGACACGAATAAGTTAGGAGGAATGTTGTTTATTGCATTGGTGTCTTGTTCAGATCTCCCTTGATGAGATCGAATCGTGGCTCGAGAATGTTCCAGAAGAATTGCGGTTCATCGTAGCTGAGAAGATCCATCCCGAGGTTTGTATCTTTACAATTTACCTGTCTCATTCCATAAAACACGGCCTGACAGAGCAAGCTAAATGAAGGCAGTAAACAGCTAAACAAAATGGGCAAGCTGGCAATTTGCCAAATTTTCAATTTCCTATAGCAGTATAGGCGTCGCTGCGTAGCAGCCCCTTTTGGCATGCGCGTAGCAGCCCTTTTAAGCATTATTGATAAACTTTACGCTCCTTTTGGACTCTTAATTTTGAATTTTTTGCATGACTCCTGAGAAGATGATCTTTCAGTCTCGTCTTTATTACGATATTCAGTACAGTAAGACTTTGCCTATTTCTAACTGCTTGCTGTGCCAGGCTGTGATAAAAAGCGTTATTATTACGAGAGAAAGACGTGGCAACTTTGTTAGTTGGTCTCGTACCTACTCTCGTATTACTGTAGCTACCGTACCCCCCATCTGACTCCTCCCACTTTTTGTCCTGGATTGCAGTGCAAGAAATAAGTAGGCAAGGTTTAATATCCTAAGTCACTCCTAATGTATCCTAATGTCGCTTATCTCAATCTAGAGTGTCTAAGATGATCTAAGAAGAGCCGACTGCTAAACTAGAATAGTTATTAGTATTGAATTGCAGTTGGAGTCAGCACTCGCCCACGCAGCCCAACAGCGTTTGGCTTCGCGGGAATTGGAGGCTCAGCAGTCAACGAAGAAGGCCCATCAGCAGATGAAGAGCAATGCGTTGTCCCTCTACCAGAGAATACTCCTCTTCGAGGCGGGGGCCAACACTTTCGGAGGTGCTCTTTCATGGTATTATATTGTCATTTACTATTTCGGGGCTTGTGAAAGGTTTCATGGGTAAGCCGGTCAAATGGAGATTGTATTCTTGCAGATGCGCTGTCCTCTGATCTCCGTGCCTTCCTGCTCAAATCGTTGTGTACTGACCTCTCAACGGACCTTCTCCTCTTCGCTTCGTCTACCGCTCCGAATTCTACCCTCACACAGAAGGTATCTTTAGAGATTGCGAGAATCAACGAATGTCTTGAGACTCGCCGTCTCCTGTTAGCTGGTCTCTTACCGTAATCCCTACCGTAACCCTCAGCAACGCGATGATACGGTCAACGGTCTGCCACCCGCATCAAAGGCAGCCTTCACGGCCCTTTTCGGGTCTCTGAAGGGAGACTCGTTGGATGCTTTCCATGAAGCTCTTGAGGAGGTGAGGGGACTCCTATTTATAGTTGAATCACAGTCGTATTGTCTAGGTGATCAATGATATCTCAATTATGAGCTCCTGTAAGTACGCAGATTACTGTATTTGGTTACCGTAGGTGTGCTCGCGTACGATCTGCGACCTTCCACTCAACGCGGCCGATAAGGAGAAGAGGTATTTATTGATTTATTTTTATTTCTCTGCATTTTATTCTACTTTATTTTTAATGATCATTACAAAATATCCTCAGAGCGGAGCTAAGCAACGCGTACATTGCTCTTCTCGAGGAGGAGGCTAAGGGAGGGACTGAAGCAGCTACCGTACTCCTCTCTGCTATACTACTACTGTACGCGAGACAGGTACGGTAGGCAACTACGGTAGTATACAAGTGGACACGGGTGGTCATCGTTTGTTGACTTTTTCATTTTCAAGTATCTAATTAGCATAAAATGCCTTTGTAATGATGACAGGAATGTTGGTTGTATTATATATACCTCGGCCCTCAGGGAACCTTCGTGCACGCCTCGGGCAAATTCGTCTCACAACTCCTGCCGCAACTGAAGGAATCGGTCGATGAGGTACTTTAGCTGTTTCCCTTGATATGCCCCCGTCCCTCTGCCTACAGTACCCCTCTTCAGACCCTGTTCACTATTCTGTCCGAGACCCAGAGTCTGGTCGTGTCTTCTCTGAAGAAGAAGAAGGGAGATGAAGGAGAGGAGACGGCCCGCAGACTAGAAGAGAGTACCAAGTCGCTTAGAGACACTCTCTTCGCGGGCTCAAACTCACCCTGAGGGAGTGTGTGTCTGTGTGTTTATCTGTCAGTCTGTCTGTATGTCCTATCTTTCCCCCCAGCTCCGACTATATCCCACCCGTGTCTAGACGAATTGTCTGTAGTTGTCTCTGTTCTTCACTCCCCTCTCATTACCGTATCCTTCCCTCGGTGGATTACTGTATTCGATTTCTTGGAATATCTTGTGAACAGCTACTGCATTTCATGTCATTGCCAATGCCGCTAAATATTATATCCGAAGAGTAGCTTATAAAGAGATTTTATATTATCCATTTTGGGTTGTCTAGTGGAGGTTAAAGTGGTATACCTCAGGAGATACTTTGCGATAATATCTCGTTATGTTATCGGACGAGTGGTGGTCTTTAACTCTTTGGCTTTGTCTTTGACTTTAGCTATGCAATGATCCACAGGGAGAGAGGACTCGCTCTCTCTAGAGTCTTCTCGGAAGAGATTCGAGACATTTTGAAACGAGCGCCGTAGTGTGGTGAGAAAAGACGACTACCGTAAGACGCGTGAGAAAAGTTTTGAGAAGAGGAAAGGAATGGGATATTGAATAGAGTGAAGGTTCGGTTTTGTAGAGAGGCGGTCCG
>LS894028.1:12252-36404 GCA_900490955.1 Micoletzkya japonica | reverse complement strand
AAGTGGAGGTTAGGGGGGGTAGAGTTTCGAAGGAAAATCTAGTGGGATCTAAAGTTGGGACCTCTTGATAGAGTTTGGAAGAGATAGGATGGCTCTGGCATTCTGTAGAGAAGATGCCCTAAGGGTAGCTGACTGTCTAGCGGGATAAAGGGCACTCATGATGGCTGTAGCCATGGACTCTTTGTTTACGTGGTCGGTTATTTGCCATAAATCGAAAGAGAGGAGGGGAATATTGAATTGTAGTCGCAATTAGACAGAGTTGGATTCTTGCGTAGTGCAGTCATTTCAATGACTTCACACATTCATACATCATGCATATGTCGTCACCACAAATATGACTCTTTACTTCACACATTCATACATCATGCATATGTCGTCACCACAAATAATGAAACATATTGATGGGAATGCGCAACTCCATTGAATTCAGGGCAGATTGCTGGAGGGTTCATCGGACCTGCTCGAGGAAGTGGAATCGAGAGCGCGATACAACAAGGAGAATGTCGACGAACTCTTTACGGTATGATTGTAGTTTGTAGTTTGCCGTTATCGATCATTTTTCTCCATTTCTTACACTCCCATGCCCCGCACTCTGCTTGTTCGTTGCTACGCCCTCTATAGATCGGTATTGGTTTCAGTGGATCGATGGGATCATTGAAGAGGATAACGACGAACTTTCTGTCTACCACGTGGTCGTCAAGAAGATGTCGAGTGTGCTGAGAGTACTCATGTTTGGAGGAGACAAGGAGGTTCGCCAGAAATGATATCTACTTAGATAACCCGAAGTTAGGGAAGGATGTTCAGGTTTTAAGCGGTAGAAAAAAGACCAAACTGTTGCAGAGCGCGCAAGAGGCGATCACGGGGCTGAAGATGGTTGTATACCAGTTTGAGAAGCAACTCATCGCGGATAGGAAGGTGAGGGAATGGAGATGGAATGGTTGAGAGGGAGGGTGTACGGTAGGCTTGGCAAGCCATTCCTAGATTAGAGTTCTGTATAGAGGAATGGGAGCTATGATGACTACTCTATCGTGAAAGATAATATGAAAAAATGGTCCAAAAGAAACCGGTTTGATGATCTCAATATGCAATAGCTCGCGAAATACCGTAATCCTTTGTAAGGGCTGCCTACTCTCTATTCTGGGAGACATTCTATCGGTTCACGCTGAGAAGATGATTGGAGAGATGTCGGAGGGTGAAGAAGTGAAGAGGGAGGAGATGGTGGAGGGCGATGAGACCAGCGATGAATCTCCACAGGTGGGGGGGGGGGTTCACGGGAGTACGGTAGCATGGAAAATGGGAATGATGATGCACTCACTGTTCTTACCGTTTGTACGGATACCTATCCACAAACGACTCGAATTATGCGAAAGATAGTTAAAAGCGAGAAGTTATGACCTGTTATCCCCCAACCCGTGGACTATTCCTGTAGTAATGATGATACCCGGATATTCTAGGGCAACTATTTACAATGTGAGTAAGAAGAACGAGAAAGAGTATCATTGGCGGTCGCTATGACGTGTATTATGCGTGCTGTAGGTTCCTTGTACCCCGTGGATTACTGTAGCTATTACTGTATCTATTATAGGATTCGTCGAAGCACCGGTCCCCCCTTCGCTGTTCTTCCCTTGTACAGAAAGACTTGTCTCCCGTCTCCCTCGCTTACATTATGCGAGCCATGGTCAGTTACTACGCTTTCATGTCAATTGAATACCTTTCTAGGTCCATAGATCCCTTTCTTACTCTCCTCAATGCCTCATACTCATGAAAGCCGCAATTATGAAGGATACTCAAGAGACCCTTTCCACTTCTCTAGATAATTAGGCTCGAGAAACACTACATCGAATCCATTTTAATGACGAATGCGCGTATAAGCAGTTATCTGAGAAACATAACCCGAAAAGGTTTAGTAGAACTTGCTTACCGTGTATAATTGCAGAGCAGTCGTGCGTCCTCTTCTACCCCTTCCCCCTCCATTACCATATCCCTGCCCTCCCCCTCCATTCCCCTCTCCCTTCCCTCCCCCGCTCCCTCGGATACCGTATCCTTCGGCTCTTTTCGCTTCAGGACCAGAAACGTGAACAGGGAAGAGAAGAGAAGGTGCGTATCGTATGCAGTGTTTATGCTATTTTTTGCTTTCCTCTAATGATTTATTAGCATTCGGTTGTTTGTAATATTTATAATTGTAGATCGACGGGAAAGGTGTGCGCAATCGAAGCTGCGTCTTCATCCACTTCTACTGGATGCTATTCGAAGAAGAGAATGATGGGAGAGAAGTATTCATGCCATTTCTGTAGCAGGAACGACTTTGACGGTGAGTAGTGTTGACTATCTCACGAACAGGATAGTCTTAAAGCTGCCCACATTTTCACTTTTTGATAATATGGTCATGAAAAGGATGAGCGGGGATTATGGGATGGACAAGGAGAGAGGGGGGGATAGTATGTATTGCAGCGATGGAGGGAATGGCCGATCACGTATACGAGAGACACAGGGAACCGACCTTCGAGTGTGGAATATGCGACGTGTTCACGCATGACAGATTCTATCTCAGTGAGCATAGAAAGGAGGTAAGGAGGAGGGCATGGAAATGGCTACTTCTCAACCTTTAGAGAATCGATAGCTTTGGTGAAATGAGGACTAACGTCGAAGCTTTTTTTAGTCTGTATTATTCCGATATCCCATTTCGCGTCCTCTAATCGATTGATCTTCAGCACGTTGGCTACCGTAACGGGG
Source organism: Micoletzkya japonica (assembly GCA_900490955.1). Taxonomy (NCBI): domain Eukaryota; kingdom Metazoa; phylum Nematoda; class Chromadorea; order Rhabditida; family Diplogasteridae; genus Micoletzkya; species Micoletzkya japonica. The sequence goes on along the minus strand of LS894028.1, from coordinate 33,671 downwards.
AGAGGTTCTGTTCATTGTGCGATACTCAGTTTGCCTCCCACCAAGGAGCCGTCGTCCATCTCACGAGAATCCATCCTGTTAGAGTCATCCACGAACGACCTCCCAAGGTACGGGGTACGGTAATCGTGATATTATAGGTGGTTGCCCTTGATTTATACCATGCCAAGTCTTTTTGCTAACGACCGATATGTGGAATAGTGGACCTCTGTTAGTGTAGTAAAGAGACCGGTTATATAGGAGGGAGTGAGCGTAGAGATGTGGTATTCAAAGGCGGGGCGTAGTCGTAAGTAGTTGTAAACAACGGAACACTTATATAATCCCCTCCGATCTACCGTAATCCCTGCAGGAATCGGCCATTTCTCCCGATTCGCCCTCCCGCAAGAGAATCCACAGTTTGAGTGAGAGTTGTAAGAGTATCGCGGACTGAAATTAGTACAAATTACTTTATACTTTATTCACAGATCTGAACTTTTGCTAGGTTTTGTCATTACTATAACTTGCAATAATACCATACTGTGATCGTGTCTTATTTCATCTAACCTCGTTTTTTGTTACTTTTCTTGTTGTTTTTTTCAAAGATTCTTTTACAAAGTACAGAGGAATATTACGTGTATATTATCGATTCCCCAGTGTGTTTCTCAGTCATTTATAGATCTTTATTTTCCAATTCTCATACTTTGCATTAGCTACACAATGATTTTGTCCTGACAGAGTTTGATCAACTGCGCATAAAGCATTTACTACCGTATCTGAATGGTTTGATTGTAATTTGTAGCGTATCGATCGCGAACTGATCTACAGTATGCACGAGAGTTACTCTCGAAGGGAAAACATTTCAGACATCTCACCTTCCTTACCCTCACATATCGACGCATGAGCGGACCTTTACAGGATACGGGTTTTAAGGTATTCCTATCGTCGGATTACTGTAGCTTCACTATCGGGTTCCGTAACCTTACACTAACTCTTCTGTTTAGGGTGGATTCGAATTCCCATGGCCCTTCCCCAAAGGAAAGCCTTCAGCTTTCTATCGGGCCAAGTCTTACGTTACAATGATGGCGGTTGGCTTTCTCTCAAAAATCATGTTTATGCCAGGTAATCCAAGGGTTTTCATTGGGTGCTTCTTTTGAATTACAAAATTAATGAATTATAGGTGCGAATAAGTTGCAAGTGGTGAATAAGGATGTGCTGATGCGACTGGTCTCGGATCGATCCCGTCCCCTCGTTACCGTAACCAATCACCGATGCAACATCGACGACCCTCTCATGTGGAGTACGTGACTTTTCTCCTTCTCCTTCTTCTTTTTCTTAGCTTTCAAGGATGAGATATGTTTCACTCCTACTTTGCAGCACTGCAAACAGTTCGCGAGTTCTACCGTAATATCGATAGACAAAGGTGAGTTGGGTTACGGTAGTTTGCCAGTATTCTTTGGGGGTATTTCTTGGGGGGAGGGTGGACGTAGTAACCGTGTCCTGTGAATACTAGCTTCTCCTTACTTCTGGATTTTCTGATAATGTGGGGTTGATATGGGTGCGGTGATTATAGTTATTGTTTACTAGACCCAAATGACTACCGTACCCCTTTGATGTGCAGGTTCACTCTCGCAGCTCACAACATCTGTTTCACGAAGCAGTTTCATACAACGTAAGGACAAGTAGTACACGTTGAGAACGAGAGGAAATGGGGAAAGAACAGATGGAACGAGTTAGAATGGGGAAAGGGCAATTGAGAACGGAGAAGCGGGTCCCGAACGGAAAACTTGTGGAGCGGTTTGGTACTGTAGAGCTATTGTCTTCTTGATAGCGGAAATTAGAGGCTTCCAGTAACAGGAAAAATATTATCGTTGTAGAGATAGATGAACTTATGACATAGGAGGCATGAAACGTAATTCAACCGGGTTTCCTTCAGCATGTTCTCTCTCGGTCGATGTGTCCCGTGTGTGAGGGGAGAAGGAATTGGACAGAAGGTAATCTAGTCGAAGAGTGACTACCGTAGTCATGGAATACTGTCGATATTCAGGGAATGGACTTCTGTCTCGAGAAGATGAACGACGACAACGCGTGGATACACGTCTTCCCAGAGGGTCGCGTCACTGACAAGCCCATTCGGTAGGCTGTTCAGGTTGCGATTACATCTGATTAATGAAGTCGTGCTATTAGTTAGTTCAGTTTGCGATAGACTACCGTAACCGATGATGTTAAGGGTGAAATGGGGCATCGGTCGTCTGATCCTCGAGGCCTCCCGTGCCCCCGTTCTTCTTCCCATCTGGGTCGATGGAATGGACAAAGTCTGGCCAACTGTCAAACCGTACTATCCACGATTCGGACACGTTTGTCGAACTTTCCCTCGGCTTGCTTTGGTGGCATTAGTCATTCATGTCTGCTCTGAGAGCTAAGATGGTAATATGGTCAAATCATTAGTCGTATAGGGTGAGGCTGGTGAGGAAAGCTTTGATCTCTAGTCCACGATCTAGTCCACGAGCGCTAATTTCTCCTCACTTCCTCTCTCTTTTTGCCCGTCTATCATCTTAATGAGTGTGTGTTTAGTGTGAATATCCCTCTGATCTTTCCTCCTTCCCTTCTCTTCTTTGTTTGTCTCCCTTCCAATCAACCGTGAAATAGTCCCTCTATCATTTCCTCTCATTATTTACTCTTCTCATTTTGCAGACTGTCAAGATCTCAATCGGCGATGCAATCGATACAAGTGATTGGATCAACAAGGTGATTCGGGGGGATGGGAACCTGGCTGGGTTATGTTTCACCGGCCATGGCAAAACAGGGAAAGCAACAATTTGCGAGGTTCTACCGGGACCAATTGTATCTATTTACTCTCTTCGACAGCTCAATCCCCGCTTTTTATATGGGAATACGATTACAACTTGTAGACGATAGACATCTTACCAAGAACACGAAGGTTCACTATTCAATTAGACGAACGAAACCAATTAGGAGATTACTGTAACCAGGTTACCACCATACCAAGTGAAAACGGGGAACTCCAGGGATGGTTATTCCTCTGCCGGTCGTAATAACAATAATTAGGGAATACCCTGATCCTACCGTTTCCTCGATTTCAGTTTAAATCAGAGGACGAGGAAAGTGGACGGAAAAAGGTGGCCGATCTAGTGCAAGCTGCGCTCTTCGGGTTGGGGGAGAGGTGGGAGATCAAAGATCATCTTCACCGCATTTATAGAAAGCCTTACTTTTTTTATTCTTCACGAACCATTTTGTATACTTTTTGAGGGTCGGTTCTATTGCTCCCGGGACACTGAAGGAAATCGAGGACAACGACAGTTCACGACGGAAATACTACCCGTAATAAGGAGAACACGTAGGATCTTTGCAATTATCTACCTCCTAGCTAAAAGCGCCCTGCTTTACATTGTCTTTCGTTGAAAATGTTTCCAGTCTGGTTGTCAGTCAAATGTTTTTTCGAAAGAATCCGTTATACGGTCGATAGGATACTAGATTGGGTCGCCTTCCGATTGATAAATCACTGAACGTCAGAGAGTTTTTTGAGACGATTTGTGAAACGGAAGAGGAACCATAGGCCTTAGGAATTGATCAATTGTTTTGTTGTCAAGGATAAAGGGCAATCGGAGACGGAGAGAACGACAATAAGTTGTGTTCCCTGCCTGAGGCATGACCCTGTTCTCGTGATGAGAGGGCTTGGGAGGGTGTAAGGGAGGGGAGAGGGGGGAAGAGAGAGGTAAAGGGGAGGGGGAGGAGTCTAACGAGGGAAGAGCCGGGCAACAGAGAAGAGAAATGCACGGAGTGAGACGGTCGTCCGTGGATGGAAGGATCGACCATCGATCCAACTCGAGCAGTCGACGAAAGTCCTCCATTCTCGAAGTCGCCGAGACTCATCTGGTGAGGGGTTACGGTAGTCAGCTTGCGATAGGGGGAGGGTACTGTAGATCGTCTTGATCGTTCTCCTTCAAGGGTATTGCCGCTTTTTCATGGAAGTAAGCTGTAATGAGGGTGATTTTGGACATTTGTAGAGAAATCTCTGAACCTTTTCACAATAGGCCACTTTATCTGCGACTGTCAAATCCGAATTCGAATCTCAATTCGTTGTATGCATTATACTCATTGTTTCTTTGCATAGACTCTGCGTTAATCTCATTGTCAGAACACAAGTTGCGCCTGTTATTTACGTGAAAACGAGGCTGTTCGTAGTCAATCGATAATGTCGCTGTCACTTGAGAAGTCTTGACAAGAGGAATGAGTAGACTGCTGAGTGTATCGTGCACCCACTTGCATTGAAAGATCACAATTACTAGAAGGTGCTATTATTAGAGTTAGCTATCTGTGTCAAAAAGTCGTTTTAATAAGGGTACAGTTTGCGGATAGTGATAGACCATTTTCCTCTCGAGATACCGTAATCCGCGTAATCGGGTCGTTGGTTCAGGACAAGAACACGATAATCCTCATCGTCAACGTCTTCATTCTCATGATCCTCATGGGTATACTGTACATGGTAGCCACTTCTGCGATGTACGCCGGAGGCAGCATTCCCCCCGTGGGAAAGGACGAGAACTGAGCGGGATTACGGTACGTATCGCGAAGTGAAGCGAATCGCAAACTGAAAAGTTCTGAAACGGAGTGATCTCGGAGTTGTTTACTGTTGTGCCCGTCCGTGTGACCGTCACAAACATTGCCTGGGGGTATAGTCTCGACTGAGTATCCATTACCCTCTTCTCTCTTCGTATTCCCTTGCACCGTAGTGACCCCGAATGATACTCCCTTAGGACTCGAATTTCGCTAGTATTTAGAGGGGCTGAGAAGAGGAAAGGGAAGGGAAGGAGAGAGTTGTTTTGTGGCATACACCAACTGACGGAAGGGACCCTTCCTCCTTCCCCTTCGACGTGCACTCTCTCCCTCCCTCTTCCCTCTCAACCCTCTCTCCCCCTTCCCTGTTCCCTCTCTCTGTCCAATCACTCTCAACTCATTCCTTTATCACACAACACACGTAGTATCACGGAAATGAGCAAAAATGCCAATCACAAAAAGTATCTACCCTCATCTGCCAGGCTTCAATATCACAATCTCTATATAGAGGTAGCCGGAATGTATCTACAGTATGTACAATATATCTACAGTATCTCTTCTAGGTGCTCACTCGCCTCCCCACCACTTTCTGCCTTTTGTCAATCTTCACTCCACACACCGCACACGTCTCACCACCGCCCTCACCACTACACCAGTAGCAGGCTGTGCAACCACAGGGACTCATACGAACAGGACACACGGGAGTCTCAGTGTCGCACAGTCTACAGTAATCCCCTCCCGGACTACCGTAACCCTGTCCCTCGGTCGGCAGTCTCGCCCTTCTCTTCTTCCATTCTCCATAGACTAATCGAGAGAGGGGCGTAACCAGTAACATAGCATCTCGGAACAGATTCCACAGCAATTCTCGGTTCTGCTCGTCCATATTGAGTGCGCCTGTATAGTACTAATAATTCCCCTTACCGTACCCTCTTCTGTTCTCCCTTCCCCTACAGTACCCCTACCGTATTCCCTCTTCTTCCCCTCCCCTTTATCTATGTGCGATTTGACACACCGGTTTTACTCTATTTTTCCTCCTTAAGTGGAGCCAGCAAGATCATAGGCGTAGATAAGCATAAAAAGCGAATACTTGCTGACTTCATTAGAACGGTAAAACGAGATAAAAAAAGACGAGGATGTAAGTGTATATTTGTGTGTATCCCGGTTCAGTTTCCTTGTTTTGCGCCTTCTTGTATACAGAAAGAAAACATAGATCCCTTGTTACATTCTATGTGTTGAGATAGTTCGGATAAAGATGAAAAGCTCAAAGCTACCGTAGCCGCCGCTTACCGTACCCCCTCTTACCCATGGTTGGTGGATGGTCGTATTTGGTCCGGAGTGACAGTACCCGTTCCTCTATCGAACTATTGCCTCCCCTACGGAGAAAGTGTAGAAAGTGAAGGAGAGAAGCCATCTGCGATAACATTTCTCTTCTTCTTCTTTACACGTTACAAATTGACAACCTTTCTCTTCAGCATCCCACATGTGGAGACTAGTTTCCTTTACTCTCGTGTACCGTAACCCTTTCAATTCTAGAACGTTCCCTCCCCTCCATCCCCGTTCGTTCCCCTCAGTTTAAATGACACGAAGGAGAGAAAGCGACTGCATCGGTCGGGCGGTATCCCTCCACACGGCACCTTGCAGTGTAACACTCTCTCCCCTCTTCCCTCTCCCTCCCCTCGTCATGACCCCTTTACTCTTTCCCTCGCAAGACCCTCTCTCTTCCCTTTACCTCCCAAGTCTCTCTCTCCTCCCCCTCCCCTCGTCTCTCCCATAATACTAATAACTTGACATCTTCCACAACAGACCTCTGCGAGCAAAGAGAGCCGCTTGAGTACTGCAGTCCAGCGTGGGTTCTGCAAGGGACAAACTCGAAATATTCATAAAACTCCCTTTAGCTCTTTAAATTAATAAAATAATAGAAAGATTTAGAAACCAATCTGGAATAGTAGTAGTGTCAAGGGAGGCCTTACATTAGCTAGTAAGTCGGGAACTCTTCTCGCTAGGTACGGTAGCAGGACGGAGAGGGCAAAGTGGCCTGCTTTCTGTCGATTGCTTATCCCCTCTCCATACGATATGTCCATAAACGACTGACCCGGTGTACAGTCTCAAAAGGGGTAATTAGCGTCTTAAGTACTTGTCCGGTTTCAGTACTACAGATTAGGAATAAAAGACGCAGCTGTAGTTATAGGAAGGTGGTTACGGTAGTTGTTTCACTTACTCCTCGTCAAGAGCATACTCCAGAAGGCAGTGTTGACGAGGAGTTGAACCTCTTCAGAGAAGGAATCGACTCGCGATTGGAGACGAGCAGGCAACGAGGCCACCACTTCCTCAAATGGGTTACGGTAGAGTCATTCCAGACTTGCCAAGATTGTGTGGCTACACTATCCCCCAACCTGCCACGAGTGCATCGCGACGGCCGACAATTGCGAATCGAGTGTGTTCGCGTCGAGCTGCACCACACGAAGGGTTTCCATCTGAAATTATTCTATGTGATAAAATAAGAAATAAACAGCTTCAATCTTTTCTGTAGTGTTCTACTATTCATACCGTAATCCAGATATCATGCGATGGTCCCAAACCATAATAAAATCACCAGTTTAGTTTTCAGCAGAGATCATTTTATCACTTTGACTCAAGTGTACAGTAGAAAACGTAACAAGGACCAACAATCAAACGCTTAAATTAATTAATTAGTTATGCTTCGTAATTCTTGGAATTGAAATCATCTATGTTGTAGAAGGCGGCTTGGACTGGCCGGCCAGCGAAGAAACGACCTGAATTATATTGATATTACTCGGATCCTGATGTACACAATGGGTTGAATAACCATCACAATTCTCACAGCCAGTGAAAAAATCACAATTCAAAAAGTATACAGTATACTCACCAGACTGCACAATGAATGCCTTGATAGCTTGAGCGACGTTGGTGAATTCGACGAATATCCGAACATCCTCATCCATCTGAAGGGAGAACAAAGATCACGATATTACGCTTCCTCTCACATAGAGCACGGCAAACAAGTGACAGACTTGTAAACAATTTGTAGTGGTTTTTATGCGCGAAAAGAGCTTCCTCCAATACTGCAATGCTACAAAAGAGATAGAAATTCGTTGACGAACCTTATGAATGACGACCGAGTTGACCTGTCCATACTTGGTCATTTCCTCTGTGATCTCCGGTTCCAACTCATCGTCCACTTCATCTACCGTAACCATGTTCTGCAATATCCCATTCCCCTTTAAGCTCTTGCACCACGACGACAAAGTGCATGAAGGTAAAGTAATCAGAAAAGTATTAGCACTAATGAACATTCCCCACTTACAGTAAGCATAACAACCTTCGTGGCATTTCGCATCGCATCGGAAATAGCTTGCTGAGACATCGGTGCTGAAGGTACGGTAATCCAGGAATATTCCACTCCTTTGGCTTTTCATAAGTATAGAAGCAACGGTAAGAAAGAATACTGTACAATATAGCAGTCCAATAGTTCATAAATCAATAACTACCGTACCCTGGGGTGCTTCGGGTGCCACGATTTTTCCCATGTGACCCTTTCGCTCCACTTGGATAGCCTGGAAGGTATTATAATCACTGTGGAAACTCTTGTAAACCCGGTAATACTTTGCCGATATGACTAATGTCGATAATGACACAAATAACAAAAAGGAGAAAAGATGACAAACCGAGGATATTCCCTGCTCGTCCCTTCCCAAGCCCGATCCCTCTCTGTATCCCATCTTGCTCATAATATTCGCCGCCACTCCCAATCCCCTTCCGGTCTGGGCAAAGGGCATTTTGAATGGAGCGGGTGCATTCCATTTCGGGGGGTCCACCTGCAACGATTGCAGTAGACGATATCGGCATAAAGGTATTGCGTAACAATAAAAACAATGTTTCAAGCACAGACCAAAGATCAAAGACGAAACCTTAGCTGATTCGGGTTCCTTGAATGGTTCTTCCTCGATAAGGGACGAGGGAGGGGCGAAGGCTGCCCCCATCTCCCTCTTCTTCATCTCCTCCTTATGTTCCCTCTCCAGTCTCTCCGCCACTTCCCTTGCCGCCTTCTCACGAAGCTCAATCAGATCAATAGGCGAGGGCTACTGTAGTCTAAGCTTATTGTCATAAGATTATGAGGGTTCATCTAATAAGTCCAGTTGGCACCTCATTTTGCTGATGTTTACTTCCAAATTCCATAAAACCACAGTATACCTCCTGCTCCTCCCTCTTCTTCTTGAACATGTGATAGTCATTCGGCAGAGCTGGCTGGTACTCCTTCGTTATCGTAATCTCTCCGAACAGATTCACCTGCGAGGGTTGCGGTAATCTACTGATATTAGCTCACTAGCGTAGATCTAATTGCAACCAAAGCGAAAGATTTCGGCATTTTTTCTATTGTCGATCCTCGGATTCAAATTTGTGCTCCGACGGTAATGATTCCGCCTTCCGTTGGTTATTTGCACTTTTCGTTGTGCACTTATGCTAAATAACGCAAGTCCAGTCAAGAATCTTGTATGAATAAAGATGAAACTGACGTCATCATCCAAGGCAGCCTTATTGATGAACATGGGTAGGGACGAATCGTGGACTGCCTTGGCCACTACGGGTTTCAGAGGAACGGCCCGAGCTCTTCCGGTCAGATCGATTACTCCCGATGACAGGGGCTTCGGCTGAAGGACTACTGTAGGCTGCACGGATGATCACCATAGATAATAGTAGACAAAAAAGAAATAGCAGACTACAATGAGCTTTGACCAAGAATCTAGGTTCCTAAGTAAGCTTGGGCCAAGATACCGTATTCCACGAGTAGCTAATTCCCCCAATAACTCACTACAGCATGCATGTTGACTGCGGGCCGCTCGGAGTTTCGCTTGTATTGTATTTGCGACTGCAGAAATTGCATGGAGATCTTCGAGGGGGCAGAGGGAGCTGGCTTCTCTGCAAATACGACTCATCTTCCCCTTACCAGACAGCAGATCTAGCAAATTATTCTAATAGCTTAGTTATAGTGGTATTTAATAAAGCCAATTAGGTTCTACAATCTAAACAGTGTCCAGACGTACTTTCTACAACAGGCGCGGGGGCGACCTCCTTCTTGGGAGGGGGCGGAGCTATGACGTCATCGTCATCGTCGTCATACAAGGCCATCTGTAGTGAGCAATTCCTCGTTCATCTCACCCCCAAGAGGTATAAAGTACCGTATGAACGGAGTACAAAAGGACAAGCAAGATAATACATCTGAACATTTATACAACATACACGTGTGGACAAACTGAGTACCGGATTAGTGTGTTATCCCGTCATCCCGTTACAGTATACAACTTAATGATACAAAAGATCAATATGTGAAAAGGGCCATAGTTCTGAAGAGAGCCTTGCAGAGATGATATTCGAACTTAGTTCACACCCGAAATAGGGGGAAGATGTCTTCGCAAGGAGCAAATAACTAAGGCATACATTGAGCCTCGTGAAAACCGCAGGAAAGACATGAAAAAGAAAGTGAAGGGTTAGACGTCACTTGAAGAGGACGGGGACAGTTTCGTTTGTGGTGGTGTTCGATGTTCTGTATGTAGCAGAAGAGTTCGTAGGGGGTTGAGAAGGGATGGGTGAGGGTGAGGAGACAATTGCCGCAGCTGAAATAGTAACAATCAACTATGCGAACAGTAAAAATGTGAAGACCCCGATGAGAGGTTTACTACAGAAATGCTATTATTATTACTATAATTATTAATTTGCCGAAACACAAGGAAAATGTAACTAACGATGCATTGCCCGCCACACACTGCAGATTGCTGTCCCCACAACGGGGACAGGGAACGGGTTGTTGGGAGATCCAATCCAATTCTTCCGCCTCTAACGACTTCATGTACTGCTCATCTTCCGACAGCATTTCTCAAGAGAACAGCGATTTTCGAGTACTTCTAGCGACTAATTCGCCATACCTCGTTCGATTTCCGCAAACATTGCTTCGAAGATAGCCATTTGTTCGTCGACATCAAACACGGCATCCTCTTCGTTAACTGCACTCCACACAACGTTTGTTAGCTCTTCCTTTGTCAGATTTCCCCTTCAAAATCTACATGAACTACAGTAATCTTAGCTAGCCAACCTTCTTGCGTCAATGTTCCTCTTACGCAGATCAAGTAGTCGCATCTTGCATTTCTGCAAATAACAATTAAGTAGAATTAAATAAGTAAAACCACCACATACCTCTCGTATTCCTTCCTTTCGATCACTGAGCCGTCCAATATTTTTGTATTGAGAGAGGCGTGCGTTATTCATTCTGCAATAAGAAATAGATACTTAACGAAATACGAAAAAGTGACACTGTTGCGAACTACAGGGTACATGGATTCAAGAGCATGGTGACCGGGCCGCACTAAAGAGCATGCGAATACTACAGTATGCCGAAAGACCAAAGAGAGCAGATTGAATACCGATATCGAGACGGGAAACAGATCTAGTACTAGATCTAGTAGAGTCTCCACAGAGAGAAGGAATAAGGAAGGGATTACGGCATACATGCTATTATCAAAACACCCATTGTAACCCAATACAATGCATACAGTACCCAGCCACCCTCAAAGCTCAACACTCACTTTCAGCCCTATAGGCCCCCCACAACGTTGTGCTGCATAGAACAGATTCGTATGCAAATTAAGAGAGTGGAGGCGAGAGAGAGCATGGAAATTAGAGATTCAAAAAGCTCGCTGGTAGGCTAATAAAAATCTAAATGTGTACACTGGTAGTCCCCAAACTGAAATAGTTGTCGGTATGCCTGCCCATGTATGGTCGTGGGCCCTAGCTAAACCGTTCACTTTTCACAAAAGGGAGGGGACTCCGCCGAGTTTGATTTCCAGCGCGATTCTTTTCGGGTCGATTACGTATTCTTTGCCTAACAAAGATCTTCCTTCGGATTCAATACCTTGGATTTCACAACCTCTTGCTGCGTAGAATAGATTCGTATGCAAATTAAGAGGGTGGAGGCGAGAGAGCATGGAAATTGGAGAGACGCAGAGATATTCGGAATTTCGGAACGCGGACTAGTAAAACGTCGTGCATTCTTAGTAATTTTGAGCACAGATTTTTTGAAATTGTGACAAGCACTACTTCTTAGGCTACTAGGGGGGGCGACCCTCGGGCGCCTCATGATGGAAGTAATGCTAAATACATGGAACGAACAAATACACGAGTAACAATTAAAAGCTAAATCCAAAAATCGACGAAAAATTCGTGGTGTGTCGAGTCACCGTGGTATACTGTATTTCGGTATTTATCAAAAGTCACTCGTAGTGGTCTGCATATTACGGTAATGGCCCAAATTTCGTGAATTTAAAAAAAAATATTTTTTATGTTTTTTTATTATTTCTTTTACTTTTCTATTCCACACACGGGTATATTTCTCAAAGGCTCATCCTTATATTTGCTATTAGGTCCCTTCAACAGAAAATATAATTTCGCAGGGAATGACCAGTGTTGTTCTTTCTCTCGCAGAGTACGACCCGAAGACTTCGGGCAGTCTTTCTTTTCCTGATTTCGAACTTACAGTTAACCTGGTTAGGAAGGTAAGTAAGTGACTTGATGTTACAATGGATGTCTAGCAAATACCTTTTTGATTCCAGGACAAAGATGTCGCTCTATCCATTTCTTCAAAAGATGAGAAAGGAGACTTGCAAATCGCTCATTGGATCCCGCCCCTTGCCTTCTTCATTAACTCGTGAGTTTGTTTGCAGCTGCACGGAAGAAATCTTATCGGCTTGATCAATTAATTGCTTGATTGATTGGCCGTGGTGAATTGCAGTAAATTTGAGCTCCTGCAGTTTTATGCGAAAAGATCGTTACAAGATTACAAGATTCAAAAAGTTTTAATGTCGGATGTACTTATCGATTTTGGCTGTAGTAATAGTGAAATAGCTTTGTGGACATTGACCTGAGACAACGTGGTCACCACTACCAGTACATAGAACGAGAAGCATAGGGCGCGATTGTCCGATCGGACGTTAGGATGGGTGGCTGCTCCAGGGAATCCTAGTATAAAATGCTTGTTAGGATGGCTGCTTTTCATTTTCTCTATAATGAGAGGGTGTCTGCAGACATTTGAGGACAACACCAGATCATGTATGACGAGGGGACTGAACTTTCTAGAACCATAGGCTATTCTATTTCGTCAGTGACACTATAGTATAATGAAGTTGTAACAAATTGTAAAGATTGTCACCCAATCACTTTTGTGTGGTATTATTTTTGGAAAATACGCCTCCTGTTATCGAAAAAACAGTTCTGATTTCATAACTATATATGCAACGTCGGTTATATAGCCAAGGTGCTTTGCAGACGTTTATCTAGGCTGTCTAATTAGTATTGAGGAAAACATGACACGCATTCATAGGTACATTTCAGAGTGACTCCGGCTAAGTCGACAGCGTAAGTTTTTTTTCTTTGGTTGATGTAGAAAGCGCATATGTGGATACCTTACTGCAGAAATAAAACTGAGATGAAGATTGTTCACTTCTGCAAGAACCTTTTGAATCGTAATCTATTGTAATCTATTCATATTTTTAATGAATTCTGTTAGACTCTCTTCTATGCTTTGCCCTCTTCTTTTCTGTACAAATCTGCATAGATTAACATAGGTGACGAACGGCCCGTTAATGTGCCTGTTATTGCAGTGCTGGAGAGTGGTCGATTATAAACGTGGAACAAAAAGCAAGTTGGGTGTATTGTTAGCTGTGATGCGAAGCAGTGGTATGATGTCGAAGGTACCTAATTTCATGGATATGTAAGCTTAATATCAGATAGATGAACGGTAAGGCTACCCACATTTGGTCACATTTTTTTTGGAATTTTGCTTTGCTAATTCTCAAATTTGTTGGTAATTTTCAATCGAGAGTCTTGATAATTTACAATTTTGTACAGTAGTATGCTTGCTTTTCCTAATATGATCATTTATTTTGTAAATCTATGCTTTGTGGAAAGCTGTCCACGTATGTATGTTACACTGCAGAATGCTTCCTATAGACCCTGTCCACATGTGCTCAAGACCGTTAAGCAGTCCCATTCCAGTTTTAAAGGGAAATGGAAGCCAAAAAAGATTGGCTTTCATATGAAAGTTTATCGCCTAACTCATACAAAAATCGAAATCAGAGCGCACATGAATGTATACTTCGCGAGATATCCTAAAAATAATTTCCTAGCCAAGGCGCAATCTTTCTACAGCGCATAGTAACAATGCAAACGGCATCGTGTTATTCCCGGAACAAATCGTTGCATAAAAATATTTTTCAATTTATTTTTTTCGCTTTTATGTTTATTAGCGTCTAAGGAACATAAGTATTACCATATTCGATTCCAAAAATTTTGTCGCTTCCATGTCCCTTTAATGCATTTTTATATCCAGTTCGGAAGTGTCTGTGCGAGGAAGAATCTCGACATGATGTGGTCTTGATGGTAGAGGGACGACCTATTTATGCCGATCGGACTGTCCTCTCATCTTCTTCTCCTGTTTTCCATTCTTTGCTCAATGGAGATTTCAAGGAATCGGTACGCTGACACATCCGGTCGTCATTTGTGACTTTTTTATGGGGGAGGTTGCAGGAAACACAGTTTTATGAATGTGTTTTTGGGGTTGAACCCCTTCCCGCCCACAGATCACCTTATTTCCTAAGAACGAGGAAAAAACCACTTAAAATTTACCCTCACCTCTGTACTGTAGCACGACGTTTTACCCATTCCGAGTTCCGAAATTCCGAATGTCTCTGCGTCTCTCTAATTTCCATTCTCTCTCACCTACACTCTCTTAATTTGCATACGAGTCTATTCTACGCAGCAGGACGTAGTGCTGTAGATTGTAGATTGCCAATTCACATGACTACCATACTACAGTTAGTAAAGTATCATGACCTCGAAAAAAGTTCATACATGAGCATTCATTCTCTGGGAGATTGATTTGCGAGTTGTGGTGTAAAAACGTAAAAGTAGCCTCTCAAAAATTTTGAGATTTTTTTTAAAATGTTGAAACACGAAGCATTTGAAGGGAGCTCAATCTGTGGAATTGAAAGATGTTGATTACGAAGAGGTGCTCGCACTTATGCTTATTATTCACCAGAAGAAGTACCGTATTACGAATCGAAACGTAGAGGCGCTATTGAAGTAAGTTTATTTATTATAGCTATCCCTACAGAGTTGAAAATTGCAATATTCTAATAAATACTTCATGTTGGAATGCACTGCGCAACACGGCAGCATGGCCCGGGCCCTAGAGGGGGAGGGGTGAAGACCATCACATTATGAGACCGAGATAGAATAGGAGCACGATCAGGAGCATGGAAGAATGAAAGAGTGTGTGCAAGGCCTCCCCCCCCCCTCTCGTGCTCGGGCCAACTGATGAAGCTTCACTTTGTCCGCGACAGGCTGTGCAAAGCTAATCATATCATTTCAGACTCTGTGATCGGTTCCATGTCCAGCTCGTTCAGTGGATGTGCCTCACGTTCCTTGTTGAGACATCGTCTTTCTGTTCTATCGAGAAGATCATCTTGATGGACAAATATGGCAATTCTACGCAAAGGAGGGAGTTATTCGAGACTATCAACAAGGTATGGTAACGTTGTTTAAAAAGAATTGATATCGCTCTTTAAGAATATTTTCCCCGTGAGTATATCTGCGAAGTTCAAGGAATTCTCTCCCGATTCGCAGATAATTGTGTATGAGAAACTACACTCTCTTTTGTTGCAAGCGAAGGAAAAGGTTTTTTTTTACTGCTTCGTTGTATTTTTGTTGGTTTTTTTAAAGTTATTTCGACAAGAAAACAATCTTATTCACGACTAATTTAGAAATACCTAAAAGTATGCGATTTCCGAGTAAGCTGCTTCAGGGCTAGTTCCTAATATTATTGCGTCATTAGATTAGGCCACTAAATGATAAAATCCTTTACATTTTTAGCTTCCCCGGAACTGCAGCAACAAATGCCGAACTGTGTTGCTCGATACCCTTAATGGTAAATGAAGGAAATTGGATGTCGCAACCCTATTTTAGACCTGATGAGAGTTCTCTAACTGTAATGCTCACTATGTAGTGTCTCATTAATGTCATTGAAACCCGTTGATAAAATTTGTGATTATTAAACGTTGTTTTCTTTTCAAGAACTATGTCTTATTCATAGGGTGTACATGTACGTGCAAAATCATAATAAACTTACATTGTGATCAGTTTTTAAATAAAGCTGAGCCGAATTGCTCGCGTTATGGTTTAATCGCTAAGTTTGGAATTAGAAATTCACCCAAAGAGATTTGTATTCGACAGATGGCGAAGTGCAGCACGAGTCTTCGACAGACGGACCAATCGGATAGAGGAGTGGCCACCCGGGTGGCTGATCTCTACTGGACACTCGAATCCGTGCGAAAGGTACGAAGGAGGGCTGGCGAGTCTTACAGTTACCGGAAGATTGTTGGTTTCCACAGCACTCTTGTGCTATGCGTTTGAAAAAAGTTTTATATGGTTTTTTTTACAAAAGAGTAATTGTAGGGCAAGGACGCGTTGGTTCGTCTTCTGTCGGGGAAGGCGATGGATGAGATGCAGCCCGCTTCGTGGATTCCCCCTCTCGCAGTCTCTCTCAATGCTGCCTTCATAAGCGCCCTAGCCTGGTTAGACATTCCTTCAACTCCTCTTCTTTGTCTACCAAGCAATACTCTTCAGTCAGTGGTCTGATGGTAACTCTTTAAGGAGGCCGATTGCGGACATTGCGACGGTTGGGTGAGACCTTTGCTTCTCTTTGGCTTACTCTTTGAACGATGAAGGAGTTCAATCAGCTGTGACCTTAAGAATTGCTTTAATCTCGTTTCTCTTTAGCGCGTGTGAATGGCTAGTAGAGAACGTGGAGAATCAGTGGATCAGCTGTGAAGTCGAATTGGATTCCAGACAGTGGTTCGATCCAAGTGGTAACTTTTTTCATTTTACCTCATAGTTTATTATAAAAAAAAACTCAAAGATGCTTATAGAGACGGGTGTTTGCATTTATAGTCGCCTTTGAAGATTTAAAGAAAGCTGGCAGGAAATGCTGGAAGTGTGCTGTTGTAGTCTCCTTCCCTCCACGAGATTCAGACCGTACCCTTCAGTTCGTGGTAGTCTCTGTGAGAGACAGTCTCCCTCTCACAACGTGCTCATCTCCGTGGAGGGTCGTTCCCTCTTCGCCAATCGATCGCTTCTCTCCGCCTCTTCCTCCGTTTTCGACACTCTGCTCAACGGACCCTTCAGGGAATCGGTCAGTCCCTCTCATCATAGGTTATGCAATAAAATTTTGAAGTTTTTTGGTTCCGTAATGTGGATGGAGGTGAAAGCTCTTTGCTTCGTATAGTGGACAGTCATGGAAATAAAAAAAAAAACCACACCTCTAACCATCACAATAGAGCGACCTATCGCTTACGATAACATATATTTAGGGAGCTGCATCGGTTGAACTCAAGGAGCTTTCGTATGAGGATGTTCTCGCATTTATGCTTCTCGTTCACAGGGAAAACTACCGTATCACCGACACAAATGCCGCGACTATATTACGGTAAGAGGGAACGAAACTCACATCATGTCATGTAATATCGTAAGGATTTAAATAGTCAGTTTATCGTTCCATGGAACTGCAGATTCTTTTGAAAGCACTCAACGGAGCATTTGATTTGTTTGTTACATTCAGCCATACAAATTACCATGTTTCAGACTGTCTGATCAGTTCGACGTGCGTTTCATTCGTTTCGAGTGTTTTTCTCATCTCACGATATCCTCTTCCCTTTCATCGATCGATAAACTCCAATTAGTCGATCGATACGGTGACGCAGCGCACGCGGCTGAGATGGTCGGACGGATTACTGTAAGTATTGTATTTTATAACTTTGGATTCGGAAACGTTGCGGGTCAATCGGTATGAATAGCTGAATACGTTGCTAAGAAGTTGCAATGCTTCCTTTAGTTTCACGAGATAGCTGAGCTTTCGCAATAAATGAGTCTCACGATGATCCCTCTCACATCAGGACGTGGTTACCGTATGCAGTGACTCGAAAGTCTTGCATTTGTCACCCAATCTTCAGTTGTCGATATTCAAGAAGGCCTTTGGTCTCATGTCGGCAGGAATGAAACAGGTACGTTATGATCAATAAGAATAATATCATGAAGAATTAGAATAATATTTAGGCATACTGTAGATTATCTCAGAATGTCTTCAGGTGGCGTACGTGTGCAGTGCAAACTGTCGAAGTCGGATGGAGAATGTCTCGTAGATTACATTCCTACTTATTCCCTTCACTCACTCACTTGTTATACTTACCTTGCTTTACTCGTTTTTGTGGCTATTCTAGCAAGTCGACGATTTAATCGTCTTCCTGTGGTATCCCCTTTTACATTGTACTCACTAACCTCATGATCCGCTTCGTTTTACTCTTAACAATCTATGTGTACATAATCTTCACTTTCACATTGCGATATACTTTAAGTACCAAAAATAAACCAGAGGTCGCATTAATTAATAGTATTCTCGCAGAACATGTTCGAGACATGGAGGTTACGTATCTGACCCGTCGTACTTGGGTTACTGTAGTTCAGTTACGAGCTTATCTGAGTATTTGCATTCAGTTGGTCGTTGTCGTGGGACGATGCGTCGTGCGGAATCGACGTTATTTGCTCCCTACAGACAGGTTGGAGTATTGTAGTTACCGTTGATAAGCAAGTCTTGTTGCATTTCCGAGTTTTCATTCACAAGTCTCACTTTGAATCTTCATTTTTTGTAAGACTACCTCACCTTGGCATTTTTTGAAATCAAGACCCGTAGTTCCAGAAGTAAGTGAAAAGGGAATGAAAATGCTTAGTAACTTTCAAATTTTAAATATTAGTAACAAATATTTTACCACGTTGGTAACCGGATTGGTCATTGAAATCGCTGTCATTTTGTTGTTTCTTGTTGATGACAGATGAAGTTTCCCTTCAGGTGGGAGTAGTCTGTGGGAGTGTCCGACCGGTGGTGAGACATGTTCACCAAGGAAGACAGATGCACTCTCTGCTCTGCGCAGTCGACAACACCGTCGTACACTACCGGTTAGATCTTGGATTATGATTATTATGCTAATTTCATCTATTATTACTAATCATCTTTATATTCACTAGGATAAGGTGCGATGTTGAAGGCGAAAAATGACTATGCAGGGCGGATCGACTGCGAACTGTTGCCGTGAGTGATCCCCTGATGGGCGTAGTGACCGCTCTTGCAGCTGACGGAAAGTGAGTGACGCGACGCACGCGCGACGCGTTTGATGTGCAGGCGGGAATGGCTGCTTCGTTGCAGGAATATCTACGCGGCGAATGCACGACACATCTCCGTGCTGCCCCTGTGTAGACAAGTCTCGAAGAACATTCGGATCGGAGAAGAGACTGAGCATCTCGTACTCATTGGGGAACAGCTTGTTGTGGTGGGCAGTTGTTTCTTTGTATTTGATTTATTTAGAGCCTGGTTATTAGAGTAATAATTAATAAACGATTGATGTGCAGGTAGACAAGAAGAATACAGTACACATTGTGGATGTGGAAGATGGACTGACTAAGCTGAAGTTGGAATGGACTAAGGAGGCTTTTGAGATCACCGCGTTACTGCATCCCGCTACTTATATCAACAAGGTCAGCTTAGCTTTGTAAAACCTAGTAGTTGAATCTACTGTAATCTGTCTAATTTGCATAATATCCATCTTGACAATGACAGGTTCTCTTCGGGTCGAGGGACGGTCGTCTTCGATTGGTGAATATTCGGAGTGGCAAGATTCTCTACGAATTCAAGCCCGGATGCAGGGATAACTCACGGTTTGTGTGGCTTTCTTATCGAGACATATGTACACAATTTATTGCTTCTCCTTATACCAATGAGACATCAAAAGTTTTCCTCTGCAATCGATTATGACTACCATACCTTCGCAGGATTACGGTTCTCGACCAGTCTCCTGCCCTCGATATTGTCGCTGTGGGACACGAATCGGGACGAGTTCAGTTGAGGAATCTGAAGACGGACGAACAACTAATGGAGTTTAAGCATGAACATGCAATCTCTGCTATCGGATTCAGGTACGATAGTTGTACTATGATTTACTGGGATCGGGAGTGTAGGGCCAGTTGGGGATGTTTTGTTTTTAAAGGCATACTAGACGCATGTTGTTGATATTATTAGCATTTGGGTTGGACTACTGAAGTCTCGGTAAGCATTTTCTTTACAGAACAGACGGGGAACCTCTAATGACAACGGGAGACGTGAGTGGAGTGATGGCCGTGTGGAATCTGGAGAAGAAGACATTGTTGGGAAGGATCGGAGACGTCCACTCGGATACCGTACACCTCGTGCACTTTATCGATCGAGAGGCCATTATGGTGGGTGCATGTTGACTTGATTACTTGAGGTTACGGTAGATTTGATAATATGTTTATTGTGCACGTGGTCAATATATAGGTAAATGGGGAAAGAAAAGAAGTTTGTAATGTTTCCCTTGCAGATCACGGCTTCGGAGGACAACTCAGTCCGCGTGTGGGTTCTGGACCAACCCGATGGAATGCCCCGTCAATTGGTCATCCTGGAAGGACATGCGAAACCCGTGAATACCGCACTCTTCGCTTCCAAATACGAGGTACGGGTTACGGTAGCCTTTGATTCTTAGATAAAATAGTCGGAAACGACGTAATCAAGGCACTTTTTGCCTTGAAAATTTTGAAAATCAAGGCACTTTGAAATTCTACGCCGTTTTCTTCTATTTCCCGTTTTTCTATTCCAAATATAAGTTTGGTAAACTTTATGCCAATTCTGCTCAGATTCTGTCAGCTGGAGTGGACGAGAGTGTTCGCAAGTACTCGGTAATATCGGACACTCTTCGACAGAAATTGGGATCTGCCGGAATCATGTCCAGGTTCATTTTCTTCAGAATTTTTCTGCTAATTAGGGGTGTCAAGGCTCTTAAGATGGTTTATGTAGATGAGCTGATGATATACCTAATTTTGAGATCGAAGGCCAAGTCGAAAGGCCGCGATCCGCACTCAATTCGCCTTCATCCAATCGTCGAATTGGCGTACAGTTGGACCCGCGAATCGGCATGGGATAATGTAGTGGGAAGACACGAGAACGAGGCGATTGTGACCACTTGGACTACCAGGAAACAGGCACAAGGAACGCATAATGTAAGCAATACACGTTATCGATTGATTGAACTTGCCATATCGATTGGTTATTGGGGCTCAGACTGTTTCCATGAAGAGTAAGTATAGTTCTCTGTCACCCCACAGCCTACAGTACCCCTCTTCAGCTTCTCCACGATCGCTTCAAGACCGTCCCTTCTCTCAAGGGTACAGTAGCGACGGCCGTGGCCATTTCTCCGTGCGGAAACTCGGCCTACATTGGCTACTCGAGTGGTGAGGGTTACGGTAGTTGAAGGGGAGGGGGTTGATTACGGTATTGCAAGGGGGGTGTTGTGAATGAGGAATGTATCGCTATTTCAGGTCACATAGATCAATTCAACGTGCAGAGTGGTCGGTTCGTGCGAAGCTTTGTCTCAGATAAAGAGGTATGCCATCATTTTGGAAAATCGATGATATTAAAATTGTTGTTATTAAACGAAAAATAGACTCTTTGTGCGCCAAGAAGTGCCTTTCGTATCTTTATCAACACGGGTAGTATAGATATACGTAAATATTAGAAAAAGACGAGATTTTGTGATGCTTATTTTTCACGCTGACGAGCTCATAATGAAGCTATGACTTATGAGAGGTCCTGTGAGGGTGAAGCATAGCCACACAGATGCACTCCCCCCCCCCCCCCCCCCCCCCCCCCCCCCCCCCCCCCCCCCCCCCCCCCCCCCCCCCCC
>LS889953.1:11804-26064 GCA_900490955.1 Micoletzkya japonica | reverse complement strand
CTTTATGAAATCTCTAGACTCATAGATATTCCTTCACATTTTAAGTAATCGCAATTATCTTTTTTTCCGGAGATGGTTCTTAGTAAGTAAAGGCATCCTAAAGGGAGGAATCAATTTAAATTATCAAGATATTGAAAATTCAATATTAGTCGTATTTAATTAATTACCCAACTGAGCCGGCCGTTAGGCCGGCCTAGTAAAATAAGAGAAAGATGTTCGGCTGACCAGATACGCGCCGACCACTCCCTCCCCCTCGAAGGCCTGCTCATACGCGGTCACTGCCGCGTCGCCCTTCACCGCTCCTGCAATGTGCAACTAGCAAAACTACGCTGTACCCGGCGATCCACGAAGCATGCTGCGGTCGCCCTGCTTATGTGGTCCAGGAGCTTCGCTCCTGGACACACAACACAGGGCGCCCACAGCACGCTTCACGGATCGCCTAAGCTTTTGTGTTAGGAGGGGGTGGGCGCTTTCGGAGCCCACTGCTCTCAATACACCTCAACTACATTAGTTTATTTTTTTCACGTCATAGTCAATGTTTTCGGAGAATCAATGCATACATATGAAGGGATCTGGGAAGAGAGGACCAACCGCGCGCCGCAAGAAATGAGAGGCGAATGAATGCAATGAATCAAGCAAGGAGGAGGCTATAAAGTGCGCGATGAAGGGTCATGAGCGAAACTCGAGAGAAGCGAGTAGTGTGCCTTGTTAGGGCAGTGGTAAGAGTCGGAATTCATTCTACCCAAGTTCGGATCACGCTCGCTCCAATCGTTCTTTTGCACATTTCGCCAAAGTATCCTCGAAAAATTTCAAAGTTTTTCTCTGATGACTTTTTGACCAAAAATGATCCCCGTGCTCTGAAACGCATTCTGACAAAAGCAGAACATTTTTTGAAAAATTTCAAAAATATCGATTTTCTCAGCCAGTTTTCAAAATTTTCAAAAACACAAAAAATGGTTCCGAGGTATGAAGAATTGAATAGGGGTCTTGTAAGAACTTTTTTGAAATTCGCAATTCTAAGGAAATAATCGACCTACGGACAGACAGACAGACACACACACACACAAACGGAAAAATTTGCAGTGATTTGCTAGTAAGAAGTAAATCTCACTCCAGAATAGAGCATTCCATTCGGGTCTTTTTGATGTATATCTTTCATACGTAATTCATAACCGCGAAGCGTCTCGTAGCGAAACATATTGGTCAAAAAGACCAGAATGGAATGCTATACTCCAGACAAGCCTGCTTCACGTATGTTTCAACCCCTTCATGCGCATTGTCCTTGCAGTACCGTCAAGCTAATAAACTGTGGGCCGTGTTTGAAACACTTGAAACAAGGCTATATCTCGGCTGGGAAAGGTAGTACAGAGTTCTGGTTGGAATTTTTAGAATCCTCAGGACGAGATTTATTTGTGTATCAAGTCTGGTAACGATTCCTCAAGTTTAAAGACCTTTAAAACGTAAAAATGTGGCATTGGAGAGGTTCGAACAGGGATAGCGAGAATTTCTAAGATAAAAGCCGTTTTAACCGGTTTAAAGCTGTCTAATCATCACCAAACTTGATACACAAGTAGATCTCGTCTAGGGACCGCAGCCTGATTAAATCGTTTCGCGATTCCGTTGACGAATGTTGCAATGGAGCTACCGTAGTTAAGAAGCCCCAAAGTGTCCCCTATTTGAAAAATTATTTCACGCTTTTAATCCTTAATTTTGAATCGGTTTTGTTGTCGTTGCATGCTAAAGATACCAAACCATCGGAAAAGCTTGAAAACGCGTTAAAAGCATAGTTATGCTTACTGCAAACACAAAAAGCGATATTTTACTACGATGGAGTGAGACGGGGCTTCTAATTTTAGCATTTTTTCATACTATTCGACCTATAGAAGCCAACAAAAGCAGAATTATCCACCCCGGAATTACCCATAAATCACTACTTTTCGAGCAATTCGCAAAGCAGCTACCGTAGTTTTCTATTACGAATCTGACTTGGCGCCACCACCGCTGCGATTTCTGCCCCGTTTCAGTTGACAGTCTCTCTCTCCCCTTTTCACTCATTTTCTTCGCCTTTACTAGTTTTACTAGTTTTTCTTATGCTTTTCGTGACCCGGTCCACCTGTTCTACACAATTTACTAGCTTGACGGCACTTCTCCCCACATGTCTTACAAAAACTAGATTGGCGAATCGGTGAACGCAAAACATTTTAATGAGATTGAGCCATGAGCCACCCTTCCTCCACAACGTAACCTCACCTACTACCGTTTCTACCGTAATCCTTCCTCACCCGCCAAAACGCCGGCTCCGGTCGCGGATCCAAACTTGGTGGGGGCTCCGGTTCCGAGGGAAGCGACGAGGACGGATTGAGTGGCCAGGGCCGAGGCGTCGCCTGCGGGGGCACCACGGCCGACTGGAAAAGGAGGGACAAAATATTGCATAGTTGGTTTGATCCATTGTGGCGAGAGCATACAAGAGCATTAAATGATCTTAATCCTGCACAGATAAGGTTGGGTGAATTGCATTCATAGTGCAAGGCAACACATACCAATAAGCACGTGGGCGAGCGGTCCGTGTCCGGGTCTTCTCCACTCTCCTCCCTTGTACGGGGAGGCAGACGGTCCCGAGCCCGATTCCTCAATATAAGTATTATTACTTTATTGTATATCTTACGTAATCTACCTTGGAGTATAAAACGCAAATTAACTTCTGACTATGACCAAAATCACAGCTACTAGCATTCGACTACGGATTCCACAGGGTGGCGTGAAGCGCCAGACGCAATGCGCAATGCGCAAGACGCAACGGGCCGTACCGCCTTGACGGGCGCGTGGACGTCCCCGTATCCCCTCAACGTGTCGTGGTCGACGTTGATTCCGTAGAGGACTCCCTTGCCAGCGACGAGATGAGAAGAGGCGAAGGAACGGAGGGAAGAGGCTGCAGGGAAGGAGGGATTACGGGCATCGATCAAGTAGTGACGTCGGACATATTTAAAGTGTCTAATACCCGTAATCATTACGGGAAGTAACGAATAGAAAAATACTTGCCGAAATTTGTAAGATGTCGGAATACAAACGTACCTTTGATCTTGCCAATGTTATGCTCCTCTGCGTAGGTCGAATTAGACAGAGAGCCGTTTCTGAAATGGAAAGCAATGAGACGGGGCTAATATTATCTCATTTACTGTCAGCTTACTGGAGAACGAAAATAGAAAGTTTCTGTCAACTATTGAAGAACGACCATACCTATACGCAGCCTTGAGAACGTCGGTGAAGACTATATCAGAGGGACGAAGATAGGCGAGGTCCGTACGGAGGGAGGGGAGGACCTGCGAGGAGAGTAGATGGCACTCCGAGGTTTCAGCATTATACTCACTCCCCCACGACCGTTTTGCACCTACATTTAAAAAACGGCACACACTTTCAGCATACTGTAACGGGAAAATTTAAAAAAGTGCTACCGCATGACGCTCTCACCACGAAAATGGGCGCGTTCATACGCGTTACGCCTCAAATACCTTTCGAATATCTCGTTTCTATCGCAAACTGAACTACACTATCGCGAACTGAAGTGTGCCGCTTCTAAAGCATTTTTGATGTCTTATGTTAGCTCTGCCCATATAAACGGTCGTGTCCCTTTCAAGATATCTCTGGGACATGCCGAGTGGTAAGCCATAAGCATAAGCGTAAAAATATATATAAATACTGATTCAATAAATAAAAGAATAAATCAAAGTCAGCTGACATCCTCCAGATCCCACTCCTTGAATGCGGGATCGGCAGCGATGTGACCGAGGATGGAGAGGGCGAGGTTGGATGAGTCACGGGGGACGGAGACACGCACTCCCAGCACGTCTTGGGTGGAGAACGACGTCTGAAAAGGGGAGGGATCGCGGACGGAATTATTAATCTTAAATGTATTATAAACACTGTTTCTGAAGGTGGGTTGCCCAACGATTTATACAGACGGGAAACGGAAGCATATGGAAAAAGAAATATGCAGACTAGTGAAAACACCCGGAAACAAATCAAGAAAACTAAAAGAGGGGCTCCGTCACAACCAATTCGGTTCTTCAGTAAACGATAAAGATAAATTCACCACTTCGGCGCCAACATGCGCTGCGCTCCACACCAGTTGTGCTCCACCGTACTTGGCTGAATCACAACCCACCATGTTCCTGCAAAAGAAAACTGTAGAATGGCAGTATCATACAGTACAAAATTACACACTTACAGTATCCCAAAGAGACCTACAGTACTCCCTACCGTAACCTTACCTGATATGGTGCACGAGACCCGCCTGGTTGGCACCTTCATAGCGAGAGCCCGCACGGAAGGCAAGCACCTAGAAAATTATTTCAGATATTCACGAAAATAGACTAGTCGGACTATTTCATAACCCTCTGAAATGCTGCATGACTCTATGCTGCCACGTGATATTTATGCTTTTCGTTCATTTTGCACCATTGAACTTGAAAAGAGTACTAAAAATAAGTAAACCGCTTGAAAGGAAGAAAACCCCAAATCAAAGTATTTCTCACAAAGTGCGCGATGGGCCCGTATCGCTCAGCTGAGGCTACGGTAAGCCCCGATGGCAGCTTCGTCTGTTGCTCGGAGGCCTGCAAAGCGAAATACTAAAGGATACTGTACTGCGAGAATAGCTAACAAAAGTTGTTTACAATTCCTTATCATTCACTAAAGTTGGTACAAATACGTATACTGGTCTACGTTTCCTTCCCGCATTCCTATCTTACGACTACACATGGTCTACCTTAGTTTTATGCCTAGACTCTAGAGTGTTGCAAAAAAACCTAGCTTTTTTTTACACTGCGCCGAGTTTTCTAAAAAAAAGAACATAGCTCTTCCTTACAGAGATACTACAGTAACCAGCCCATCTGCTTCCCTCTACAGTATTCCCACCCCTCCTACCGTACCCAAGTGACGGGTGCAGCCCTGTGTCCAGCTGCGGCCGCGTGCGCCGCGCGAATCGACTGGCGGGACAGCATCTTAATTATTTATTGATTGATTACACTTAGTAAATTAAAACTTGTAATATATTGCGCACACATATAATAGTGACAGCAAAAATGCAAATAAGTAGCAAAGGTGGCTGCGAACCACGTTGATCACAAAAGGAGAAATAGTGGTGTGAAAATGTACTTTATTCCGAATCGCGAAATCATGCAGTAAGCCACTTTGACGGCAGTACAAATCAATGAAAGTGATCGACATTATTCAAGGCAACGCTTGTCCTTACGAGCATATTGCTAATCTCTACAGTCTATGTAATATTTAGTCTACCGGAGGCACGGAGAAATTGCATAAAAGCATTGCGTCCATTGAGCACATATCCAAAGAGATTTGCGCAGTCGAACGAATAATCGTTTTAATCCTCAAACTGTATATTACTGCGTTCGCCTCCCCTCATCGACAACAACGTACTGTAGCTATAAATCAACAACCTATATCATAATCTTCAACTACTGATCAGAGAAAAAGCGTATGAATACTTCACTTGCGCGCACACTCTCTAGCAGCTAAGTGATAAACAAAACAGAAAACAAAATCTGCGAACAGTCTACCGCGGTACCCGCATGCTACCTATGATAAGGAGGAGGGGTTGTGAGGGTACTGTAGTTTGTAGCCTGATACAGACCGACCAACCGACAGACACTCTCAACGGGGCACCTCTCTACTCCTTCCTATCCTTCTTTCCCGGATCCCGGACGCGTTGGAAGCTGGCATTGGCGCCTTAATGAGATCACAATTACTGACTTACAGTACGACTTCCATACTTAGGCCGTACTGCACTCCTTCACGAAAGCACGCCCAACAACATAACTAAATCTATTTCGAGAACGTAGCCAGTCGGTTGTGTTCAATTACGCAATAATAAGGCTAATTAAAGTTGCGAACCTGGGAGAACGCCAATCTTCTGCGCGATTCGCTTCGTTCCGCTCACAATCTTGCCGTCCTCGTCCACTTGAGTCTGCAATCAATCGGATGCGAGTGGAATGAAATTATATCGTAATCTCGGAACAATGGGTTCTGTCGGGGCAAACGGCCTGTTATCACTTAATTCCCTATAACCTGTACTTCACGGTATCTAAGTGTGGAAGAGTGCCACCTTTTCAGGTATCTTCAGCTGAGACCAAAATTCATAGTCACCTTTTGCAGAGTGAAGTGGTACACATCGCCATTTCCATCAACAGAGAACACCGAATAGCCATCGAACCACGACAACTGCAATAAGGCATAGTTAAATTTATATCGTATGCAATCCTTCCTCTGCTCTACATCATAAACGTAAAAAAATGGCAAAGCCTAGCCCCTTTTTTTCCCCAGAGAACTAGGAAAGCCAGATACAATTCTCGCTAAGCACGCTACAGTAACCCTGGCCCAACTTGCATGGTCAAACCGTCAACAACGTACGTTCTTCATTCGATGCTCGTATCGAAAGAGTTTGGGGTTCATGAGAAGGCGGGGAAGGGACACGTATTTGACACGCCATCGCAGTCGAACCGTACCGTCCTCCACCATCGGGTGGATGGAGATGGCCTGGTAATGGGAATATCAGGACTATTCGAGGATATAAGGATGATTGGAGTACTTTTCACAGCAAGAACAAGTGAAAGAAGCCCGCTGGCAACAGAGAATCAGCGCTTAATAGGCTAAATGTGGGAGAAGGAAGGACTGACCTCAGCCTGTACGTGGGGGAGGAAGAACTTCCACGTGACAGCCATCGACCCGATGTGGGCCTGTAGTTGGTCCAGACCACTGAAGGCAATCAATCAACCCTCCGAGACCTCACACTTTGTCCAAAACTCAAGCTGTTATTCATCGAATTATGCAATAAATGCTCACTAGTGGGCTTGATTCCAAAATAAGTGGGGGTAGTCCTGTTGTAGATCCAAGACAACGTACACAAGCTACTTTCGCACATGAATTACGTAATAGCTCCTCCTAACAAAGGTTTCAGAAATCACTATCTGATTAAGGTTCTCTCAAGCTCGTACTCACACAATCTTCTTGTTCATCAGTTGGTCTTCCAAAACGACATCCTTCCGGTAGAAAGTGTAGTCGAGTCGCTGGCGAAACATCAACGGAACCTGTAAGGAAACGATGGTAATAATATTAAGAAACTTGCAACTAATCAACCCTTGCACTGTCAGAATGCTACCAGGCCTTCACAGTCTCAACCGCCCAAACCTACCGTATCCTCGAGTCGTCTCGCGATGTGTTCCAGATGGAATGCCTGCGGCTTCTCGTCCTTCCTGTCGATCTCCCCTCCTCCGCCCATAAAGGCACCTCTAAGGGAGGTAGAGGAGGTGGAGGAAGAGGGAAGGGAGGGACGGCAGAGGGAGAGGGCGGCTGCAAAACGTAAGAAAACTTCAACAAGCCAAATTAGAAATTAGAAATTAGAATTTTTATGACAAATTAGAACTTTTTTCAATACCTACGACAACCATAATTTGTCTTCCTCTTTGAAATCATGGCCAAGAATAGCATCATACCTGTCGTTCGACTCATATGTCTAACCGCGAAGCACGCAGGTAGCCGCCGCAACGCGTGTGCAGTGCGCAGCAGCGTGGCGCACGTCGCGCACGACATGGCGGGGGCTACCGTAATCCTGTAGAGCGTCAACCATGAGTTTAATGAAGCGCAAGAAGAATCATACAAATGTGGAGCATATTGTAAAACAAGTTCACAAAGATAACCATCGGTTGCGAACCGGTTATACAAAGAAAGCGAACAAAAATTGTCCATTAATCTCTTTATCTACATCTTCAAATCCTAGTGGCTCTAAGCAGCAACAACAAATAACAAAGCGGTTTTCTACAACATTCAAAGGGAGCGGGGTCCCGACTGGAAGACGTGCTACCGTACTCCCTCAGACACGACTGATTCGTTCAGCCTCGAACTCTTCCCTCAGCTTCTTCCTCCATTCCCTCTCCTCTTCTGCGTAGATCTTGTCTCCCTGTTCCTTCTTCAGTGCACCCAGAGCCTTCGCTCCCTCGAGGTCCGAGGCTGTCACCTAAAGCAAGTTGGGCACTTTTATAAAAGATAACCAAGAGTTCATTGTTTGGGATATTTATTTGCTGTTCATAGTGGTAACGATTAGAAAAATCTCAGCCAATAGTAAAAGCTAAACACTTACCTTTCGATTTACAATCTTATAGATCATTCCCTCCTTCGTAACGTGCAAATCGAGTGCTCCCTCGATGACATTGATCTTCGGCTGCAACAGGCATTTTCCACATAATTACTGGTATACTGTACTAAATGCAGCAGCCTCTAAGGTTTAATTTTTTTTTTGCTATTTGGCACTGAGAAGCGAAAACATTCTATCTATTAGTCTAGTCTAGTATTGGTAGATATGTTTGAGTATTGCCACCCCTCTTGGAACAAATGTACGAGTAGAGAAGCGAGAAGTGATTACCTCCTTCTTGGTGAGGAAGGAAGGGAGATAACTCCAGAAGTTGCTCTCGAGATAGGACAGACGCCACAAGAGAACTACCACATCCTCCCCCTCGTAGACGCATGAACCCACGTACTGACAGAGACAAGTTATTTAATCTCCAGTAACTAAAACATTAAAAGACAATGATAACTGAAAGTGAAACTGTAAAGTATCATAAAACGGTAAAGACGGTACCTCGACTTTGTTGTAGGGCGACTTGTAACGGAAGTATATCCGCATCTTGGCAATATGGTTGTAGAGGGCGGCACGGCTTGAAAGCTGAATAGCTTTCATCATGGAAACTACACAAATAAGTTACTTAAGAAAGTGGAGAATCATACTAATCTAAAAAAGAGAAACAAGAGCTACAGTACAACGCCCCTTACATACTGGTCAGTAACTAACCTTGTAATTGTAAAGTTTGTCCTCGAATTGCGCATTGTCCACGACAATGTCGAAGAATGGCTTCAGACGGGCTTTCATGAGACCGGGCAGCTGAAAAGTTAAACAACTAGAGTTTCACGTGAAGTACCGAAAAAGAAGAATAAGATCGCAAACTAACAAAGTGCTCCATCATCCAGTCCACCCGCAGTAGAGTTTCTTTCGTCGGGGAGTTGGAGACTTCAGGAACATCTGGAAAATAAAGAATAGCACACGCGGAGTCAGCTTTCCGGTTTGATCGTACGCACGCGTGCCCAAGATACGGTATTCGGTAGGACGTGCGCTGTGTCAAACATGTAATAATAATATGCTGATGCTTGCCATTCACTCAGATTTCACTTTCATCTACTTATCTTGGGCTAGTCATGCTAAGGAGATCACTTTTGTGAATTATATAAAGGAATAATAGTTTTCATTCACTTTACTAAATCGCCAAAATTAAGCATGGTTGTGATGGCACGACCGTTTAAATCAACGCGCACGAAACATTTAAAATGCACAGCGAGTGGCGAACCGCGACGCGTACGTGGCGCGTATTGAGAATGGATTTTTAAGCCAAAATCTGACTACGGTATCGGCTCTTCAAAGGGAAGCGCTGTCCCACAGTTAGATGTAGGTTGTAATCGTACGTGGATGGGAAGGTTTTGAATTCCGCACCAAAAGGTGTAAAGTCTAAAACCCAGCACCAGATCTACCCGGGCGTCGCGGTGATACCGGAAAGCTCTGGCTCTGCTGACACCGCGTGGTAGCATACACTTCAGACATGAAAAGCTAATGAGAGACAAACAAGTACATACCAGTGGTGGGAGGAGTAGAGGCAGAGGAGAAGGGACGGTAGCTACATGTAGGAACGGAGAGACGAGCAGTGTCTTCCCTCATGGCAGGAGCGAACCCTCGGAGGAGGAGTGGCCCGCGTTCTGCAAGGAGAGATATGAATAAACAATAAAAAATAATTATGAATAAACGGAAAAAAATATTCGGCTTACCTCGCAAAACTAACCGAGACGCATTGAGTAGTGGTCGAACCGTCTTCATCCTACCCGTTGTGGCGAGCCTCTAGACGGCTGAAAACCAGTAGTAAAAAAAAGAAAAGCTTTGAAAAAGTGGAAACGAAAAGTATAAACGGTGCGTCGAGTGAAGTTTCATCGAGCGACGTTTGCAAAATTCCCGGCACACCGTGGGCGGGATTGAGCTTTACTACCGGACTAGAGTATTTTTAAATTTCGTTTTCTTGCGAATTGTAAAATCGTGCTTTACCTAGGTTTATAAGCGTAAGATATGTGCCCATATATCTAGGATGACATATAGAGATCGTAATGTACATGCTCTCCGCGTTTGAGTTTTGTATTTCAACCGGAATCGCTGTAATATGCCTAGTTTCAGCTCGTTCCTGGTTCGTAGAACAACAAACCGAGACTAGGCGGGCAGCTGTGCTATGTCCGTGACCCTCCACACGAGTGCCGGCGATCTCAAACTCGAACTCTTCTGCGAGAAGGCACCCAAGACTTGCGAGGTATGATTTGTTCCGGAATTGTGTACGTTTCACAATGTCATGCTGCGTAGAATATATTCGTATGCAAACTAAGAGAGTGAAGGCGAGAGAGCATGTAAATTGGAGAGACGCAGAGACATTCGCAATTTCGGAATGTGGACTGCTGAGACGTGCGTTTTCTTTTTCGAAAAAAAAAGATTAGAGTTTGAAAATATTCAATTCCACTTACAGAACTTCCTCGCGCTGTGCGCATCGGATTACTACAAGAACAACGTCTTCCACCGGAATATCAAGGATTTTATGGTACAGACTGGTGACCCGACTGGACAAGGTAAGTTGTGAGGGGCATTCAATCTAGGGAGGGCAGGGTCCAAAACGAAACTTATTTTAGCGGGGTGATTTGTAGTCTAGGTTATAGAACTGACTGTTGGGGTTCCAAAAAGCACAAGAAAAGTCAGTAAAACCTTATGTAAGCCAATATAACCAGAAAAAACGAGAGCATCGAAGCGCGAACCCAAGCCCTGTTTCTGATTCCCGGATCCGGAATATATTCGCAAATTAGGAGTAGATGGGTCAGGCTCATGCCAAAAATTACGGTAGTTGCAAGGCAAAACTCATCCAAAAGCGGCGATTTTGGGCGTTCTCCGGCGCGTTTAATTTTGCCTTTACTGTGTTCCCTAGCTCGAAAAGTGTTGAATAACATCGAAACCACAGCACGCAAAATCGCTCAATTTACGCTACGTCGTTTTTCAACTTTGAGCACTTACTTCTCGTGCAGCTTTTGGTGACAATCTACGTTTCCACATTTTTTATATCTTGAAACACACGACCCCATCAACATAAATTGGAAAATAAAGTAATATTACGGAGAAATTAATTTCCAAACGGTGATCACTTTGGCACCTCTTAACTACAGTAGCTTCAGACTGACCGTTCGTAACGAAAATGGAACGATTTATTCGTAGGGCTGCCCTCCCTACATCAATCTAATGGCATTTTAAAATCATATTTTATGATTTTAGAATCATCAAAATTTCGCTTTAAATGCGATAGTTGTCATTCAGGCAAAGGCGGTCAGAGCATCTACGGAGCACCTTTCGAGGACGAGTTCTCCACCGAACTCACAGTAAGCTACTCTTTTCTTTGTGGATATTTATTTACAACGTAGCTCATACAGGCTTTCATATGTCATAAATTCATAGGTGTAGATCTTATATGAAATAATACAGCGGGCAAGAAAGGCGGGTGTCTTGCTGCAGGGGTCTACCCACACATACAGATCAAGTAATGTAGCCAGGTGTTGTAAAACTTGTGCAGTAAGATAGATCACGGTAACTGCAACGGTGCCGCTTATTCGTGCAAAGAGTTCTCTAATAGTGAACATGTTAAGCACGACAAGCGGGGTATCCTGTCTATGGCCAATAACGGGCCGAACACGAACAAGAGCCAGTTCTTCATAACGTACGCCCCCGCCAAGCACCTCGACCTTAAGTACACCATCTTTGGACAGTAAGTACCTTTCCCACCTCAAGAATAAAATTTGAATTTAGCGTCATCGACGGCTTCGACGCACTAGAGGAGCTCGAGAGTATCAAGGTCATTACAAAAAACTAAATCTGTCAATTTTATTTGTAATTTAAAAGTATAGCTTTATACACATACTCAACAAATTCACTGTGCTTGTACATAGAGTGCATTTCATCGCAGTCGGCGAAATACCGTATACCCCTGCATTCCTACCGTATTCCCTCTCAGGTTGACGCCAAGTACCGTCCGGTGGTCGAACAGCGTATCAAGGATGTCACGATCCACGCCAATCCTATCGCTCTTAACCAGGAGTAGGCGCAGGTACGGTAGCTGCGCCTCTTCATAATAAGTAGAAATAAACTATCAATATATGCAAAACATGCGTGCCTTTAGTAAACTTAAAAAATAACGCGTGATATTTCACTTTTTAACTTTGTTGTTGCAATATCTTTGATAACCATGGATTTCAGGCTCCTCCGACCTACCGTAATCCTCCCATTGTCTCCCTTTGTTACTGTATCTAACCTATCCCATATATTTCCCCATTATTATTCCTCCTCCTCCGTCCCCAGTCCCTCTCAGTCCTCCGATCACTCAAATGTGCTGGATCGTGTACAGAAGATGAACGAGTACTACTCGCAGTATATCGAGGAGTATTATGAAGAAGAAGAGGGCGGAGATGGGGAATATGAGAAGGTGACGAGAGAAGAGAAGAAGAAGGAGAAGCCAGTGTGAGTCGAATTTTTATCTTGTTTTATTTGGGAAGGGGGATTAATCTTTATTTAATTCATGTTTGATATGGAATACGTCGATTAGTGCTAAATAATTGCCTACTGATATTCACGAATTGCATTTCAGCGCGTCTACCGTGCAAGAATTGGTCGAGTTGTTGAAGGATGCGCGGGCGATGGATATTGCGGTGTTTGGAACACAAGGAAGGGATGGTGAAGGTGAGGGAAAGAGTCAGTTTGCGATAGACGGAAAAAACCAATACTGTGTCACCTTGATGATGAAATCTATCTAAATGAGCCACCGTATTCTAATAGCTGATCCCTCCCCTACAGTTCTCCCTACAGTACCCCCTTCAGCCCCCTCTGGCCCCTTCACCATCCTCTGTTCTCCCCTCAACCCTCGTCATTCCCGAGCCATTGCTGCTGCTCTGTCGGAAACGACAAAAGTCTCGGATGGAGAGGTGAGTCATAAATGCACCCTATACGTTCAATCAAAGACTTGCTCTATGGGGCTTTCGGCCAATTGGTTCTGATCAAAGGGTGCCTGGAAAATGCTGTTAACCTGTATTGTTGTTGAATGTCAATAGTCGTTGGTCAAGTGAATCCATTTGAATTCCCGCCCTACCGTACTTTCGCCTTGTTCAGGGAACGCGTCGCAGTGCGAAGCGTGCGGCCGGATGGTTGGTGGTGCAGGTGACGGAGGCTGACACGATCGTACACGTCATGGAGGAGGAGGTACCGTAGTCCGTCTTATGAGCGGTATCCGGTGGTAGATAAAGACTATACAGGAAAAGTAGTAGGTACCAAAATCAAAATATGCCTATGTTGTTATGTTTGTCAAAAGATCATCACCTACGTAACTTTTAAACGCACACAAGAATAGCTGTTCTTGCAGGTTCGCCAGCGCTTCGATCTCGAGTCCATGTTGAGTGGTGCGGAGGAGGGAGGGACAGAGACTGAGGAAGGGGGAGTACCCGATATTCCCCCGCCTAGACTGTAGTCTGTGCTTCCTTGATTTTTTTGTATCTTGACCTTTATTGAGGATAAATTATGAGGGCGTATCAGTACAGTAACCCGTGCATAGCAAGATCAAAAGATTCAAGAAGAATACATCACTGACATAATAGTGGTTAGTGAACCGGCGTAGCAGGTTGAGGGAGGGCATTGGTTTACTTTGAGATATTTGTGAAGCTGCTGCACAGCCTGCAAAGAGTGGAGCTGTTTGCGAAACCGGGATTTAGTTTAATGAACTCCTAAAACGTGGCTTCGACAAAGTATGAACAAATCGTTTACCTCACAGTCCGTTGCAACTTTCCTATCTGTTCGTTCCTTGATGACTCTGCTTATCTGATTGTGAAGACAATAAGATAGAATGAATGAGAACAGTAAAGTAACTTACTGTATTCAATGCTATCAGACGGGTCTATGACAATTGAGCAACGACATTTGAGCAACGGCCGTATTTTGACCATTTGAGCAACGGCATTTGGGCAACGACAATTGAGCAACCGGGGTGATATCTCAGTCCAGAATCAACTTTTAGGGGTGCGGTTGGTTTTGTTCGACTACCCACCCCTTCCCCCTCATCTCCCCACTTCATTTTGCACCCCATCTCCC
>LS886053.1:28081-38109 GCA_900490955.1 Micoletzkya japonica | reverse complement strand
TGATGAGGTTCGAGATGATTCCATTGCCGTTCATTTTCTGAAAGGATAGGTACACTGAGCGAAATTTCACTAGCACACGCAACCACCGTGAAAATTCACTAGCCGGCTAGGGAATAATTCCCTAAAAACCGTAGGGGGAGGCTCGGATTTTAGGGAATTTTCGCGGTGGTATCGTGTGCTAGGGAATTATTCCCTAGCGCGCTAGTGAAATTTCGCTGAGTGTAAGCGAAAGTGTAAGTAAGGAAATGTCAAGTTAAGTAAGGAAATGTCAAATGTAAAGGCAAATTAATCTGCAAGTTGTGAATTTAATGAGATCATAAAAGTGTGTAAATACCTCAGCGCTGTCCTTCTTCACCAGCGGACTGCGCTCCGAGTTCTTGTCCACCTTGAAGCTGCCTGGAAAAGGTCATGTAGTATATATATATTTGGAAAATGTGTTTCTAGAATTGCATAAGCGAAACACGTTTCATGAATACCTACCTATACTCATGCATGTTAGGTTTAAGATTTACGTTATAATTTATCTCCTGTACCGAACAGTATGCTGTTGCTGTACTCAAAATGAAAGACAAGCAGCAAAACTCAATTCTGTAATTGTAAACGTGATGAAGGACTCCGCCGAGCTGTAAGCTAATCAAGAGAAGCTAATTTGCATAGCGAGAGAGCGAAGGGAATAGAGGAGAAACTAATCGATTCGATCAGGATCGCGCAGGAATTCAAACTCGGCGGAGTCCTCCTTTAAAAAGCCATGCATTCGAGTCTCGTCATTCGTCGCGCGCGGTCGCCTCTATCGTCTCTCTCGCCGCGGCGACGATGTCAAGACCGGGTCCTCCCCCGCCAAGGATCTGGCGCCCCGGGGGAGTAGCGCCAAGCAACGGAAGAAGTCAAGACGGAGCCAGGAGAGCTGCCCGACCAGAAGCAAGATCCCTGGTCATGGGCACGCTCAACGTNTGATGAGGTTCGAGATGATTCCATTGCCGTTCATTTTCTGAAAGGATAGGTACACTGAGCGAAATTTCACTAGCACACGCAACCACCGTGAAAATTCACTAGCCGGCTAGGGAATAATTCCCTAAAAACCGTAGGGGGAGGCTCGGATTTTAGGGAATTTTCGCGGTGGTATCGTGTGCTAGGGAATTATTCCCTAGCGGGCTAGTGAAATTTCGCTGAGTGTAAGCGAAAGTGTAAGTAAGGAAATGTCAAGTTAAGTAAGGAAATGCAAATGTAAAGGTAAGTTAATCTGCAAGTTGTAAATTTAATGAGATCATAAAAGTGTGTAAATACCTCAGCGCTGTCCTTCTTCACCAGCGGACTGCGCTCCGAGTTCTTGTCCACCTTGAAGCTGCCTGGAAAAGGTCATGTAGTATATACTTGGAAAATGTGTTTCTAGAATTGCATAAGCGAAACACGTTTCATGAATACTACCTATACTCATGCATGTTAGGTTTAAGATTTACGTTATAATTTATCTCTTGTACCGAACAGTATGCTGTTGCTGTACTCAAAATGAAAGACAAGCAGCAAAACTCAATTCTGTAATTTTAAGCGTGATGAAGGACTCCGCCGAACTGTAAGCTAAGCAAGAGAAGCTAATTTGCATAGCGAGAGAGCGAAGGGAATAGAGGAGAAACTAATCGATGCGATCAGGATCGCGCAGGAATTCAAACTCGGCGGAGTCCTCCTTTAAAAAGCCATGCATACCTCGCACGCTCGGCGTCGAGGGCGGTGTCGGTTTGGCCGAGTCCGTCACGACCACCGAGTGGACTGCAACGGTTAGATTATTTTAGAGCGAAAAAGCTGTTCTTAGCACATATTCACACATACAATGTTTGCTCTTCTGCTGCGTGTGTTTGAACACCGTTAGATATGTAGTGAAATAAAGCGATCCGTCAGTTCCTTTCGTTCCAAAATGCGTCTAATTCGCTATTCGGAATAATTTTGGAGACGGATCTTTAAAATTATTATCTGTCAAGGCCGCATGCTTACATCCATTGATGTTCGTCTCCGTGCACTCGGTAAACTTGAGCGCGGGAGGTGCACTGCTTACGATCGTTCCGCGGCCCCGCCGCATGCCGTTGTTCTGGTGAAGCTGAAGCCGAAATATGCAAATTAGCCGAAATATGCAAATTAGCAACTGGATATGCAAATATTAATAGCACTACTTCAACCAAAAGGTTAAGGAGTATTCATCAAAAGCTCGAGCATCATATGAATGAAAAGCACCTTCCGCACGCATAGTCAAAGCATATTTGTGAATGTAATAGCTTAAACTGGTCACTACGATTTCAAGAGGCTCACAAAACTTTGTGAAGCGTGATCATCCATTCCTGAGAAAATGTTAAAAAAATATTTAGCTTAAATTATTCACTCTCTATACTGGAAAGAGTGCGGCTGAGTACAGCTTTTCCGGGATTTGATGATTGGCGGGCGATGACGTGAGGCTTATTCGATCTAACGCAGACCTAGATTGCAACAGGAACCGGTGAAATGCTACTGCGTCAGCTTCCAAATGCGTCCGATTCTCCCTTTTGCACTAGTTCTATCGTCATACACAGCGCATTCAAGTACCTTGTACGTCACTGATGCTCGTGAGAGCCGTAAACAACATTTGTTCTTACTGTAAATTCGAAAAATCGTATGCTAATGAAGCAGTCTCTCTTGTCATGGCCACTTTGCATAAGCATTAGACTAATCAATGGTTATTTGCATAGGGATTTTGGCAAAATGCCATGGGACCTATCAGACAGGCGGACACGCTGTGTCATAAATATGTGTGTATAGTGGAATAAACCGATTCGGCAGTTTCTTCCGTTCCAAAATGAGTCTAATTCTCTCCCTTTTGCACACTCTCTCGCCCTATGTTCGGAATGATTTTCAGACGGATCTTTTTAATCCACTATAACTGTCGCATGTCACGACTGTCTGCCCCACCATGTTCAATCGTTGATGTGCTTCTCTGAATTCTGTAATTAAAAACCTGAACCTCAAAAACCTAACCAAAAAAACAAATCTGAACCTGTCGATTGAGCAGCCCGTACAGAATGAAGTTGGAGGCGGAGTTGATGTAGGGTAAGGCATGGATGCCGTACATGATATAAATGTACGTCGACGACGGCATCGTGAACTCTTCCAGCCAGATCTCCTTGTACAGCGAGTGCAGAACGGAGCACCAGTAGGGCGTCCTGAAAGAGTCATCATTGACCTTTGGTATTTGATCGTTGATCTTTGATCTTCGTCCTTACCAGCACACAAAGTGGAAGAGGCAGATGGCCAGCGTGTAGACGGCGATGTGGAAGACGGGGATCTTGTCGTCGATGCGCTTCCCGCGCAAACCCTGAATTCAAATTCAAGCGAAGCTCCGAAAACCGGACACCTGTGACATCTTGGACTGCTGGAAGAGTCGGGCGAGCATCGTGTAGTAGAAGTAGATGAGGAGTAAGAAGGGCACGAGGTAGGCCTCAACATGATATTAGGGGCTCAAACCAACCACCTGCTTTTTGTGTATCAGTTTCAGTTTTACACCTTTATCAGGACTATCAGTGGGTTGAGGTCCAAAGGAGGGGAATTTGATATAGATGTGTATGGTTGGTGAAAATGTTCCGTCAGTTGCCGTCATTCCCATTTTCGATGAGAGAGCGAAGCGGTATGAAGGGAGTGCGGACAAATTAGGAATGAGTTCACTGACGGAACATTTTCCACAATAATACGTATCTTCATTCTTTCACGCTATAACTCAGTCTCTGTGTCCGATAATGCAGCAACACTGTTATTTTGAAACCCTATATAACATTTGTTACTCCATGCTCAAGTTCTTCTTAGATGCACATTACGTTAATACTAGTGACTTATTGTTAGTATTGTTGAATAACTACTATATTTGAAGCAAATTTGTCTGAAGTACCCTAACAATGCGTGGTGCACAGCCCTCAAGTGCTCTCAATAGGGTAAATAGGGTAATAAAGCTTTCGAATAACATCCGATTGTTATTGTCCTACTAAATAGTTCCCTTTCAAGCGCAAAATTTCGCGGAAGCTGCGAAAATCGCGTACGCGATGGGCAAGAAAGATTAAAGGGAGGGGGGGGATGCCTTCGGGGCGATTTCCCGGAATTCCCCCGACCCAAATAATTAGCTCGAGTTGCAAATAGGCAGCTCTATTGCCTTCAGAGGATGCGCGCCTCTTATAGATGAATTATAGTGAAATAAAAAGATCCGTCAGTTTATCATGCCGAATATCAGGCGAGGGAGTGTGCAAAAGTGAGAGAATTAGACTCATTTTGGAATGAAAGTAACGGACGGACCGGCTTATTCTACTACTACTTGGTACATTCTTGCTGTTGGAGGAACGCGTTCGCTGAATTGTTTCTGCTTCAGATCCGACAGCAGATTCGTGTTAGACTGTGCAAAGTATGGCTAGAAAAAAAGAGAAAAGATAAATACTAGAAAAAGGTAGCTCACAAAGACGAAACAGTATAGCGAGAAGACGATAAACAATTGCGTGCCCAGATCATCGACGCATCTCAAGTAGATTATTAGAACATTAAAGCATTCAATCGTTGAATAAATCGTAAAACTGAATTACGAAAAAATGGTCCCTATGACGTTATACAAAAAAAATTTTTGTAAACCTTAGATTTTTTTGCTTAACAATTTCCACCGCAATATAGCAAACTGCGAAAGAAAATCCTGATTTTATTTAGCCTCACTTGTACAGATGCACCACTGTCAGCGTGTCGGTGTGGTTATTCCAGCTCTTGTGCACGATCAGTTGCTGTAAGCACGATTTTCAGGAGCACATTAGCAGAATATTGTGCATTAATGAAAGTGATAATCTAATATTGTAATATTAAAATAATAAAATTAAAAAAAACCTTGGAATGAGCATAGAACAGAATGGGGAGCAGCATGACGCAGGTCACGGCGAACATCGTGCCCAGCATCCAGTAGACGGTCCGTGGCGCCCGCAGGCTGTTCTGAATTTGAATTTCATGCTTCCCGCCAAAAATCAAATTAAAATTTCCTCAAATTTGCTTACTTCTCAGGAACATCTTGAATACGTCTCATGTTATTATAATTTTGAGAAGCTAAAAAATAATGATTTCCCGCCCAGAGTAAGATTCAAATGCAGTCTCTCATTCTACTACGGGTCGTGCATGTGCAATGCGGTCCTCTCCCCATAGTCTCTACCCGTCAACATTCCATTCTTCTTCTGCTGCCGCAGCCTCTTCCCATCCTGTCTCACTTCATCTCTTCACTCCTGCACCCGGTGCTCGTCACATTGTCCCTTTTTTCATCCTTGCAAGACTACGTGCGATGTGAAAAGCATGCGGAGAAAACTTCTTGCAGGATTGCGGAACAATTACAATTCGCTCCGCGCAACAATAAACGCTTGCTAAACTTTCATGGGCAACTTGTGAAGCACACATGGAGTCTACACACGGAAAAAACATGAAAATTTTAAAATCATAAATGTGCAATAAAGATTGGTTGTATACAGATTGGCTGTAAACATTGGGATTGGCTGTTTCCTCTTGGAATGAATGAGGGTTCCTCCAACCATCTCATTCATTCCAAGAGATATCCAATTAAGAGCGGTTGATTGATTGTGAGAGACAAGAGAGGAATGAAGAGACGCAGACAGCAAGAGCAATCTTTGCACAACTTTTTCTCAGCAACGGCGCAGTTTCAACTAAAAAGGAGAAAGGATGAGATTCAGGACATTGAGGGCTATCCATTGATGTCAAAAAATGCTTATGGTAGATAATGCCTGGAGGGGCCCTTTAATATGGTTGAGGAAAATGTTCCGTCAGTCGTCTCATTCCTACTTCCGACAAGAGAACGACGCGGTATGAAGGGAATGCAGACGAAGAATAGGAATGAGTTTTCTGACGGAACATCCTAGTGAATATAACTAATATTAAAATAGTAAATAATGAACCTTCAACGGATGGCAGACAGCCATATAGCGATCTACGCTGAAGGCGACCAGGATGAAGGTCGAGAAGATCTTCCCAATGTGCTCCAGCAGACGGAACAGCTTGCACGCGAACGTACCGAACATCCAGAAGCCGAGAATCTGAAGACAGTTTATGGATATATCATTTAGGCTCCATCATTTGATCAAAAAGGCTGCGGGCGAGGCCTTGAATATGGAGGAAAAGAAGACTTCATCTCAATGATCTTCAACATAAATGTCTTCTACATAGGTTAACTGAGCGAGCGTTTGACGGGATAATCGCACACGTGAACGTACCTGGTCGAGGATGGTCATCGGCAGCGGGACCATCGAGAGGAAGTCGACGATGCACAGGATGGAGATGTACGTCAGCGTCGTGTTGTGCCGTGCCCGGACCCTGTTATAATAAAAAATAATATACTATTAAAGAATAATAATATACTATTAAAGAATAATATCGAAGAATAATAATATACTATTAAAGAACCGCTCAACCCATCTCAAAAAGATGCGTTATATATTATATATTGGACCTTGCCCCAAGTCTCACTGGTTCCCTTATAGTGAACACAACTATAGCTCATCAACATCATACAATTAAAAGTGCGAACTCACTTCCTCAAAGACTGTCAAAGACTCAACGACTCAAAGCCCTATTACCGCACTCCGTTAAACTGCGTAGAACAGATTCGTATGCAAACCAAGAGAGTGGAGGCGAGAGAGCATGGAAATCGGAGAGACGCAGAGACATTTGCAATTGCGGAACGCGAACTGGTAAACGTCGTGTTAAATACCGTGTATCGTTCTTCACGTGGTGCACTACCGCGAGAATGGCCGAGTTTCCGCAGGTGCCCAGCATGAAAAGCATAGCATAGACCTGCAAAGGGACCCATTTTCATCTCTCCAACTTCAAAGATTTTTTTAATATGTATGTCTTTTAATATGTGCGTCTTGCTGTATCCATGTTCAATATTACGCTTTATTATATTCTAATACATAAGGCCTACCCCTGCAATGGACATGAGCGACATATTGTCGTGATTGGAGAAGGGCATGATGTAGTTGATCGTTATCTGAAGATGAAATGAATGTAGTAAATCTATTATTGGAAAACCAGTCCCTCAAAGCAGTAAATGGCCTCGCAATTTTGCAGGCGACCACGGCATTTCTGAAGGCTTTTCCCTATGGCATATTGAATACACAGTGTTCTGACAGCAGTGAAAATGTTAAGCGAACGAGAAGCCGAAAAATAACCCTGATTTCGGTAGGAACTCTCGCACGGAAAACGCCGTATCCAAAGTATTTTGGCTCGTTCGCTTAACATTTAGAACACTGTGAATATCTCAAGGCTTAGATATATGAAACGTCGCCACGAATATCCATGACTGAAGGATCGTCTTCATAATCCGGTTTTCAGTATTTTCGCGTATTTCGGTCTCCCAGCCGACAACGTGCTTTATTTTATTGGGTGGGCAGACAATTGGATGAATTTGTATGCGTGCTTCATAAAGAAGAGGAGAGAAAGAGTCACAATAGAGGAAGCTATGCCGAATAGAAATCTTCCGGAATATTGACGGAATTCGCACATTTACAAGCAAAAGAACAAAGCATGCTAGAGTTCCGTCATAAAATTATGTTCGGACCTAAGAAGAGGAAAGCATCATAATGCAGATATGCTATTTGTAAGCCAATTTGTTGCGGACAGCTGTGGAAGTCCAATTTATAGTGGTAGTTCTCTGCATAGACGCACCGGAATCGAAATTGTCACATTTCAACTTAATTTGGATTGCAATGTGATTTTATGGAACGAACGCCTTTCCGATATTGTGTCAACAGCTTTTCGTATGGAAAACAAGACAAGCTATTTACACACTTTTTGATATTTTCTCCAGAAATTTTTATTCTTGAAAGCGCAAACTCACGTTCTCGTTGAGGAGGTAGTCCTCGATGTCTGCCCCCATATCCGGATAATCGGCAGCCGAATTGGAGGCAGGCTCGGCGGCATCCGGAACCGGAGCCGGATCCGGAGAATAGGATGAGGTGGACGGCGAGGAGGATGACATCAGTGCATAGAGAGGGCCCCGGGTACGCTGAATGAGCAGATTACGGTAGCCTATCGTGAACTGCAACTAGAGGCGCGAGATGATGTTTCGAATGGAAAGGAACGCACAGGTACAGTTGTCTACAAAGAATTAGAATAACGGCAACCTGATGTAGCGGCAGTGATATTGAGAATATATGGTTCAGGAAAAAATTTCCGTCAGTTACAGACATTCAAATTTAGTACGAGAACGCAAAGCGGTATGGAGAGATTCCGGATAAAGAATGAATGACGCTTGCTGCTGGGACATTTTCGGCAGTAATACCGTAGCTTTTGGCTTGGAAGTACTAGGTGAGGCTGTGAAAGGCGGAAGAGGAGCTGTGCGAGTGGTGAGAGTAAGTAGCCGCCGGTCGAATGGATAACGAGGGAAGGGAAGAGCAAGGAGGGGGGGGCTTTGAAGAGTGCCAGACCACAGGGAAAGGCAGGGCCCACTTCCCGCACTATAGCTATGCGCCCGTACATTGTGGGGTCGATGTATTCTGGAGATTCTATTCTAGGAAGCGGCGCACCCAGTTCATCGGTGTCGAAGCA
The DNA here is from genome assembly GCA_900490955.1 of Micoletzkya japonica. Classification (NCBI taxonomy): domain Eukaryota; kingdom Metazoa; phylum Nematoda; class Chromadorea; order Rhabditida; family Diplogasteridae; genus Micoletzkya; species Micoletzkya japonica. Next base: position 29,523 of record LS886053.1, on the reverse strand, counting down.
ATGACAATGGACAGGAGCGCTCCTGAGAGAGTGCCGTTGCAAACCAGAAACTGTTATCCGCTCGTCGATGGAACATAACCATCAAAAGTACCCGAATCGTATGCTCTAATAAATGAATGAGTGGATGAGATATCACAAGCGTTCGCCGGGGGCTTTCCTGCCCGCAGTCATTGCTCGTTTCCGAATCCCATGCACGGCTACGAGAAAAGGGCTATCGGCGGCGACAAACGGAATTGGCCTAACGGGCTTGTTTAGCCCCCTACAAACCCCATCCGTGAAAAGACACGAAAATTAGAGAGTTAAGAAACCGAGGACATTTTAGCGCACGAATTTCAGAGCAAACTAGAGAGACATCATCTGAAGCTTCTCGAAGCGGATCTTTGCTGTTAAAGGAGCCGTACCACGAGTTTCTGATGATATTGACTCTTTACGTCAGTCACTAGATCTAATCATCCTGATCGGGTATTCCGAGTTTTATGCGATTTCATTCACCCTCCGCGGAGTAGTGACGGTGCAAAAACGCGCTTTTCACAAAATCGGATATATTAGCCGACTGAGAAGAGATACAGTTCTAAATTATTGACAAAATGATTTTTTACATTATTCTAATCATTTTAGTAAAAAGAAAGATCGGAAAAGATGGGTGGAAAGGCATAAATTGATATATCAGGGTAGCGCGGGAATTCAAATCCTACCGAACTCGTGGGCCGGCTCCTTTAATCAGCAGCTATTGAGTCTGGAAATACTACGCTATCGAGGTGCGACCTAATCGGGCTGAACGCTCGCACCATCGAACCAGCGAAGGCTGCGATCGCCGATCACAGTGTTCTGACAACAGTGAAAATGTTAAGCGAACGAGATGCCGAAAAATAATCCTGTTTTCGGTAGAAACTCTCGCACGGAAAACACCGTATCCTAAACATTTTGGCTCGTTCGCTTAACATTTAGAACACTGTGCGATATCAATTTCATTTCCTCGTTGACAGATCCCGAGAACGGCTAGATCACTCTAGTATGTAGTACATGGTGCAATAGAAAGTCACTATGGAGACTGGAAGGAATTGTAGAACAGACTGTACATTGTCAAGTTATGAGTTAGCTGAACTGGCTAAGTACTATGCAGATTGATCCAGTTGACTGGAAATATGGAACCACGCATGGCATAGATAGATATATCTGAGTATACTACACGAAAGACAGACGCAACCCTTAGGCGTCATTGTCAGCCGGAGAGCAGAGATTTTCGAGCGTTCAAGAAGGGTTCAGCCTGCTAGCTTATGCATAAGGAGGAAGAAGAAGTGAGCATGTCTCGGGGCAAAGTGCCAAGACGACAAAAGTTGCGCCGCGACTTTCCCGCTAATTGCCTTCTCGGCACCAATCTTACTCTCTCTCATGGCGCTAGACGCGGAAACAATGGATTAGTGCAAGTAGACGAGACTTAC
>LS886053.1:14221-26140 GCA_900490955.1 Micoletzkya japonica | reverse complement strand
AAAACGGAATAGGAAGTGAGCCGCGTGCGGTACAGTAACTTACGCTTTCCGGTGCGTTCTGGACAATACCGTCAAAACCGAAAATTCTGGGACAAATGCCGTATAATACGGTATAATACCGTATTTAACCGTCCATTGCACTGCGGTGATCATCAAATGACATATGAAATGTTGCGTGCCTGTTCTTTGGAGCTTTTGAGGTCATCCTAGCTTGAAAAGTTCGAAATTGATAGCCCGCGCTTCGTTATGGAATGGATGAAAGCGGTGGTACCGACACTCTCTCAATCAGGCCGGGAAAAAAGCTCATTTTTTGCATTCGTCGTCCTATTTTTAAGCCTAAATCGGTTTATTTGAGTATCCCGAGGCTGAAAAACATCTTTAGGCACCTTTTGCTGAAATTTGAAATTTTTGATATTTGACTGCTCCTGAAGGTTATAATTACCCAGCATTTAGCACCCGGCTCCAAAATCCATAAATAAAACGTTTTCGGTGCTCACCTATGCATTTTAAGCTGCTCGTTCCGAATATGCAAGAATTTTTTTGATTAGATTTATTCTAAAGCTGATAAAGCGAAAAATACGGTAAAATACGGTATTTGTCCCGGAATTTTCGGTTTTGACGGTAGTTGAGCGTGGTGAATTGCTTCGATCCGCGAAGGCACATCGCATGAGAGAGTGGTGTACAGAAAGAAAAAAATCGGAGGTGAAATGTGGAGAGATAAAAAAAATTTCCTAATTTTTTAAAATCTTAAAAGACGACCCGAGTCTTTTGGCTATTTTCTAGGTTACGCTTCGCGATGGAGTAGGTAGCCATTATGACCGTCAAAATTTGTTGTGTCTTCAAGCACAGAAAAACGAAATGCTGCGCCAGCCCTAATATTTAGCACGTCAATGTTTCAATACTCTGCCCGTTCTCGTTATCTGCCAAATGACAATGACCCTGTGCGCGGCTTTTTTCTCGGTCTTTTGCCATTTGAGCCGCCTCAAGTTCCATAATGATGGGCCGTTCGACGCTAGCGGGAAGTGCGCAAAAACGCCCCGAGTTCGAAATGAGCTGGTGGCAAAAATGAGAGACCGAAAGGGAGAGGCGCACGAGCAGAAACAGTCAATAGACCACATAAGAGGAAGTGGCTGTGAACCGGGGCTGCAATCCAATTTGGCTTGTTGCCAGCCTCTGACTCGGCTTCGATACTGTTCGCATTATAGCACTGTGAGAATCGCTAACTGGCTGGGGAAGGACTCGTTGTCGGGGAATTCATGTGAAGTGTGACTTTGGTTAGTGGTTTTAGGGAAGACCATAGCCTGATCAGAAATTTCGGTTGGGGCTGTGAGACGAAGAACGGTGTTTATCTAAGAGGCATAAAGCAATATATAGCGAGCAGCCTGCCCAGTGGAAAGTGGAGCTCTATTTTCAAAGCTTTCCTGGTTATGTATCTTAGCATACCAATACATGTCCATGGAGCTATTACTAAGCCGTGAAAAAGAGTCGCTCGTGGAGTCTGGCAGAGGAATCAACAGGATCGAAAAGTGATGCCGATTCGAGAGAAGGAAGAGAAGGAGTCGTATGAAGACAGTACAGAAAATATGAGAATGAGAATACCCACGGAACATTTTTTCGCCAGTAATATAGTGGATTAAAAAGATCCGTAGAAAAATCATTCCGAATATAAGGCGAGAGAGTGTGCAAAAGTGAGAGAATTAGACTCATTTTGGAACTAAAGAAACGGACGGATCGGTTTATTCCACTATAGTTATGTTCGCTTTTGTGGACTACGCGATATTGTCGCTGTTTACCGTCAAATAGCCCCCGTACAAAAAGTATTCGTATCCAGAATAATAGTAACGTGATAGAACCTACGATCGGAATGTGAGCTGTGATATAGTGACACCAGATATCACTAGCATAGGCACAATAAGCTTCGAAAAGCTTATGACACATTTATAGTACCGTACAGTACGTTTCACGCAAGACGCAACACGCCACACGCAACACGCCAGGCGCAAACTGTTTGATCGCCTATTCACACGGCTCACGGTGCACGTCATTCGAACGCGTTTTCTAACAAGGGGGGAAAGGGATACGAATAGCAAGGGAGAGATAGTGAAAGAGGGTGGGGAGAGCAGACAGCAGAAGAAGGCGGATGCATGTGTCAGATGCATCCCTTCCTGCTTCGCACCCGCGCGAACGAAGCGATCGCTCGAGACGTTGAAATTAGACGCAGAAAGCGCAATCGTACCCGAACACTCGATTTTAGAGCGTATCCTTATCGTTAGCCCAAAGGCTACACTTTAAAACAGAAGCCAGAATGCTAGGAAAAGCTGCTCAACGCTCCCATTCCTCTAGGTCCGCATGTGACTGGAGGGAGGATGGCGGGGTAGATACTGCTATCTCTCGCCTTATCCCGTCTACAATCAGCCCTTCGGCAACTCTCTCTCTCTCTGTCTTTCTAGTGTTGGCAGACTGGCACGGGAAGATGCAAGTATGGCGCGCCAATCAGGCAAAATAGCGAGAGCGAATGAAGAGAAGCAGACAGCAAATTGTGTATATTTGCACTTTTCCCTGGCATTTAGTCAAGACTAGCTCCTTCCATCCATCAGACGACCACTCCGATCACACACAACCACATACACAGAACGTCTCTCTCTCTCTCACTAACATCCGCTCATGCTTGCTTTCTTGGGTATTCTCGTGATCTGGTCGTCAGTTCAGCTGTCATGTATACATGCTATATGGAACAAGCAGCAGAGTTCGCGAGATGCATCCCCCACGAATCTATTATGGGAGTGCTCTGGTTCGCCCGTTATGCCCTTTATTTAGAATACGAAAGCCATACGGACTTCTCTGAGTGGCTGGTACGCTGAACGTGGGTAGATGAGGAGCTGGGATGGTTATTCTACGGCTACAAGGAAGCCTTCAGTCACTTCAGTCAAACGAGATGCCAGACATTCCCAACTCCTAGACATGCCCTGGTGTTCGATGGCGCGGAGGGTTTCGACAGCGGACATCCCTCACTTCTCGATTAAGAAATGGGGGTAGTCCTTGCGGGGAATCATCACCAGGCATCAGGACCAATCGCATTATCCCCTCTCCGCCTACAACTATACTCTTTGGGGTCCTCGATATATTTCTCGCGCTCAGGAAGTGCTGCGATATTAGTGTGATAACAGCGGGCCAGAGCCCCACGCAACGCACGCTAACGCGATGATGATGCGCTATGGTATGAATCGCACGTTTGAAGCGGTGCAAAGCGTAGATATTGTTGGCGCAAAAGTACGTTCATTCGTACTTCGACCGTTCCTCTCCTCATACTTCTTCACTCTCTCGGCGAAAGTAGGAATGCGACGACAGACGGAGCATTTTTCTCAACCATACGATATTACTGTGTTGACGGTGCGGGCTACGCGCACGTGTGCACCAAGTTACAGGCAAGCCGGAAGAAAGCCGAGCCCGCCTGCCCGAGATATCTTGCAAGATGATGTATCCATCTGATGCGAGAGAATCCGCTATAGCGCTGGAAAAAGCATCAAGCACGCCGAAGAAGAGGCCCGGAGCTCTTGGCGATCTGGAAAGCGCCATCACCATCAAACGCACCCCGAATTCCGCATTGCTGATGCCCTCACACCCCCCCCCCCCGCCTCCTCCAAGGCGCCTGACGGCCCCAGTCCTATTATATGCATGGTTTACGCGCGGACCAATGACTAATGAACGAAAGGAGAGAATGAACAGGGAGTGAGTGAAATGGGAAAACACGCAAAACGCAGACACATCAACTACGGCGGCATTTTGACGGTCACTCACATGCATTTCGTAGGCACATAACGTTTAATCATGCCTATCCAGTATGCCGTGCCATATTGAAGCACGCATACCGTACAAGAGGAAAAACGTAAAGTGAAGCGTTGTCGCTCGCTGAATAAGTTCTAATAGCAGAGCACTGATCAATTCTGATCTACACTGATCTACACTTGCCTATCCTTGCACTTATGTCATAAAGTTGCCAGGAAAAAGTTTCAGAACCTCTTACCAGCGTATGCAGACGCAATCGCGAAGCTCTCTAGGTAGATACGCAAGAGGGAAGTGGTTGCGGGGAGACACTCGGCTGAACCTTTTGCTTGTTAGACGAGCTAAATCCTATCTATGTCGCTAAATCTCTCTCCCCCCTTTCCGCCACAGAGCGTCTGAGAGCCTCTGTGCGTGTGCGTGTGCGTGTGTGTGTGTGTCAGAGAAACGGATGAGACTCGCTGAACCCGATGGGATTACCCTTGCACGGAGACCACTGTACAGCCGGGGATTTGGGGACGTCGCTGCCAGGACTAGGTACATGGCATAGACAGAAGAATAAACCGTTATCTCGGCCCCCTCGCATGAGCTGGGAATTATTTCGCTACAAGATCATTTCAAAGGCTTGCCACAATCTTCTAAATATTAAGTGAACGAGCTAAATTGTTCGGGATAATTGCTTTCCGTGCGAGAGTTCCTATCGAAATCAGGGTTAGTTTTCAGCATCTCGTTCGCTTAACATTTGCATTGCTGTCAGAACATTGTGTTGCGGAAGAACCAAGCACGGCAGGAAGACAGGAACAGGCGAGGTACGGCAGCTATTTAACTGCATATTACTCGAGCACGCATATGTGGATATTTACCGGAATGCGCACCGCAACGAACCAAGGATCACCGGCTAATCGCGCGACATCGAGGTAATAGAGTGATAGAAATTTGCTGGCAACCAGATATTATTGGCGAGAAAGTTCCGTCAGTTGGCTCGTTCCTAATTGTTCCTCAACTCGCTTCATTATCCTTACAGAAATAGAAATAAGGACCACTGACGGTACGTTTCCTTAACCCTGTTAGTAAATGTGACTACTGTCGTTCTCGCGCGGCGCATGTCCCGTGAAACATAGATACACACACAGAGAAGTGGAGTACTGCGAGCTGGGACAGGTGCACTTGTGGGACTAGGAAATTTACTGGGAAAGTCTCTGAGCGAGGGAGGAATTAGTGAGTATCTTGGGTGGGGGAGCGCGAACGCGGAACTTTCATGGCAAAAGGTGAGAGACCACACTTTGAACTCGGGATGAGGCGGTTGGGCTTCGAGAGTAACTAAGCCAGGGGTGTATGTAGCTTCGTCTGGAGTAGAGCTTACAATTAAAGGATTTACTCTTGTTTATGGCCAAATCATAAAACCGCTTACACCTGAGAAACAACTATTCTGGATGGGTGGTTATTATTAAAAGCGCAGCGGCCTGATAAAGTTGAAGAACATGTTCCGTCAGCCTATTTCCGATTAGAGCGCGAAACGATATGAAGAGAGTCCAGACAACGTAGGAATGAGATTATAGACGGAAATTTTTCGTCAAAAATATAAAAATAATCTTTCGTCAATAATATAAAAATAAAATACAACTGTGTTTGATTCACTGACATTAGATCTCCGGCTCGAGGCCGCCTGGTATGCATACATTGGTGTCTGGCTGCCGTGTCGCATGACTTATTTCGTATACTAAACACAAGCTGGAGCAGCTGCTCAGCGTACTAGACAGTAGTGGGGGAGGTACGGAAGGGAAGCTGGGTAGAACTTACGAAGCCGCTCTTTACAGGTAAAAATAATGGCAAGAAATAGTTTGGCAAAAGGTGTGTGATAAAACCGAATCCAAATTTACGTCTTTCCTCTTAGCCCTATGGTATTCCATGAAATAGGCACACGAAAAATTGTGAAAATACAAATATAGAAAAAGTGAATCGGAAAAGAAATGCGCTTTTCGAAAGCGCAGCATTGAGGAGGCGTACGTGTAGGAGTCCTCCCTTTTCAGGTTATTACTGCCCTTCCTCTTATGGAGCTGAAATGGGCATCTCACGGTGAACGCATTGCACAGGGAGCAGAAGAGCAAAGTATGCCCATTATGCAACATGAAATTTGACATAGTAATATGGAATAAAATTGAAAGGCAAAAATTACGACTAACCGAAATTGTGGTGAATGGAAAATCTATTAACGGAGTGCGGAAGCGACGAAATGGGGGGGATCCCGCGAAGACTGCGCAAATCGACCTCAAAGTCCGGCCACTCTTGCCTTTCCTTTCTATGACGGCAAGGTCGAGTCTGGTGCTCGTATGAAGCGTATGGGTAGGCACTATATTAGCGGTTTATTTCTTTATTATAGGAAAATCAATACGAAATATTATAGTAGAAGTTCACGTGAGAAACTATGCATCATTGCCGAAAACGTTCTCCACAGTCAGTGCCTTCTCAGTATTCCGCGTCGTTCGACGAAATAAGAATGAGCCAACTTACAGGCAGTATGGTATATCTTGAATTAGGACCTGATTCTCACCTTGTGCCATAGTCTATGAGAGTGGCTGGCTAATCTCATGCCAATCGTTGCTGGCTGAGCAGAGTGCTCGGACAGTTCGCTGGGAAACCGGCTGTGCAAGTAATCAGATACGGAATCTGACGCGATTTTCTACGGGGAACCACAGAAGTGATCAACACCGCGCTCCAAATTTGATGAAGTATTGCCAATTGGATATGTAATTCTAAGCTAATCTACCGGCTGTGATTGAACTAGAAATTAAGATAGCCATGCATTGGAGCTGAACAGAGTCGATAGATCATCGATCGGGTGCAAAAGTGAGAGATTTAGACATGTTTGGAACTAAAGAAACTGTCGAACCGGGTTTGTTCTACTACATGTAGCTAGTCCACCCAAGAACGCATATTGCATCTTCTGCCTTAGGGGGGCCCGTACATAACAGAGGTGTAACAATGACAGGAAAAGGGGGAGGGGAAGAGGAGACTGAGGAAGAGAGGAGGGGGAGAGGAGAAGAGAATGCTTAATTGGAGCGGATGGAAAAGCAGAGTAGAGATTGTACAACGCGATGCAGCTAGATGAAGGGAGGCGAATCCATCCAGATGAAAGGAATGCAGCTAGATGAAGGAGGGGGGAGGGTATGAAGAGGTAGAGTGACAGTAATTGAGGAACGGGGGGAGAAGAATTGAACAGGCAAGGGAAGACGAGGGGGACGGGGAGTGTTGACGAAATTTGTAATTGCACGTGAAGAATAGAAGCTCAATTGTCTACTATTGCCTGCGACGGAGAGACAACAGTCAACATGCGAATTATGAAGGCGGCTTGCGGATTCCGGGGAATGGGCTGGGAACCGTTCGGGACGTGTTGAGGGTTATGGGTCAGGATCAATTGTATACAATAACCAATCGCCGGCTTACTTTCGGTGGGTGAAGCCCTGAATGCATGCTATAGTCTGGGGTACTACAGGCACATCGATCATGCAGAGAATCGACATCAAAGCGGAAGGGATATCGAGGTATATAGATATATATATATATATATATATATATATATATATATATATATATATATATATATATATATATATATATATATATATATATATATATATATAGTGAAATAAAAATATCCGTCAGCTTATTATTCCGAATATCTGGCGAGAGAGTGTCCAAAAGGGAGAGAATTATACTAATTTTGGAATCAAAAAAATTACGAGCCGGTTTATTCTACTACATGTAGTAGGCAGAACAGAGGCTTACATTTACATTTTCACGCACGTATTTAGGCTTGCTGCAATATGCCTCTGGCTGATCCATTTTCCGGATCTGTAGTGGCGTACCGTAGCCGTGCTCACCCTTTGCGAACTTCACGTCTGTCCGAATGTCGTTCCTCGTTCACACACACACACACACACACACACACACACACACGATATATTGTAGCTAAGGCTCTAATCAATCATGGAAAAGGGAGGTACGGGAACTCCAATTACTGGTAAAATTGTAACGCCGATTCTGGATAAATATTTTTGCCGCATAGTTAGCTACGAATGGGTAGAGGAATAGCGTAAATACGGAGAGTAGATAGCGCCAATTGAAAGTGAGAATTACTCTTAAACGAAGTCCTGGAACTCCGGGCCATTTCATATTCGCACGTTACTGTGAGAAAATCGGGAAAAGTAGCATCCCGTACAATCATTTTGCAGTATCTATGGTTGAGAAAAAAGCTCCGTCGGTCGTCTCATTCCTACTTCTGACGAGGTATGAAGAGAGCGCAGACAAAGTAGGAATGAGTTTACTGACGGAACTTTTGCGTCAATAATATGAGATGCTCGATACAATAGTTATATGGATAACTCACAATGAAGTAAAACAGTAAAATGACCAAGGAGGACCAAGGAGCAGCAAGGAGGATGGGTGAGGCTGTATTTTTGAAATAGGATAACGCTCCAAAACTTTGGACCGTTATCCTATTTCTATACGTTACAACATACAAGGCGAATAGATAAATGGAAACCTCAAATCGCACATAAACGTACAGCGAATGAAGATGAGAATGTGCCTCATCGGAATATTTCATCTTCACGACGGATGGGTTCCGTTAATATAGCCCTGCCTCTGGGAACGGATAGTGCTACTGTCCTCGTACGCGCATTGTGTTCGATGAGTTCTGAGGGAGGCATGCGGGGAAATAGAATTGGATATATCCTGTAGCATTGCTCAGAAACGTTGAAGCTCCTCTTGTAATGGACATAAACATGCATTTGTCATCTCCTTGGCTATCTTGAAGGCTGACTCTAGTATCCATTCAAAGTACACCATGACTGGAGCGAGTCTTTGTAATTGCGCCAAGCCTAGGTCGCTTCATTAGCGAAGATTGCCCAGCACACAGTTGTAACTGGCCTTATAAATGGAAGGAAACTGCCTATGGCATTGCTCGAACACGTAATATTTAACGCGTAGGTTATCTCATCCCTTCCTGATAAAGTCCATCGTCCCCCACTTCACATCTATCCTCCAAAGGCTAAGACATTAATATGCATTGGGCTCTCACGACGAGCGCATTCTTAAGAGGTTACGGTAGACAAACGGCTGAATACGGTATGGTGGGAAGGGAAATGGGCCGAATAATAGGACGGACAAAGGAACCTTCTAGGATTCGAGGGCTGTAAGAGAATAGGCATTCTACGTAGAAGTCTTGCAGTACAGTTACGAAGTTTATTGCTTAATGAAGTTCGTTCGAATGTGAACTTTCAAATATGAGCACCGCACAACAACAAATTGTGAATGCGGCCAGATTCTGTCTGTCTGTCTGTCTGTCGCAAATGCGATTACGCTAAAATCCTGAAATCTCATCGTATTGTAGCGCGAACAGAACGCACGTTTTCGTGTAGCCTCCACGCGCGTTCAGCAGCATGGAAAACAACGAGCGGTCTGGCATACCAGAAAATAAAACAAAAAGTTCCACAAAATGGCTTTTTGCATGAAGATTTTCCTAAAATAACGGGCATAAATAGGCATGCGCGGCACCGGATAGGTAAACAATATAAAAGCATTCCATAAAACGAACGCTCCCTAATAGGCATGAGTGCTAGAAATACAGGAACTCATTAGCAGTGCCCGTTGGACTACTGCCAGAGAGAGCAGATGGAAAAGGCTCTCGAAATCGCATTTGGCGCACCCCCGGAGGCATAACACTTTTTTTCTCGCGTACTGAATTCCAGGTGCTTGTTTGGTCTGAAGGCACTTGACGCATTGCCACCTACGAGTAAAACATTGGCTTCTAAAATGCTTCTCCGTAAAGGTGGAATCGAAGGACTCATGTGCTAGGCGAAGTAACCAGCGATGAAATCTCACCTAGTGTTCATCCCAAGATTACTCTTTAATTGCTAATCGGCTTCGACTAGCCAGCAGGCAAGAGCTTGGCTGGAAGCAAGGTTGAATTGGCGAGCCGGAGAAAGTGGCAACGGTTCTAATATAAAATAATAACCGTGGTGAACGCAGCATCCCGGGCACACAAATGGCATGTGCGCCGTTCATAATTGCATGAAAGATGAGAGAGACGGAGGGTTTCGCATGTCCCCACGTCCCATCTCCCTTGCACATGGACTTTACACAAAAAAATTTGAAAACCTGATATAATATGGTTTGAAGCTTGATATAGGCTGATACGAGCTAAAGCTTCCATTTGAGAGAAAATGCTACAAGAGAAAGCAACTAAAGACGAAGGCATAAGATTAGCTGGTACGCTCAGAGAAATTTGTGGGGAATATTTCCCCACGATTTGCACTTCGGGAATAATTCACCAGCCGGCTGGGGAAATTTCGGCTTTTTGGGAGGAATTATTCCCTAGCGGGCTGGGGAATTTATTCCCGAAGTGCATTTCGTGGCGATATTTGTGGTGAATTTTCGCTCAGTGTATCCGGATATAGCAGAAGTGGGTGGTAAACGCTGAGCTATGCTCTGCACCTAATCTTATTTGCGGCTATCATCATGTATCAGGTTGCACATTTCCGTTCCTATGCGCGGTGCGTCATCCGGCAAAATTATTATAGTCTAACTGCCCTTCATTACTCTTGAAGTATCTAGTCAAGACCTTGAAAACACCACAAATACAAAACATACAAATGTTACACGATAGACGTACGCGATGACTTTACTCTTAGTTAGTTTCCGGGGTACGCCGTGAGAGTTGTCGCAGATTTCACACGAACTACAGACATACGCCGAACTATTCGATGAAGAGATATCTGCCCTAGTGAGAACGGAATTGCATTATCCAATCGTGGGACAGGCAGGGGAGTTTTTTTTACAAAAGCTCACATTTGCTAGCAGTAATATGCGGTAAAGTAAAGTTCGTGATGGATCTTTGACATTCTCGCTTGCGCCTGATCTCAATGGTTCGCAGAGGTACGGTAAAGTCCGCGAGGATCGGAATGCGCGCGGTGCCGCAGGCACAATGTTATCAATGTTAAGCGAACGAGCCAAAAAATGTTTGGGCCAAACGTTTTCCGTGCGAGGGTTCCTTCCGAAGTCAGGGCTATTTAAAGGGACATGGAAGCGAGAAATTTTGTGAAACCGAACATGGCCATACTTCCAGAGTATGTTTCTGAGACGATAATAAAGATAATAGCATTTGAAAAAATATTTTTAAAAAACTTCTGCGGCGAGAAATATTTATTTTTCCGGGAACACCTCGATGCCGTTTACCTTGTTCCTATGCGCTAAACGCCGTAAGACTGCGCCTTGGCTAGGAAACTAAAAATTGGATATCTCGCGAAGTATACATTTTTGTGCGCTCTGGTTTTGGTTTTTGTATTATTTAGGTGATAAACTTTCATATGAAAGGCAATCTTTTTTGACTTCCATGTCCCTTTAACATTAGCACTGTTGTCAGAACATTTCCAGGGGGGAGGGGTGCTTTCAGGAGATGGACTCCTCGGAGGGAATGGCCATACAATAGGCGGCCATGAGCGGGCGAGAGCGCGCACGAAAATTGGACGGTGCATGTGAAATACGGCCGGACACCCCTCCCCCGGAATGGGAGGGGAGGGCGGCGAAGGTAAACAACAATAGTAGCCGGGGAATTAAAAAAAATCAAATTTAATAATGTAACAAGCTTTTGCAGATTTGCATATCTAATACAGGACCCGATGTGCCAACCCTGCGCACGACAGTAGAGTAGTGATGCCCAAGACAACAAAGGCATACGTTCCTTATCAACTGCTCGTCAACATAACCATATAACGTGAACGGAGTGATTTATAGTAGGAGCGACAGATAGAGTGCGGTTGAGGAGTGTCACGATTCTCTAGATTCGGGCATTAGTCATGGTTTTCGATATATTACTGCATAAATCTACCATTGCTCTATTGTAGTAAGTCACGTGAAAGTCAATCCACAGTGTTCTAAATGTTAAAGGGACATGGAAGCCAAAAAAGATTGGCTTTCATATGAAACTTTATCGCCTAAATAATATAAAAACCAAAATCAGAGTGCACAAAAATGTCTATTTCGCGAGATATCCTAAAAATCGTTTCCCAGCCAAGGCGCAGTCTTACTGCGTTTAGCGCATAGTAACGAGGCAAATGGCATCGAGCTATTCCCGGAACA
>LS882065.1:90046-103717 GCA_900490955.1 Micoletzkya japonica | reverse complement strand
GTCGTCTCTCTACTCATCCCTACCCCCGTCATTCCACCACAAGGATAAGGTGATGAATCCCCTCTGACCTTAGGCAAGTCAGAGGAGTACCCTTGCCTATCTCGTCTTGCAAGCTTTTTCTTCTATTCCCCCCGCGGCTGCCCGTCCCACGTAGAAGTCTTGAACGTTAAGCACTGTCCCCGTGTCCCCGTAGAGAAGAATTTTTTTCAAAAGAAGCATCCCCCTCCCACGAAGACCCACCCCTACCCTCTCCAACCCGCCGCACACCTGTGGTGTACCCGATAAATAAAAAATAAAAATAAAAATTTTTCGGCATCTCGTTCGCTTAACATTTTCACTGTTGTCAGAACACTGTGGTTGATGAATGAGGGTAAGAGTCATCTTCAGAAGGAGGAAGAGGTGATGCGCGAGCGTGACCAGCCCGCCGTCGATTTCTGCCCGCCGCAACCGCTCAAACTCGAGCCTCTCGCGGATAAAAGCGAGCCCGAACCGCCCGCCGTCGATCCCACATTCCTTCGCGCCGGTCTCAGAGTCCCGGGAGGTAAGCTTTTTTAAAGGAGCCATCCCACGAGTACGGTAGAATCTGAATGCGCGGGCTACCTGATATTGTAATTTATAATTTTTCTACCTGATAGTGTAATTTTATTTTTTCCCATATAAATATCAGATTTTGTGAGAAGCGCATCGCTCTTTGCGCCTTCAGTACTCCGCGGGGAGTGAGTGAAGTCGCATAAGATGATTCGGAATACCTGCCGCGCGATTAATCCCCCCTAAGTTCACCGACTTCTCAGCGATCTTTCGCTGACAGGTTACACGGGTTGGGCAAAAATTTGGCAGAGATTGGCCAACTTTCGGCTATGGGAGGGGAGAAGAGTATGAGGGGCGTGTAACGTGCAGCTCATGTGTGGTGTATGGCGTAAATGTTCTTCTAATGTTCTTCGTGGATCATACTAAACATACTAAGATACTAAACATACCTTTTAGATCTGTCGCTGTCCGAATGGATAAAGTTGGATCGAAAAATGTTCAAGCGGACTGCCAGCGAGTAAGATTCTTTCATTTCTTTTATGTTTATTAAAGGAGCCGGCCCACGAGTACGGTAACATTTTGAATTCACGGGCAACCCTGATATGCAATTTAGGCCTTTCCGCTCATCTTTTCCCACCGCTATTTTTGTTATGATGATCAGAACTACGTAAAAAATCGATCTAGCAATGAATCAGAGCTGTATAGTGGAGTAAACCGGTCCGTCCGTTCGCTTGATTCCAAAATGAGTCTAGTTCTCTCACTTTTTCACACTCTCTCGCCTTATATTCGGAATGATTTTGCTACGGATCTTTTTAATCCACTATATCTCATAATAGTCAGCTAGAATATCCAATTTTGCGAAAAGCGCGTTGCTCTTTGCACCTTCAGTACTCCGCGGAGAGTGAATGAAATCGCATAAGATTCGGAATATCCGATCAGGATGACTAGATCTAAAGAATGACGTAAAGAGCGACTATGTCCAGAAACTCGTGGTACGGCTCCTTTAACCAAATGTGGTTTTTTAGTACTAATCATGTAGTATTTGGTAGTGAATAGCTATTGTTTTACCGACTTTCCAGCCTCGACGAGTCGAGTTCCATGGCCTACACACATAAGGGCCCGAAACGACGTTCGAATCAATCGATACAGGCTAAATTTCAACCGGTGAGTGTCTGCTCACATTAAGCGAAAGTTCCCCAGCATTCCACCGTGAAGGTACCCTAGCAGGCTAGGGCATTATTCCCCAAAACAGTGTAAGTTGTTCCCGTATGGTGGGGAATTATTCTATAGCGGCTAGGTTATTTCCGCTCATGTCAATGCATTGTATGATTCTCAATATATGAATTACACTGTAATAATTACAATTGTAATACAGCTCGATTTTGCAGGTCTATGACAAGGGTTCGGTATGTGATTATTGCGACCGTGATCTTGGACAGAAACCTCTTCTTACGCGACACATTCGCGATGTTCATAAGGAACATTGGCTAGAGTAAGTACTACCGATCATTCTCTTATAAACAATATAGTAGAGAAAGAGAACAAATGCTAGCTCGGGCACGTGTACCCCAGGCCCCAGATTCAGACTTATGTCAGGGCACTCATTCAATATAGAATGAGTGCCCTAACATAAGCCTTTTGCGAATATTCCCACGCAAAAGGCTTATGTTAGGGCACTCATTCTATATATTTGTACAGCAAGTGTAAAGTGCTTTCCCCTCCTTGCAGCTATGCCACTGTTCTGTGTGCTCGGTCAGATTGCGACTACCGCTGCACGAGTGTCAACTCGCTCAAGAATCACAATCTGGTAAGCAATTCATAAATTTTATTAAACCTTGATATTTAAAATAGATATTAAGAAAACATTGTTTCAGTTCATCCACGACAGATCGTTCGAGGTGTGGATACTTCAAGGACGTACAGGCGTTGTTGAAGGTTTGTTTTTCTCATACGTAATATTGTAGTTTCTATTCCTGTCTCCATAGAACACTCTGTACAGCGCTAAACAAATCGAAAAGGTTGTGGTGCTAATCGCCAGAATTCCGTGCTTCTTTTATCTCTTAGTCATCTCGTTTGTGTACTTTTGCATTAGTTTGTGTGCAAGTGATTCTCCGACGAATGCTCCTATTCAGGTGCCTCATGTGCCTTTTGCGATGAGCCCTTCTACGGAATAGTTGACCTACTCAAGCACATCTGGGGCAACCACGGGAAGGAAATCCTCCAGAAGGTATAGTGGAATAAACCGATCCGTCAGTTTTCTCTGTTCCAAAATGAGTCTAATTCTCTCACTTTTGCACACTCTCCCGCCAGAGCTTCGGAATGATTTTCCAACGGATCTTTTAATCCAATATAATTGTGACTTCCCCGAGGATACAAGAGTGTTCATAGTTTAAAACATGTTCATAGCTCCAAGCTAATCGAGGATATTGTAATCTCATGAATTGCAGCCCACCGGCTTCGTGCAGTGTCTCGGGTGCCGCGAGAGCTTCCACTTCATGGCGGAGCTGTACAATCACTGGCGCCATGCCAACAACCACAACAAGCGACACCGGTACAGGGACTGTCAGATGGCCGGCTACCGACTTAATACAAGAGAAGAGCTCGACGCGCCGCCCTTCGTCCTCAAGTTCGCCAACTCCTCGACACCGCAACCCGTCAATCCCGAGCTATTCCTCCATCCCCAGCCTAAGGCCGGGCCCATGTGATTTCGCTTTAAAGGAGCCGGCCCACGAGTACGGTAGCATTTTGAATTCGCGGGCTACCCTGATATGCAATTTAGGCCTTTCCGCTCATCTTTTCTGGTCGTTCTTTTTGTCAAAATGATCAGAAAAATGTAAAAAATTGTTTTGTAAATGAATCAGAACTGTACCTCATCTCCGTCTGCTAATATATCCGATTTTGTGAAAAGTACGTTGTTCTTTGAGTCTACAGAACTCCGCGGAGAGTGAATGAAATCGCATAAGATTCGGAATACCCGATCAGGATGACTAGATCAAATGGATGACGTAAAGAGTTTATATGGCCAGAAACTCGTGGTACGGCTCCTTTAATCTTATCTATTTGTGCTCCACACGATGAGCTTTCTTGTTATTTGGAGCTTTCTTGGTGTCAGCAATTTTTAGGGGCCACGATAACTCCAAGAAGTTTTTGACGGGTTACGGTAGCTATGAGTAGTTTTGCGGGATACTGTAACTACCAGTAGGTTTTACGTGACACGGTAAAAACCAGTAGGTCCTACAGGTAAATTAATGTCATTATTGTGTGCAAACATGCTCATAAGTTAACGTTAGAAGTTGTTGCCATCAGATCTACTCTCTCAAATAGCTACGAATAAAAGTAATTATAAATGACTTTTTTCATATGACGGTCGGGCATAGCTTTCGCGGTGCGACTTTAGTTGTAAGGACAGGAGGGTCACTGACCAGCCGGGTTTGCTGTATATTGAAGAAGGTTTGGAACGCCGAACTGTGATAAACCAGTCCACCCATAAGGATACTTCACGACAAAGCCGGCTGGCCTCGGCTGCCTTGCACAATGTTGCATCTAACGACGCGCGCCACGTTTGACATCGACGATATTATTATATTTTCTTGCCGAGGCAACAAAACACAAATATATCAAGGTGCACTCAAATGAAATGAATGCTTGGAAAAGCCTGGGAAAACAAAAAAAAAACAAGTTTGAGAAGCCAACCACTGACAATCAAAGGAAACGGGAGAGCGAAGTTACTATATATATACTTTATTTGCATAACACAAGGAAATACGATAAAATGGGCAAAAGAATGGATAGGATGTTACGGTAGTATAAAGATTAAATAAAGAGAAAGTCAGGCTCATGCAATCCTCGCGACCGCTTTCAGGAACTTGGTCGCCTCGTCGCGTACTACGATCGCTTCCTGCATCATCGAACCCACTTTGTCGTTCTGCAAAAAAGTTTTATGATGTCACCTCACAGTAATTTTGTCGTATGAAATGTAGAATATTCTCCTACATTCCTCTACATATTCGTCCGAGAACGGAGTGTTGTCCGACACAGCATTCCACGCGGTGAAGAATGTGTCTAATAGCGAATTGACCAACATTTTTGAATTATCTCAAGAATGGATAATCAAATCTGTACCAAATTTTCAGCTCTTCTTAAAATTATAAAGACGAACTTAAGTTTTTAAATTCATGAATTTTTGTTCATTGGCTCGCTCAGAGGATCGGATCCTATGCGCGGAAACCGCTATTCGCTATTAGAACACTTGGAATGCTGTGCCGAATACTTCACTGCTCCCATCGCTCCAGAGCGCGTACTAACTGCAGAACGGTGGCATAAGGGTAAGCTAAGCTAACAAGGGAATGATCAGAACTGAAACTGGAGTTTCTGAAATCGTCGAAAATGCAAAGATAGAGTTTTTCGAGACGAATCTGTGTAATTTGTTAGAATTTGCGGAATGGCCTTCTGGACGACGTTATCGTCGATCTACGTCGACGCACCTTTCAGACACTGCATTGTCTACTTTTTACTCTGGTTGGAGAGGTGTGTCCTCGTGGCGCAGTGGTAAGGCGCCGAACAGGTACTTTTTGGGGCTCCAGGATCGAATCCATTCTCTTTAAACATTTTGCTAATTAGGATCGAAAAAACGTAGCGTTTTAGCGGCAGTGTGGTGTTTTCGGAAAACGTGAATGGAAAACAAAATCAATACTATTATATAATTCGCTAAACTTCCATGTGTGCACCTGTACAAAGAACACTCAAATAGGCGTTTTCCAAATCTGCAAAAGCTCCTGCACCTAGCGGGGTTCGAACTCGCAAACCCCGACCCACGACCTGTCGGCTTACCAACTGAGCCAAACCGAAACGTTAAGTCGCCTTTCGGGGTTGGTACATAAAGGAAGCTGACGCTGCGCCGCCTACTTGCGCCTGCTTTTTTGCGTATTTTAAGCGTGATTTGAATTGATAAAAGCAGGGCAAATGTATTAAATATCGTTCAGAGAGTTGTATGGTGTTCTAGAGGGGGTCTAGAATTATTAAGCTGAAAGTTTAGATTTTGAGAAAATGTTGAGTATAGTTTCTAAATGTAAGACTGAACGCTGTGGAGGTCAACTATGTATTCATATATAAGAGGGAGATACCAAAATGTGGTGTAGATGAAAATTTGGATAGGGCAAATGGCTCCTTCTCTCTGTAAAGATTAAGAGTTTGGTCCGCTAACAATTAGTGAAAATTCTGGGGAATATTCCCCTACAAGTTGCACCTACACTGTTCGAAAATACGCTATCCCGCTAGGGAATACTTCCCCCACCATACGGTACAAACGTGAATATTCCTTCCGCCTATCTCTACTGTTTTTGGAGAATGCCTAGCCCGCTAGGGTAAATTCACAGCGGCGCCGTATGCTAGGTAACGTTCACTCACAATCAGTGTATTGAATAAGAAATTTTTTGAGGAATGTATTGACTAGATTTAAATAGTGGGGAAATTTTAGAGCAAAGCTAAAGGGGAATAAAACTTTTCATCTAGGCATAATTACCCCAGCTTACAAAATTTACACTACTGGCTGAGGTAAATTTTAAATTAGACCAGCTATGCTGAATACGCTGTAGTTTCGCATATTGTTGATGTTCAACCTTTGGCTATAAACTAAATGATGGAAATAGGAACTAAATGATAGATAATAATGATAAAGAGTAACGTAGGTAGGGAATTTAGTTATCGAGTTTGTGGTGAAGAACGAGGGGAAAGGTAGCTTCTTATTAAGGAATGGTTTTTAGAACATTGCAAAATATATTTTCGAGGTATTGCTATGTAACGGTTATGAGTAAGGATGAGAGCCTTCTAGAAAGTTCCATGGTGCGGTATAATAAATTTAGAAACGACATAAAAGCTTGAAGGATATCAATCTATACGCTGATACTAGGCTAAAGACACGGACATTATTTGAAGCTGTTCACTCTAGAACGCAGAAAACACTGATGCGTTTAGGACACGCCAGTCGGGCGAAGCGCCGCGAAGCGGCGCGTAGCCCGGCTGGTTTAATATATAAGATAGATCCGAACCTGGAGCACCAAAAAGTACCAGTTCGGCGCCTTGCTACTGCGCCACGAGGACACACCTCTCCAACCAGAGTAAAAAGTAGACAATGCAGTGTCTGAAAGGTGTGTAGACGTAGATCGACGATAACGTCGTCCAGAAGGCCATTCCGCAAATTCTAACAAATTACACAGATTCGTCTCGAAAAACCCTATCTTTGCGTTTTCGTCGATTTCCGAAACTCCAGTTTCAGTTCTGACCATTCCCTTGTAAGAAGGACCATTGCATAGGGAAGGCTTTCCAGTCGAATCTATTACTTGAGAGAAGCAAGACGAAATGTACCTATCTACACTCACGGAAATTTCACCAGCGGGCTGGTGAATCATTCACTTCCCTAACGTACCTGGTGAATAATTCACCAAGGGGCTGGTGAATCAATTCACCAATGAGTCCCCTTGGTGAAATTTCGCGCCTCGCCCTCGCCCTCCCCCTGTCATTCATTTTTCCATTCATTCCGTGGCTTGCTGCTCATTATTACACTCATATTACCACCTGCCGCACGTTTAATCTGGGGAAAAGATGGACAATTATTTGGTCAATTTATTTCGAGCTCCTCATAAATTGCGCAATTATTTGGGCAATTTATTGGGCATTTTTCTGTTGCTCTTTTCAGGGTTTTATCCTTTTTTGGCTGTCTAAGAGTCGTATTCAACTTATTCACGGTCGTAGACGACGGGAATACCTATGAGTAAAATAATAGTACACCAACACGGAAATATGCACAGTTCACGGAACATGATACGAGCTATCGATTGTTCTTAGAGGATTACACTACTCACATTAAAGGCCCTCTGAGCACATTTGCACATTGCTATCCCTCAAGAGCATAGGTATTTTGAACATTCCTTCATTTTTGCCCTTTTGTGAATACACATTTCTCCATTCCTTCAATAAGCAATGCCTACAAATCAGACCGCTCGCGTTACAGTATTCGCAAATGATATTCGTATTCGCGCAGTCCCTGAAGAGCAATGTAACATTGTATAAATCGCCTCATTTGAACAGCGGAGGCAGGGAAAAGGTACAAATGTAGGATAGTGTGTTATCGACATGGCTCTTTCAGATGAGAGGAAGAAACAAGGTATTTAAAAAGTGCTCAGAGGGATCCTTTAAGCGGTCATGACCCTCCTTAGGTATATATAACTCATTTTAAAGCAAATAATGCAATTCATATCCCAATTTATATCACTTAAACATTTTCTAAATACCGTACAATAAAAAAATAAATCAAAACCTAAAAATACAATACTCCTGTCAAAGGAAACTTAATGTAATGCAAAGCGGTAGTATAAACAGTTACGAAAAAATAGGGTGCAACAATTACGATGAAGTTGCCCGAAATATGAGGAGATCAGCAATATATAACGAGAGTTAGAGAACAGCGAGAGAGTGTGTAAAAAGGAGAGAGAGAAAAGGGTCCCCATTTATGGGGCACCTTTTACTCTCTTCAAAACACACACTCTCTCGTCTTTCTCTGACCTCCTCGCCATAAATGGCGAGCAAAAGCTGCGCGATTAAAGGGACATGGAAGTGAGAAATTTTTTGAAACCGAATATGGTTATACTTGTAAAATATGTTTCTTAGACGATAATAAACATAATAGCCTTTGAATAATATTTTTAAAAAATTTCTGGAGCGAGAAAAATTTATTTGTTCCGGGAATACCCCAATACCATTTGCCTCGTTACTATGCGCTAAAAGCAGACAAACCATTTTTAGGATATCTGGCGAAGTAGACATTTTTGTGCACTCTGATTTTGGTTTTTATATTATTTAGGCGATAAACTTTCATATGAAAGCCAATCTTTTTTGGCTTCCATGTCCCTTTAAGGTCGCAATTAATTGCTCAATAAATGACGACCTAGGAAAAGAGTGTGGGAATGGAGAGAGTCAGAGAAAAAAGACGAGAAATAGGTCGCAATTAATTGAGCATTTATTTGATCAACTTTTTCCCCAGATTAGGCAGCGGATCATTCTCCGCTCCACTCATCCACGCCCATTTGCTTTGTTGAAGAGAGAGAGAGAGAGCGATGCGGTAAAATACTTCATTCAGAAGAAATTCAAAAAAATACAATATTTAACATCAATATAAACGGGTGCCAAACAATATTAAAGGAAGGGAACCACCAAACTATTAAACTAATAAGGGCGGGGAGGGGTTGAGGAGAGGGGGCAGCGGGTGGCTGTGAGGATCGAAGGTAGCCATCGTAGGAGCGGCCAAACGAATCTGCAAGCGACGGATGTTATTGATATGAAACTGTATACCTAGCATTCATAGTAGTTTAACTCGTTCATGCCTTATTATTAGCATTCTAACCATATCCTTCCCTTCCTACACCTTCACCTCTCCCTCAATTCGTTCACCTACGCCGTACCTTTTTCGTATCATAGTTGTCGACTCACTCATCTTGAGTATTTAGCTTGCACGCCTTCGCCTCCAACGAATGGCTCGATCGACGAAGCAACTAAAATGAAAATGTATATATATAAAATAAGCACTAGGTAGGCAATGAAAAACTGCGATTTATACTATGGTAGGCCCCAACGGAAGACTACCTTTTCGATTTCAAATTTGCGAATGCTAAATCAAAGAGCTGAATCGTATGTTCTGCACTAGTTACGCTATAACAGCCAAATGTCATGCGGCCATTCGATCAATAATAATGTTTTCGGCAAAAAGTCAAAGAAAGGAGAAAAATGTTTTCAAAAAAAGCACCTTCATTACTATCCCTCTAGGTACGTCCACGGCCTCCAAAGTTAGCCTTCGACGAAGGTGAAGTCGACGATGATCTGCTTGTTGCGGGCTTCCTTCTTGACGACCACGATCTCCTCATCTTCGGTAGTCTACAACGTATCTTTTATTATATAGCAAAGCACGAAACAGCCCTTACAAAAATAGCCACTACCTAGGATGTGAACATCAAGTGCGATCACATGCCGTGTTCCCAGTTCGGAATGTGCTCGATCGCACTGATCTTTCAAATTGTATTTTCCTTAGGGGGGGCAAGGGAGAGGAGCCTACGGTAATTTAAATAAGTTCCCAAAAAGCAAGACTTGTATTACAAGCACCATGGAGTTTGACATACTTGTAGTAGTTTCAAATCGTTGTATGAATCAGAGACGTTTGATATTTGCATTAAAACCATCATATTTCTATGAAGAGGTCCAAGACAACCGATACTTCTTTTCCTTTTTTTCTCAAAGACTTTTTCTCAAAGGAAAGGAGTGCGGCATAGGTAGGAATCAAGAAAATTCGGAACGAAAATATGTCAAACTTTTGGGGCTTGTAATAAGGATAGTTCTTTTGACTCACTCTAATCAAAAAGCTTGGTCACGTCTAGTAAATCTATACATACGAGCCTGATAAAAGCTTGATAAACCTGCACCCACCTAATTACAAATTAAAGGGACATGGAAGTCAAAAAAGATTGGCTTTCATATAAAAGTTTATCGCCTAAATAATATAAAAACCAAAGCCCGAGTGCACAAAAATGTCTACTTAGCGAGATATCCTAAAAATCGTTTACCAGCCAAGGCGCAGTCTTACGGTGTTTAGCGCATAGGAACAAGGTAAACGGCATCGACGTATTCCCGGAACAAATAAATATCTCTCGCCGCAGAAATTTTTTAAACATATTTTTCAAACACTATTATCTTTATTATCGTCTCAGAAACATATTCTAGAAGTATGGTCATGTTCGGTTTCACAAAATTTCTCGCTTCCATGTCCCTTTAACGCGTCGAAGGTACACTCAGCGAAATTTCACCACCATACCGCACCTAGTGAATCATTCACCACACAAATTTCACCAGCCCGCTGGTGAATTGTGCGCCTTTCACCAGCGGGCTGGTGAAATTTGTGTGGTGAATGATTCACTAGGTGCGGTATGGTGGTGAAATTTCGCTGAGTGTACTTCGGAGTGCGAGCATTAGGCTGGGAGTGTGAAATCGGATAGCGGCGCGGATCTTCTTCTTTAGTGCCCTGATCTCCCTCTCCCCGGCCCGCCCCTGCCTCTATCTCTCATTCACTCTCGTCGTCTGCTCTCTCTCCCATCCTTTCCTCTCTCTGCTCGTCTCTGCTGACCCTCCCTCTTCTCATCGATTATCTCCATGCGATCGGATTCATCAGAAAAGGACAACACGGAAATGTTCTTCCACTGCCAATGTTGAATTATTGAGATCCTATCACCTTTTGCTTAGGCTTAGGCTTAGTTCCACACTTTTCTTTTGGGTACTGCTTACAAGGGAAGGGCAAATAGTTATCATTAGATCCACATATGAGACCACCACCATTGGATAGAGCACAGAAAGATTAGCGGATCCTGAGAAGATTAGCTGCCGACGTCCACACATCTGCGAGAAATCGGAGATTCCGAAGGATTCTACACGGTCCCGACCAAGTCTCGACTACGGGTTCTTCTACCCCAGCCGGCGGCGCTAGAACAACGGATCGGCGGCGCAGCAGGGAAGAAGTGGGACTTCGGTAACCTATTGGTTCGGTTCCCCGCGGTGCAAACTCTTTGCAAGTCTCTCGAACTTGTGATTTTCAAGTTTTTTTTTCATTTCTTAAAAAATTACGGAAAACGTTTCTTAGAAGACTTATACTATAGTTCCACGAGATCCCATTCTGTGTTATCAAATTTTCGACCCCAATGAAAGAGAACTCTGGTGACAGCCTAGTCTCTGGCGAGCGAGTGTCAGAGAAGCACCGGATCTCATTATTCATCCGCACTCTTCACAGATCGTAACCCAAAAAACTTGAAAATCACAAGTCCGAGAGACTTGCAAAAAGCTTCCCACCGCGGGGAACCGAACCACTAGGTTACCGCACACCAGACCCACCTCTTCCCTGCTGCGCCGCCGACTCGTTGTTCTGGTGTCGCCGGCTGGGGTAGAGGAACCCGTAGTGTAGACTTGGTCGGGACCGTATAGAATCCCTTGGAAAGTTTGACGTCGGATTTCTCGAAGATGTGTGGATGTCGGCAGCTAATTTTCTCAGGATCTACTAATCTTTCAGCGCTCTATCCAATGGTGGTGGTCTCATATCTGGATCTAATGATAACTATTTGCCCTTCCCTTGTAAGCTGTACCCAAAAGAAAAGTGTGGAACTAAGCCTAAGCAAAAGGTGATAGGATCTCAATAATTCAACATTGGCAGTGGAAGAATATTTCCGTGTTGTCCTTTTGTGATGAATCCGATCGCATGGCCAGAGATAATCGGTGAGAAGAGGGAGGGATGGGAGAGACGAGCAGAGAGAGGAAAGGATGGGAGAGAGAGCAGACGACGAGAGTGAGTGAGAGATAGAGGCAGGGGTGGGCCGGGGAGAGGGAGATCAGGGAAGGGGGATAGGAGGGGGCGGGGCCACAGTCAAACTAGAGAAGTGCCAAAATTTGGTGTTGATTGGTTCAGTTATTCTTGAGAAAATTCAAAAATAGTGGCCATTTCGCTATTAGACACAATCTTCACCGGTGATACTGTGAAGGGAAAGAGGGACCAACAGCGATATACAAGGGCTTGTATAAGGAGCAAATTTAGCGCTGCGTGCGCTTGGTGTCATGCCTGGGTACTGCAATCCTCTCCATTCCCGCCAGAAGACCATTTTAAAAAATTGTATGAGAGTAAAATGCAGCGCGTCCAAAAAGCGTGTGTATATAGGAACAAATTCTTTTATGTGTCACGCATTGACATGCTCAGGCTCCCCTGGTTGAGAAAAATCTTCTGTCAGTTGTCACCATTCCCACTTCAACGAACTTACGGTGTATTTGATAAATAACTAAATAAATAAATGAAATGTTTCATCATTCCCACTTCTGACGAAAGAGAAGAGCGGTATCAACTGCGATTATAGTGGCGAAAATCGGAACGTATAATTCGATTTTACGAGTTGCGCTGTTTAGCAGATTTTTCGCACTTTGACGCAATGCCATGCCAACCCGGAAACAGCTATCTCAGAGAGTGAACACTTTTTGAGATCACCATAGCCATGACTTTGACATGAAACGTATTTGGAGCTGGTATGATGATGCTAGAGGGACCGGAATCTGAGATACGCCCGGAACGATTATATCTTCCCTTTTTCTCTACCATATCGAATGAGATCATGCAATCAGGCACGCCGAGAGAGCGGGGAAGAAAGAAGAGAAAGAGATATGGAGAGAATGTAAATGTATTCAATTGTCGCACTCTAGATAGACGGAAGGAGTTTATACTACTAATCTTGTATGTTTGCTATACCTTACATTATCCGGTCTCGGCCTCATAAGCTATACTTTTCGAGTAAACTGTCACTTTCCTTCCCCGTTACACTTTGTCGTCGTGGGACCACATTTACGTATAAGAGCTTTCGATTTTTTTATTTCTTATCCTCTTATGCTTTTCATGGATAGCTAGCTAATGGTGCGTTCAATGTCGAAGGGGGAGGGGTATTTAAAACACCGATTATTCGTTGTGATTCTTAGATCACAGATATTATCCGTGGGATGCCTCTTATTCGTAGTCCACGTTCGAAGAAGCGGTTATTCTTTTCTGCCTTTCATGGAAATGCGGCCGGGTCAGTTTCATCGTCTGGAAATACCCTCGTAAAGTGTCCACTAAGCGTAGCAACAAATAACCGAGAATTTTTGACCCCCCACCCTTCGACGCTGAGCACACCATAAATAACTAGTACGCTGCTGGTATGAAAGTCACAATCTCTTTCATGTCATACAGAAACATTTTAGGATGAGCTACTGCTCTCATAGCGTCGAAGATGATGGCAGTAGGACATACATATGCCCACCAGAACTCATGAACAGTACTGCCTTTTGCACCGTGCAGGATCCCTTATCGGATACTGTAGATGGTATAACTGGTATATCCTCGCATACCGGACATGAGACGAGAGTCTTCACATGCGCATCAGATCAGGTGAACCTTCTTTTTCGAAAGCCTCTAATCCATATTAAAAGTTTGCGAAAGACATGTGTGCTTTCGGCACATGTGTTAAAGCTGAAAGAAGTTTAATAGAACTACTTTCAGAATATCGTCGTGTATTATGAAAGATTCCTTCTGCCGTTGATATT
>LS882065.1:72874-88922 GCA_900490955.1 Micoletzkya japonica | reverse complement strand
ATACCGGACATGAGACGAGAGTCTTCACATGCGCATCAGATCAGGTGAACCTTCTTTTTCGAAAGCCTCTAATCCATATTAAAAGTTTGCGAAAGACATGTGTGCTTTCGGCACATGTGTTAAAGCTGAAAGAAGTTTAATAGAACTACTTTCAGAATATCGTCGTGTATTATGAAAGATTCCTTCTGCCGTTGATATTCATGCCTGTTGGATTACTTCCAACTATGCTATTCAGTGTCGGTCTTTACAGAACGAGACAAGAACATTCTAAGGTACACTTATCTTTATCTTTATTGTCTTCATCTCCCCTTTTTCTTCTTGTTCTCTCCCGGTGACCCATCCCCATAGAACACTTGTAAGATAATCGTCATCCCCGTCCCCGAAAAAGAGCATTTTTCCAAGTGAATGATGATATTTATGCATTTACATAGAAACGCGAGATAAAAAGAAAAGAAAATAGGGCAAAGTATAAGTGAAGATATGCTTCCCCCTACGCCAGAGCTTCCCTATCTTTGCCACACCCCCTACCACATCTCATTCCATAAACAAATAAAATAAATCTTTATCTTTATCTTTAGACCTTATAATGTGAGGCGGGATGGGGTTGGATAATAGATAACTCAGGGTTGCCTATTGTAACATAGATTTTGAGAGATGGAAGGGCAGGGAAAAGAAACCAAAAAAAAAACAGAAAAAAAACTCCGTAAGGATGCCGTCCGCAATTTGAATGGAACTCCTTTAAACCTTTTCTGCACTTACATGCGTCTTGTTTTATTGCTAGATTCCGTTCTACACATTTCTATACCATACGGTACTCGTGGATATGCTGTATTTCGGGGGTAGCGTAACTTCGAATTTGATGCTGTTTTATAAATTGTATGCAGGGATTACATCGACAGTGAGTTTAAAAACTTTACATTATTTAATAGAGAAACTTAATGCAGATTTCGCAAAATGCTTACATGAAAGTTTTGGTTGTCATCTACTCAATATCTTTCAATTCCCGAACGGTAAGATTTTTTTCCTCGAAATAGTAAGGTAAAGCAAAATTTTTGGCTAAGTTCAGGCGTTGATTTACATTATTGTGTTGATATCTGTGAATCGATTCACGGTATGTGTTACTCCACACCTGGACCTACTAGTCTTTCGAGGGTATGATACAATCTATGTTTTTTTCGTATCAAGCAAATTTATATGGAAATTAATTTAAAAAAAACCTGGGCCTGCACCTAGTATTACGTCGAGAGCGCACAGTACCGGACAAAAATCAACACTTTTCACGCCACCTGAAGAAATGGCACTCGTGACGCGGGCTGGAGGACGGTGGCCTCATTCTGTGCGCGATCCGCGTTTAGGACGCGCGCGCAGTGCGACTTTCCCTTTCCTCTTCCCTTGCGGAGCATTCCCCCATACTTCCCTTCCTTTCAAGTGTAATACAATGACAGATGATGAATATATTTATAAGACTTATTAATACAATTAAAATCAAACATTAAACGGACATGGATGACTTACAATTTGATGTTTTTACGCAAGTTTTACAGAAAGTCAAAATACTGGATCAGCGCATGCTGGTTGTTAATCTTTGGAAGATCGGTTTATGCAGCCCTCAAGGATAACAGCTTCCTCTTTAAAGTTGGCATTGCATATGGTACTACAACTAACTGGCTTATATCGGAAGTGAGACTTTTCAGATTTACAGTAGAATAAATTTGTGACAAAGTTTAAGTCAAGGTAAATTCTGTCATTATTATTGAATAAAAACCTACGTCAGTGCAGATTTTGACGAATTTGTGCTAATCAACCTAAGTCGGCATTAGTGTTACGAGCGGAACGAAATATTCTGGACATCGTTTTTGCATGTTTTCTCTTAATTTGCTTCGTTGTTCGACTAAAACCACTCTGCTATATAATATAGATTTACTGTCAAACATCTGCTATTTCAATAACAGACCCATTTTATAATATTCCGTTCCGCTAGTAATTGTTATTTTCGAAATGAGCATGGTTAATATTTGCTAAAAGCTGCTGAAGTAGATTGTTGTTTAATAATATATGTATATTTTTAAAGCGAAAATTCGCTTGCTCTGATATATTTTTCTTCGATTTTGAAATATAATTATTTTAAATCTGAAAACAAGATATTATTGTCTTCTTTCAGGCTCTCAAATTTACCGATATTTTCTTAATATTTACTTCTTTGTTCATCACTATCTACATCTACTTGCACCTTAGAAGGATGCGGAAATCAACGGGGTATAAATAAATAGTGAAAACTTCACTAAATAATATTCAGAGGTTTAAATAATACAATAGCAAGTAAAGAGTACCTACTTGTCGTGCAAACTGCCATTATGTCGGCCGCATTATTGGTTTGTTTTATGATATACCGAACATTTCGTTGGAACTTATATTTGGCTTTCATTTTTATTACAAACAGTTAACTTATTATAGAGTTCAATTGTTTTACAATTGTGAAGCTTTAAATTCCTACTTTACGCTTCTGCCAGCAGAAAATGGTCCAAGATCTATATATAGATATATGTATATGGTTCAAATTTGCTAAAGATCGGATAAGTTTAGAGGTCAAAAATGATTAAAGTTCAAACTCTATTTCCGAAATTGGGAATTGTCAATGTGTCCAAGAACTTTCCGCCGTTATGCTCGAAACATGAAATGTTGTAAAACTTTACTGTATTACGGTGACAGAATTGCTCTGCGCTCTCTAATTACCGCACAATCTTCAGATATCTTATATGTTATATTATATAAGCGACGTTTTATCGTCAACTGCCAGTTTTAATACGGTAATAGCAGTTAGTTTATATAATATTATATCACTTGTGAGTCTTCGCCCTGATTTTTATTCAATAGACTTTTGACGGACATGATTTACTCCCGGGAAGGATTGAAAACACCTGCGAAATATCACCACGACATGATATAATAGTTGATTCACTACGAGCTGCTAGGGGGCGAAGTTTCGCTGACCATGAATGAGCCTATACCCTCGCGTATTTCAGTCGCCGGTGGCATCCAGCCTCTTTTCTGCACTCACCGATTCCATATTACATGGATCGCATGCTGTTATCTTTCTCATCACCAACTCGAAGATTCGTGAAAATTCACCGTTACTGCCATTTATCTGCAAGAAGAGTCAAAGAGTAGGCAATCTGAACCTTACCACCCAGATTAGCACCCAGTTTTCTGTCGATAATAGATGAAATATGTTTTTGTTCTAAGAATCCAACTTCCTGTTTTCTTACTGATCGAATTATAAATAATTGTATTTTTGTGAATTCTACTTATAGGGCACCGATGAACTTAGGACAAAAACCCCTTATTGATTAAAATGTTCAGTTCTCCAAGCCAACAAGGAAATACATATAAGCACACAAAACGCAGGGTGGCAGGGTAACGCAAACACGGATAGAACAAACAACCCATGCCCAGAAGAAGACGGTCCATGGGATGATCTTAACCAGTTAGGCTATCTCTGCGCATCTCCGAAAATTTGGTGTCGATTGGCTTAGTCGCTCTTGAGAAAATTCAAAAAGAGTGGCTATTTCGCTATTGGACACATTCTTCACCGGGCTGAGTGTCATTTCGACAAAGCAAGAGAAAAAAGATCTGTGGTGAATTTTCTAGGAAGAATTCTGTAGACAAACTCAATTGCATTCATTATCGTAATAATAATCATAATCATTCATCATTTTCATGAACAAATCACTAACTACACCTGTCATAATTTCAATAGCATACGGTAGCATTCAAATTGCTGGCTTCGCGTCAGCTCACTATCTACTTGCTGAGGGCGGCGATACTCAGTGGAAACCGTGCTTGCTTATCTTTTTCGTAATCATCATATTGCTCCGCTCCATCCACCGTTGTCGGTCATTCATCGTCCATCTCTTCCCCTCATTCATTCATTCATCCTCGTCAAACTTTTTTTTGCCGAACTCTATTCCCAGTCCATTCTCTTTTCTTTTTTTTGCCGAACTCTATTCCCAGTCCATTCTCTTTTCTCTCCTCAACTCACGGTATGACCCGCAGAAGGACAATCATCCATTCTCATTCAACGACCTCTTCATTCGTTCGAAGGATCAGGTCAGCTCTTGTCTTCATCCCATTCATTCACATTTATTAGAGATGTGCAAACTGGTCAGTACTGTGATCATCACAGCATTCCAAGCGTCATAATAGCGAATAGCGGTTTTCGCGCATAGGATCCGATCCTGTAGGCGAACCAGTGAAAGAAAAATTATGAATTTAAAAACTAAAGCTCGCCGTTATAAATTCAACAAGTTCTGAAAATTTGGTATTGATTGGTTTAGCTACTCTTGAGAGAATTCAAAAATAGTGGTTAATTAGACACATTCTTCACCGGTCGAAATGCTGTGTTATGTTTCATGCATCATTCTTATTGTTAGCCGGGACGCGTCTCGTCCCCCAAAACTAACGCCAAAATGACCAGTCCGCATAAGTTCAGACCCAGGTTCGAACCGAAATCCCCGGCCGGTGCACTATCCCTTGCTGTTCTCAAAAACTTTCAAATACAGGCATACTCATTGTCAGGCCAGTTGTGTCTTGCAGCACCTAGAAGTTCATTCCAAGCAGAATTTTTGCGCGTTTCCTCTATCCGGGCTTGGTGTCATACGCTATACTTTTCGAGTGAATTGTCAGTTCCCCGTCTAATAGAGAATCATATTTTGTTCGATGATTCCCGCTTCCTGTCTTTATAATTATATTGTGAATCATAAAAAATTGTAGAATGATAAATAAACTGAATTCTTCTTAAAATCCCTTCGGGTTCCAAAACTCAAAATTAAAAATTTAAGGGTTTCAAATAAATTAACGGGTCCGAAAAAAAGTAAACGGGTTCCAAAGCTCAAAATTAAAGGGACATGGAAGTGATTTTCAAGTGAAGCTTATGTGAAAGATTTTGATGTAATTAGTATAAAAACAAAAGGAAAAATATTAAAAATTAATAGTATTCGAGAAATGATTTTTTGAATTTTCGCCCAACGACGACGTTACTGTGTTTAGCGAAAGGAATTAAGCCAAAAGCGACATTCTTCTCAACGACGGAAACCTGCAACAAAAAAAATAAAACATATGATTTTTGAGTTTTTTCTTCTTTTTTTATTGTCACCATGTTTTTCCTCACATTTTGAAACCTTAGAAGAATTTTCATCGAATTTTAAAACTTTTGGTTAGAGGCTGCTTCCTCCCTAAAAATAAACGGGTCGAAAAAAATCAATGGGTGCCAAAAATTAACGGGTCCCAGGACGCAAATTCAGAAAGAGAAAAACAGAAAAATGAAATTACCATAGGTGAATATTGAAAATTTGATTATCTATAAATTTCAGCACTCAGTTAAAAAAACTGCAAATGTCTCTTGCCAAAAACGTCTTATTCGATGCCTATAAGGTCGTTTTCTTATATTTTCATATTTGTTTCTTATATTTTTAATATTTATTGTTCTAGGTATTCATAGGGAGCAGAACTGAAAAAATATCCATAAGCTTTACGTTTAATGGAGTTATGCTGTTTTGAAGTGAGGCCTTTTATCACAC
The DNA here is from genome assembly GCA_900490955.1 of Micoletzkya japonica. NCBI lineage: Eukaryota > Metazoa > Nematoda > Chromadorea > Rhabditida > Diplogasteridae > Micoletzkya > Micoletzkya japonica. Next base: position 83,346 of record LS882065.1, on the reverse strand, counting down.
TTTCCCGAAATGCATCGACTTTGGAGGCTCGCGGCGTGAATATAGATAGTAGGAAAAAAGGAAATCGTTTGGATTGTAGCGTCGATTCCACTACCTTTCAAAGTGATCAAATTAACTCCTAGTGTGTACTATGTGAAACTCTAGTGCTTACTGATCTCAGAAAGCTATCCATGTTCCTGACTAGAGCATGCCATTCGGGTCTTTTTGACCAATATGTTTCATCGCTTCTGGTGACGAGACCCGTCGTGGTTATGAATGATGTGTGAAACATATACATCAAAAAGACCCGAATGGCACGTTCTATTCCTGATATCTTATCTTGGAATGAAATGACATAGTTTCAAAGCGCGAAAAAGTCGCTAAACACCGTAGCGGCCGAATCATGATTTATACGTTCCGATTTTCTAGGCTATATGAGTTGAGATATCGAAATTCCATTTTGTGTTTTGTAGCCTATATCTCTGTTCCCCGGACTCTTATCTCTCGTTAACTCACCGAAGGACATGCACAAGGACACTCATTCATTCTCATTCGACGACCTCTTCATTCATTCGAAGGATCAGGTCGGCTCTTGTCTTCATCCCATTCATTTTTAAAAAGGATCGCGAAAGGCACATGTATGCTATTTAGGGTTTAGATTGTTTCACTCTCTGCTCTCTCCTCACTTTGGACGGTCTCTCGTTTGGAGAATGGTCGTTATCTATAAGCGCGATAGTGATGCGCTCTAACCGAAAATCAGAAAATGTCAGAAAATGGTAATGCCTGATTCAGAATCAGGTTGCTTTAATCAGGTTTGCTCCATATCATGACGTAAAGAGTGACTATTGTTAAGAAGTGGTTTGTGGGACCCTTTAATATCTTCGTAGGAGGTGCAGACTGGTCAGTACTACGATCATGTTTCATGCATCATTCTTAACCGCGACACGTCTCGTTGCCAGAACTAATGATTCGCCAAAATGACCAGTCCGCATAATTTTAATATCTACCCGAACCCGTTCTCTTCTACGTATTCTTTTTGCCGTTCACTAGGCCAGTTATGTCTTGTTGCACCTACACCGTGAGAAGTTTTGGTTACTTTTTTCGGAATTATTCCGTAAATGACTGTGCATCGGGCACGCATTCAGCAAATGGTTGCGGAATATTCCGTAAAAGGTTGAGGACACAGCATTCCGCCCGGTGAAGAATGTGTCTAATAGCGAATTTACCGCTATTTTTGAATTTTCTCAACAGTGAATGAATCAATTTACACCAAATTTTGGGATCTTGTTGAACTCATAGAGGTGAACTTAAGTTTTTAAATTCATAGAGATTCGACTACTGGTTCGCCTACAGGATCGGATCCTATGCGCCAAAACCGCCATTCGCTATTATGACGCTTGGAATGCTGTGAGGAATGGATTCCGGGTGTATCCTCAGTTACGGAATAATTCCGATAAAGTTGAAAAAAAACTTCTATCAGTGTAGAAGTCCATTCGAAGCGGAAACTATGACAGTCGTCCTCTTCATTGCGTGTTTGCTGTCGCTACATTATCCGGTCTCAGTCTTATAAGCTATACTTTTCGAGAAATTTTCACGTTCTTTCTCCGCTAAACCTTATCCTCGTGAAGCTACATTTACGTACTAGAGTTTCCAATTGTCGCCACGTTTCTTTCATTTCACATACAATTCGGCCTTTTTTCTTTCCCCGCTATCCAAATAAGTCGCTAAAAGTACTCTAGTACGCCTGTGACGTTCACCATCTCTTTTCATGATTTCAATATCAATACCTAACGTGGTACATAATGAATTTGCTAAACTTTTTGGGTAGAGCATTCCATTCAGGTCCTTTTGATGTATAAGTTTCATACTCCATTTATAAATGCGACGCGTCTCGTCGCGAAAAGCAGCGAAACATATTGGTCAAAAAGACCCGAATGGAATGCTCTATTTTTGGGTCATGCTTTTGATTCGTTACCTTTCGCTTTCCTTGTTATCCATTATCCGCGTTCCTGAAACATCAATATTTCTTCAATCTAATCTATCCACGTCCCTTTCAGCAGCAGACCCATTTTAGGATGAGCTACTGTGGTCTTTACTCCGATCATTTTGAGTATAAGGACTACATATGCTCGGCGGAACTCATGAACACTACGGCCTTTTGCACCGCGCAGAATCTCTCGTCGTTTCGTATAGATGTATCATCATATCCCGATATCGGACCTGAAACGCTACTATTTAGATGCACGCCATATGGGGTAAACACACAATTCACTTCTTCTGCGGTAGTTTTTAAATCACATTTCCCGTAAGTTGACGAAATACATGTGGTAAAAGCTGAAAGAAGATTGATAGAAGCGTTTTCAGATTATCGTCATTTATTATCAAAAATTTCTTCTGCCGTTGATATTCTTGCCTGTTGGACTACTGCCAACTGTGCTATTCAGTGTCGGTCTTTACAGAACAAGACAAGAACATTCTAAGGTTTTTAATTCTAATTCTTTTCACTCTTTGGAAATGGTTTTTAATATTAAATTTCTTTGTGTGACGGAGATTTCAAAGGAGGACTCTTCGGTACTGAAGTCATGTTAATGGGGACTGATTTGCATTGCGAAAGAGGGAAGGACATGGGAAAAAAACTAATCGAATCCGTAAGGATGCCGTCCGGAATTTGAGTAGATATCGGTACCAAACGGAACTCATTTGTCAGATGCCATTCTACACATTTCTATACCATACGGTACTCGTGGATATGATGTATTTCGGGGGAAGCGTAACTTCCAATTTGATGCTATTTTATAGAACGTATGCAGGGATTATGCCAACAGTGAGTTCGAAAACGTTACATCATTTAAGAGAGAAACTTAATATAGAATCCGCAAAACCTGTACATCAACGTATTGATTGCCGTCTACGCAATACCTTTCAATTCCCGAACAGTAATATTTTTTTCTTTTGAGAAGTGCAAGGTAAATCAAACTTTTTCGGCGTTGATCTACATCATTGCGTTGATATCTGTGAATCGATTCACTGTGTGTGTTACCCCACACCTGGATGCACCACTCTTTGGAGGGTATGATATTACGTTTTTTTGCATACAGCAATTAATTTACCAGAAAACCTTGTTCTGCGGCAGTTTGTTCGAGAACCGGTTTGCAGTTACTGAGTGATGTTATAGAATTTAAGTCGTAAATTTGGCATTGCATATTTAGTACACAAGTAAAAAGTTAAAAAAACACAATTAAAACAGCGATATTCATGCAAGTTTTACAGAAAGACAAAATACTGGCTCTGCGTCTGCTGGTTCTTAATCTTTGGAAGATCGTATTATGCAGCTCTCAGAGATAACAGCTTCCTCCTGAAAATTGGCATAGTATATGCAACGTCAACTGACTGGCTTATATCGGAAGTGAGACTTTTCAGATGTATATTTCTTGGAGTTGTCTGATAGTACGCAAACCGTTACGAACTGTTGATGCAAATATCGCATTTTCATCTTTGGCTACGGCTTCCATTCGGCTGCCCCTGTGGTTTGGTAATGACATAGACCATTGGAATCAGAGTACAGATCAAGTCGGAAAGGTAGATCAGCGCTCGCATTAGCGTAAGCAGTTCGCAACCGTTTTGCGTACTTTTGGATAACTCCGGCCTGAACTTGCAGTATCATTCTATTTTTTTCAGATTTTCAAATTTGCTGACGTTTTCTTAATATTTTCTTCGTTCTTCATTAATGTCTGCATTTACTTGCACATTAGAAGGATTAGGAAATCAACGGGGTATAAAACTATTATAGACACGTCATAAATTAATTTTAGAGGTTCAAAGAAGACAATAGTGAGAAAGGAATATCTACTTGTCGTGCAAACTGCCATTATGTCGGCTGTGCTATTGGTTTGTTTTATGATATGCCGAACCTTTCCTTGGAAATGTCTTTGATTTTTGTAATCAGCGCAGAAATTATTTACTTGTGGACGACTTGTGGTGGAAGTGACAGTATTTCTTCAGATATCTTACATTCTATATTTCATCAGCCACGTCTTCGCTGTTCGTTATCCAGCGCTAATAGTTAGTTTCTGAAATATTATGTTCTTTGGGACTCATTGCTTTTTTTGAAATTTTTTAAAAAAGCGAAGAAGTTGGTTTATAAACACACAGTTAAAAAATGCCAAAAAATTTTAAATTCACCTTTTTGAAAATGCAGGTGTAATGGCGTTTTGTCAGCTATATGTTGCAGCTATGAATGGTGTATGAAACATGAGCATCAAAAGGGCTCGATTGCACATCTCTAGTATAGCTTCACGTAATATTTCAGTCGGAGGTAGCATCCAACCTCTTTTCTGCACTAACCGATACCATTTTACATGGATCGCATGCTGTTATCTTTCTCATCACCAACTCGAAGATTCGTGAAAATTCACCATTACTTCGATTTATCTGCAAGAAGAACAGTCAAATTTTACCCAACGTTAGCGTTCTCACTCAGAGTAGCTCTCAGTTTTCCGTCGTTAAATAGATTAATGATGCCCTTCCTGTTTACCTGATTAAATGACACAATTATGATCGTATTGTTTGTGTATTCGGCTCTATAAACTTATTATTGGTGTGCGTAAACCTTTATGAATTGCCTGAACTTATTGATGCTCGTGTCGAATATGATGGAAAGACAAGAAGGATAGGAAGGTGTAGATTTTAAGTAGTAATAACGAAGGACTCTCCATGCTGATTTTATTTCTGCAACATATTACAACTCTTTCTCAGATTCTAAGAATGGGAATACATCGTCATTTTTAGCCTTGAATTAATCGCATAAATCACGCATATGAGGGCTCATGCGTGATTTGTGAGATTAACTGGACCATTTCATGCCGTATTGCGAATGATTATGCACATAGCACTGTAGACGGTGTGTGTTCAACCTATCATTGATTGAATGTGATTTCCCACGATATTTAATTGCTTGGGAATCACCATGTCGCTGCACCAATGCCAACTGTGCTCATTAGATAATGAAATGGCCGATTCGAGTAAACGGTGGCTTCTCAATGCACAGCATTCCAAGCGTCATAATAGCGAATGGCGGTTTTCGCGCATAGGATCCGATTCTGTAGGCGAACCAATCAACGAATATTTATCAATTTAAAGACTAAAGTTCATCTCTATGAACTCGACAAGCGCCGAAAATTTGGTGTGAATTGGTTCACCCATTCTTGAGAAAATTAAAAAATAGTGGTCATTTCACTATTAGACACATTCTTCACGGGGCGGAATGCTGTGAATGGACTGATGGGAAACGGGGTTGAGTTTGTGTGATGATGTGTCTCAAGTATGGTGTGTCTCAAGCACACTGCGTTCAGATCTTGTTATTAGCAAAAATGTACTTTTATTTATAGAAATTTAGTATGCTTATGTATGTCTTCTATATTTTGGGTGGTTATAGGTAGCTTAGGTCAAGCGGAATCGATTGGTAATAATTAAAGATTTGAAAAGGGGCGGGGTTTCGAATTAACAGGCCGGAATCTCGGAAACACGCGGACTATTCAGAACGCTGTGCAAGCACTGCTCGACGTGATGTATCGCAAACAGCGAATCAAAAGCATTCCGGAAGAGCTCCATTTTCCCCAATTATTCTTCTGTGAAAATAAACAGAATCGCACTTGAAAGTAGTGTATTGGAAGATGCGCAGTATATCGACGGAAAAATATGTGATGTATAAACACAGACCGCCAGATGGACGAAAAGTTAGAGTGCCAGAAAATAAAGAAGAAGGAAGAGGAGATGAGAAGAGCTCCCTCAGCATTCCGACCGAAAGGGAAGCGCCTAATAGCGAATTGGAAGCTAATTTTATATTTACTCCACTACGGCTGAATGAATCTTCACCAAATTTTGGCAGAAGTTTGGAGTGATGGGGAGCTTAAGTTTTTTTTTTAAATTGGTGATTTTTCGCTCATTGTTATGCTTGGTGTGGCGATAGATCACATCTGAAACCGCTATTTGCTAATCGAATTCTAGGAATGCTGTGAGAGGAGATGACTGTTCGAACATTTCCAGTCCCCTTGACCAGTCGCTGCATTACCGTCTGTACGCTTATCTCGGTCTCTCTCTCTCCTTTTAAGCAGCACATTTTTCCATCGATTCCCTATCTCGCTCTACGTACACTTTTTGCTGTCTTCTCTCCGCTGATAGTACTTTTGCTCTCACAAACTATTATTCATTATATTGCCACTTTATATATTAACCAGCCGGGCTACGCGCCGCTTCGCGGCGCTTCGCCCGACTGGCGTGTCCCGAAATTCCCGGCAAGCTCGATGTTTTATTTATTTTTATTTATTTGCCGGTAACAGCCGGGTGAAAACAATGGGACCTATCCGACTATTGTCTTGAATGGAAATCAAATTTTTCTGGATACTGTAGCATTTTTGGTTTATTGTTGCCCTAAATTTAAAATCTGGCAAGTTGCCAAGGAAAAAGTCCATTCCAAGCGAGGGGTCATCGGGCTGTGTCGTGTTGCCAAATGTTCGACTGCAGCAGAGAAAAAGTTTTTTTCTTTCTTCCCTTTAGCACATTTTCGCATTCTAGGCCTTTCATAACCCGTCCTCTACACCACATTCTTGAATTTTCTAGAATTCCCCCACCAGCTGGGTTTCGGTAGTTGAGCATTACACAACATTCTAGACCTTTGCAAAGCGAAAATGATAAGAACTTCATCTTTTTGAACTACTAGATCCTGAAAGTGGGTATGATATTAGCTTTAGTAGCTATGATGAAGCCCTTCCCTCCCCATTCCCAACCATTCATTCGTGGTGTGCGGCACACCACGAACTACCGTATTAGTACATGTCGGAATGATTTTTCGCTTTCCAAAGGTTTTGCGTTGAGGCAGAACACTGTGATTATGTCGTAGAAACTATCCTCGAAATTCATCAAAATTCCTCTAACCTTTCGCAGTGCAAGACCCCTCCAATTCATATACAACACCTCCGAGAGAAAATTCAGGCTAATTTGCATAGCGAGAGAGCGGAGGGCATGGACGAGAAACTAATCGAATCTATCAGGATGCCGTCAGGAATTTGAATAGATTACGGTTCCGAATGGAGGTCCTTTAAAGGGCCCCTCTGAGCACTTTTTAACCCCCTGGTTTCTTCCTCCCATCTGAAAGAGCAGTGTCGCAAACCTACAATCTTACATTTCCATCTTTTTCCCGCCATTCCCCGCTGTTTAAATTAGGCGAGAAGTTGTATGCAAAGTTACATTGCTCTTCAGGGACCGCGCGAATACGAATGTAATTTCGTGAATACTGCAGCGCGCGAGCGGTCTGATTCGTCGGCATAGTTTATTGAAGGATTGGAGACATGTCTTCTGAAAAGGACAAAACTGGAGGAACGTCTAAAATACGCTCTTGAGGGATCGCAATGTGCTCAGAGGGGCCCTTTAACTTCATCTAGATAAGCAATCTAATGCCAAACCGTTTTTTTTATCCATTTATAGAGTGATTGGACCACTTGAATGGCTACTCATTTTCAGTTGACCAGGAGCACGTATCAAATTACCTGAAACAGCATGAACAGAACCATTTTTCGACAAACCGGATCCAGAAAAACTAATCGAAAAAAAATAAATGAAACCGAAAAAGCCCAAGACTCATCGCTTCTATCTACAGAGGGCATATATTCATGAAGATCCCGATCAATAGCAGTGAATTTAATTGGATACCTGTAAAATTTGTTCCTTATAAAAGATTGCTTATAAAATGGTTGCATCATGCACAATATATACACGTGATGGACACAGAAGAGTCTTTCATTATTTGAATAATTACTGGTTATCCCGCTTATGTATCTATACGGGTACAACGGGACTTGTACCCGTATAGATACATATGCGGGCTTAGGTTGTGCGGGGATGGGGCTGAAAAGAGGATGTCATATCTAGGGGGCAAGGGGTGGGGTAAAATCTTCAGTTGAAAAAACTTCACTGTGGGATAGGGCAGCCGCGACATAAAGGGGAGAGACGGAGAAAAGGGACGGCTCGTCATTTTAAAGAAAAATGATTTGCATTTTCTTATCATTTTGCTGCCGCTCATTACAGAATTCAACTCTAATCCGAAAGACGTTTACTGACGGAAAACTTCTTCGTCAACAAAACAAGCTTTCCTTCGTCTGTCATTCTATTTTAAGCTTCTCCGCACGCTTACTCATTCCTTTCATTCCATCCTTGTATCTCTCCTGCCGTACGATTATGATATTTTTTTGGTTTCGCATGAAAGATGTCTGAGCTCACTGTACTTCACCACGAAAGAGAGAAGAAATTATTATATTTACAATTGGATTGCATGATTTGATTTAGAAAATTTAGATAATCGCAAATTCACCTGGCTAATTTTTCTATACGTATGTCCCTGTATCGATGTACTGAAAAGCTATGTTTGGCTTGAATGAATTTAGTAGCTATAGAGGAAAAAACCTCGTAGTCAGATCAGTCCCCCTTCCTCTGTTTACCTTCCCTCCTCCACCTCCTCCAAGGCTCTCTGTATCTGTGTAACCGTGCGTAAGCTTATCGGACTCTATCTCTCCCTCTCTTTCTCTCTCCTCTCCCCTGCCACTATTGGAGGAAAAGGAACGTTGAGAAATCTTTGCAGCGCACTCCGCTAAATACAGTGAAGCTCTCTTGGCAAAGTGCCAGCTTAGGCTAAAGTCCGGCTCCGGCTGAAGCTTCACGGTGGTTAGCGGAAAGAACTGCGCAGATCTCTCAGCGTTCGCTTTCCTTCAATAATACATCACATTTCTCCATCGATTCCCCCTCTCTCTCCACGTGCACTATTCGTTCGGTTCTCTATACTGATAGTACTTTTCCCCGCTTCCTCTCGCAAACTAGTTCAAATTTACTGATATTTCTCACCATTTATAATAATACTATTTTCTCTTTCCAGTATTTCTCACGTGTGCCTATACCACACGACCCGGCCCAACTCGCCTACAACGAGTGTCGGACCAGCACATGTACATTATTCTATAGTAGAAGAATAATCGAGCCGAATAAGTTCCATAAGAAATACTTGCTAGATTTTTCCTTATACAAGAGATTTTGTAGCCCACAGTGTTCCAAATGTTGAGCGAACGAGCCAAAATGCTTAGTATACGTCGTTTTCCGTGTGAGAGTTCCTTCCGAAATCAGGATTATTTTTCGGCTTCTCGTTCGTTATGTAAAGGCAGGGGTTTTCCATATCTCATCACTGGTCCCTAACTTCGGATTCTACTCCTTCTCCGTCCCCCCCTAGTCTTTTAGATAGCTTCTTGTCGTTTGATCTCCTCCTGTCTGTATCCCGGTCACAAGCTTCCTTGTGCCTCGGGCTTATCTGATCCCAGTATTGCGTAAGGCTTACTCAACCCTCTATACTTTGGTCTCTTTGAATCACAAGGCCGAAGGCCACATCCTGCTCCCTTCATTCCCTGTAGTCTCTCGCTGTTTGTCTCAACTCCCCACGCCGATCCAGACAGTGATAGCCGACTGATCTCTAGTTCAGGCACGTAGCCGCCGATATATAAGCGGGAGCATCGATTCATCAAGAGGAAACCTTTGGACGCGTCCGAGGCTCTAGTCCTGCACCCCATTGCCCAGTTCCACAGTTCCCTGACCCATTCCCTTCTTCGTCCCTGGACCCCCTAACCAATCTCCCCTTACCTCTCACTCATCATCTCAGTAACTCGTATGTAAGTCCCTAAGGCCCCATCACGTCTTGTACGTTTCCCCTGTCTGCCATACTCTTATAAAGTAGTCCCCCCGTATGTCTGGTCTGTGGGCGCATCTTATGGGGAGGGGTCGTAGGCTGCTGAATAGTGCGGGTGGAAAACCTGTATTATTACTGTTAAACATTATCACTGTTGTCAGGACACTGTGAGCCTTCCGAATCCCAAAACGGAAAATGGTCTGCAGACAGAATGGATGCTCAAGTCAAGATCTAGAGGCATTCCGATTTATAATAATTAAATTAAGCCACAGGTTATGAGTGGTCTATTTGTACCATTTTATCTATTTTTTTCTAAATGGACATCTTTCCAGTAATTTTCATTAAAAAGAACATATTTTCCTAGCGTCTTCCTCTTAATATCAGTATCTTTCCAAGGCGAAGCTGATAGTAGAATCAGCCCGTTAGTTTTTCTGTTTCTAGAATGCGTCTGATTTTCTCTTTTTTCTGTCCCCATATTTTCGGAATGTGCTAACGACGAATGATTTTATTCCACTACAATTCAAATAATCTACAGGTTTGAAGCATGATAAACTGAAAGATGTGAGGGATGCTGTATCGCAAGAACAGTTCTTCACAGCACCAACTGGAAGAACGATGAAAGCAGCCTGCTTATGCCTTCTAGAATTTGTGGAAGTCTGCTGAATTTAATCCTTTTGTATGTTGCGTCTGTCGGTTGTGATTTATTCCTTCTATTATTCAAGATGAAGCTTCTTTGATAAATCATTGTTTGGTTCAGGCTGTAGCTCTTTCA
>LS882065.1:47034-65713 GCA_900490955.1 Micoletzkya japonica | reverse complement strand
CTTTACATCATTCTTTAGATCTAAACATCCATCGTATTCCGAGTTTTATGCGATTTCATTCACTCTCCGCGGAGTAGTGAAGGTGCAAAAAGCCACGCCCTTTTCACAAAATTATATTAGCCAACTGAGAAGAGAAACAGCTCTGAATTATTGACAAAATTATTTTTTATATTGTCCTGATCATTTTGGTGAAAAGAACGATCGGAAAAGGGCTGAAAGGCCTAAATTGATATAACATGAAAGGCAACTAAACTGACCTTTACACAACGCGTTTTGCAGAGAGTCGTTGTCGATGCATACAAGACAACTCTCGGCCTTCACCTTACCGGCACCCACATGACCGAACAATCGCCCGATAACGTACCGTCATGTGTTCTCTCTGCACTGTTCACGGTATCTATAAGTCAATTCAATTTCACTATATGTTCCACCACTCGCCTCATTCTCAACCGTCGAATCTTCGGGTCTTACTACATGGCTCATCAAGCAATGGTTATGTTAATGACGAAAAAGTCCAGTCAATAAATTCATTCCTATTTTCTCTGCGCTCACTTCATAGCGCTCTCTCGACAGAAATATAAATGAGACAACCGACGTAACGTTTCCCTTAACCATCTTGATGAAAGGAAGACCCATAAACAGGGAAACTAACTCTCAAATTTCTACATATCTGTTTTTTTCTCAGCTTACCATTCTCTTATCACCTATGCGTTTACAGAGAGCAATGCTACTGTCCTCGCAAAGCGATTCATCCTCACTTCGAGTCTGCGTCAATGCGTACACATACGGTGCTTTTCAGTGGCATCATAAATGCACGGTTACGAATTGTGAAAGTCTATTTATAATACTATTGCATCAAAGGTTTCCGCGTTTCCAACAAACTTAACTTGCATGTATTTAACAAACTGCCCTTGGGCACCGATACGCTAAAAGACGTACCTCTATGCATATCTGCATATCACTACCCCTACTAGGTATATATACTCTTTCCCTCCTACGAAATACATAATTAATGAATGAAAGAATTTCAGCCGAAATCGAACTCACGTGCAATGAGGCAACACGACGGGAGGTCTTCGAGTACTTTGACCGTGGGCTGTGCAGAATAAATGCAGCCCCTAATCTTCAATGCGTCCAACTGGCCTGTCCCATCAAGCCGTTTTATCGGGACTCGAGGGATTGCAGATTTGTGCGTGAGGGCGAAGTGTTCTTCGACGATTCAGGGAGCATAGTTGTTGGTTACCAACCTCCTGCCACCACAGTATATTGTGTAATTGGCAAAGCGACCAAAATAGTTGAAAACTCAAGAGGTTTAACGAAATATTATGCCATGCTCTGATCACGCAAATAGCTTACTTGTGTCTTTCCGGATTAAAAGCTTTCCAGAAACTTTTCTAGTTTCGAAGCTCCGTTATATCTCTTATTCGTGAGCAATATTAGGTATATAAGAACCGTTCAAATAAAATATCACGACGGATACTTGCCACAAAGACAAATTGCCAAGAATCCAGATGGAATCTTCCCAATTTGCCTTTGTGGTAAGATCCCGTCGTGACTTTGAACGGTTCTTATATCCACATACTACGGAGGAAGCAGTCTCTAACCAAAAGTTTTAAAATTCGATTAAAATTCTTCTAAGGTTTCAAAATATGATGAAAAACATAGACAATAAAAATCGTCGTCATTCATTTCATTCTCTCTGTCCCCGTCGCGAGTGGTCGGCTCTCTCAGTCGTCTCTCAATCAAGAAGAGCCCCCCCTCATGTTCAATCACGGACAGAAGAATTGATCCTTCTCAGCAACCCCTCCTTTGGAACCCCAACCAATATTAGTCCTGATAAAGGTGATAAACCAAAAAAAATAAAAAAAATAAAAAATCGATAAAAAACTCGAAAATCGCATGTTTTATTTTTTTGTTCCGGGTTGAGAAGAATTTAGAAACTATTGAAGGTATAGAAATTGAGAGAAATGTCATTATTTGCTATGAATTAGTGGAATCTACCTAAGGATAGGCATGACCGTTTCGCCTCCTACCGCCAGACGGTCATGCCGTCACTCGGGGCGGAGGCTCCTCAGTGGAGACCCCGAGTGAGGCTAAGGCATAGATGAGGATAAGGAAAGTTTTACCCAATTGGAAACTAATCCCACTGACTAAATCCCATAAATAAATGAGTACCTGGTATCCTCCATCGAATATAGTTGAAAAATGAAGAACATAGTCCCTATATAATAGAATAAAAAAGTGTGTTTTGCTGTACCGCGGTACACTTTTGAACGGCTGGACGGATTTGGCTCAAATTTGGCACATAGGTAGTCTTGGGCGCTGGCTCTGGCCGGACCAAAATTCAGCGTATTCCACGCACGGGTTACGGTAGATTACTGTAATTGCAGCTTTCAAGCGGCCATATCTCGGTCAAGGAGTAATATTTTCCAGCTTTTTATGGTAAATTCGGTATCTACGTCGCAAGGCGCATCTTTTGGCATATCAACTTTTTGAAGATGACGAAATTCCAGCGATTTCACTTTTTTGGCTATTTTCGTCATTTTTGAGTTTTTTTCTTCATTTTTTTATCAGATTGTAGAGCTCGACGAGACGAAGCCAACGGACTCTTCAGGATTTGGTTCACGGAATCGTGAGAAAAACGAGTTGGAAGAAATCGGCCACTTTTCAGTAGTCTTATTGTAAAGATTAGTACATATGCGCCGATTATCAGTTACCGTAACCACCAAGTCCAAGATGTCTGCCTTATCATTGGAAGTGTTGGTCCTCTCTAAGGTTAAGGAATTATGGTACATAGACTTAGTTACTTCCATGAACGAATCTACTTTGCTAGAAATATGAATGATATCATCAATGTATCTAAAGGTACGGTCAAGGTGGTAAGAAAGTGCATTCCCTTGTTTGATATGTTTCATAATGTAGTCGAACTCCATATATGCTAGTGTGAGGTCAGCTATCTGAGAAATGTCGCTTTTGGCTTAATTGCTTTCGCTAAACCCAGCCGCAGTTTAATGTGGGGAAAATCTGAGCTCAGATAATGTCGAGATAATCTCGAGATTATTTTTAATTTCGAGCTCGTTTTCTCAGTTTCGGGTGCATATTCATAAAATTTTGTCATCGGAATCGGATTCCCCGGCTCTGAATGCCATATAGAGGCAGACTTTTTCTTTTTTCTTTTTTTTATACTTTTCAACCCCTAGTAAAAGTTGAAAGAAGAAAAGCATGAATGATCGAGAGACCCGAAGGTCGGCAGATAGTCGGGAGAAATCGGGAGAGATGCTCTCCAGAAATTCGTTCCTCACGACAGTCGGGTGACCGTCTGCGCGACGACCGGTCACCGACTTTCAAACAGCAATGAATAACTCAAGAAGAAAAACAGCTATGAATTTCAATTTTTTCAGAGAACCAGCTCAGCATGAATTACACAGCTCCTGAAGACTCTATGAAAACTCTATGATCTGTGAAAGTCGGTGACCTACTTTTGGGGGAGAGTCGATTTGGCCCGATTTGGAGGAAAGGAATGAATTCGTCCCGATTCGTCTCCCGTCTTCCGATTCGACCAACACTAGTCCACATGAAGATCTATTCATGTATAAATTTAGTTCTCCTGACTAAACGGTGTATCCCTAACGCAGAGGATGCGTCTTGCAATTAGTCTCCAAGAGAGGCATGTTTCCTGTTTTTATGTATGTACGTTGTATCTACCAGTGTCCATCGCGACTCGCCTAACATTATTTACGTTGTCGGGACAAACGGCAAACGGACATCTTTCCGTTTCAGCAGCAGCTTAGCGTGGACTGTTTGGCTGCCAAAAATGCTCAAAGCTATCTTCTTTCCATTCTTGGTGATTAGCGTTCTCCTTCGACCCCGTTGTTGTGGCAGCCAACATTGCACGGATTACCGCACTGTCCGCAAGGTGTTGTTACAGTAATAATATCTATCTGTGGTAGGCACGCTGGATAGGAGGGGGGATTGGGAACGACTGGGTAATGGAATATACCGGAATTTCCACTTCTCACACGACAATCGGTCTTCATTTGTTCTCTTCTAGACTGTTCTCTTCTTCCCTTGCAGCCAGTCAATTCGGCATATCTCAGTGTGGGAGCTGCTTTGTCCGGAGATTACTATAATATCGGAAGCTCGAATAACGATCTCACAGAATGCGTCGAAATGTGCGATGCGAATCCTTCGTGCGGAGTTTTTCAACATCGCATGACTGGGTAATTTTCTATACATAATTTATAACAGAATATTTTGAGTGCCAGTGAGTATTTGTGCAAACTGTACAGCATGAAGCTGGAATGGTGGCAAATCTCAAATATCACGGCACCCGATCCCGAAACTCCCTATCCGCTACTCACATTTGTGCGTTTGAACGGTAGGAAAACAGTAAGAGAAAAATAATATGTGTTTTTCCCTTTTAGACTTGTCTCCAGTAGCAGACATTGCAGATTGTTGGAGTTTAGAAAGCTATAATACTTTCCTATCAGAATTGAAGAACGGTATGTAAAGAAATTTTTCATGCATATCAATTGTATTCTAGTTTTGCAAACGGTTTTATAGATATGCCGTTCAGAGCACACTACTGCATGGAATGAAAAATCAACCAAGGCAACTACATCTACGACTGAGAAAACAACTACGATTGAGAGAACTTCTACAAGCACAACAGCGCAGAAAACAACGACGACCGCTCTGCAATGTTGGCAATTTTAGCGGGAAAAAAACTTGTATTATTTGTAATGAAAAAGTTCGGTTAGTCAATTCATTCGTATCTACGTTTTCTGCACGCTCTTCATACCGATTTGCCTTCTCATCGTGAATAGGAATGAGACAACTGGCGGAATATTTTCCTTATTATTTCGAGAAACGTGAAGCGAAAAAAAAAACAGGGAATGAAAATGTATTTATGGTATTTGTGAAAGGAGATATGTTTAAGGCACATTAATATCGCAAGGAGAGCCATGTAGAATAACAGGTAATCAAGGTTTTACTTTTTTTTGCGAAAATTGCACTTAAAGGGCCCCTCTGACCATCTCATTCATTTCTAGGTAAAACCAATTAACGTGCGGTTGATTGATTGCGAGAGACAAGAGAGGAGTGAAGAGACGCAGATGAGAAATCTTTGCACAGCTTTTTCTAATATCTTTGCACAACTTTTTTTGCAAGCAACGGCGAAGTTTCATGTCTTCTACATTTTGGTCGAAACTCAGGACACCGAGAGCTATCGATCGAAAAAGCGGGGTCAAACAGTGGTCGGAGGGGGCCTTTAAAGTTGTGTGGCCACATACTGAGCGAAAATACGCTGTTAGTTGCGGGGAGTATTATTGGAGGAAAAGGAACGTTGAGAAATCTATAGATCGCACTCCGCTAAGAACAGTGAAACTCTCTTGGCAAAATGCCAGCTTAGGCTAAAAGCCGGCTCCGGCTGAAAAAGGAAGGAAAGTGAAATAATATCGCCAAACATCTCGATTCTCAATGTTTGCTAGTGAAAGTTTCGCTCATTGTAAATGTACTTCTTAAAATGATGTTTCTTAAAATGACAGAATGCGGCTGCACCTACGCTTACGTGGGCACACCGCCCACTTACAGTTGCACCGACAACATGCTTAGACTAAACTACGGAAGCGAAATGGACGTAAGTATATTATTGACGAAAACTTCGCAATCTCACACCCATTTACCTGGATTCTCAATTTTAAAGGTAACATAAAGTGTCAGATTGGAGGGGAAATTTCGCGCGCGAAAGTTTGAAAATGGTGACACCCGAAGAGAGAACCAGAAGTCCAATAGAAATTTTGCACCGAACAGGGGAGGGGAGGTGAGAGGGCGAGATCAAAGGAAGCACTGCCAGGGGGAAGGAACCCCTTCCTCTCGCCCTCAGGAGGGAGGCTCAACTCGAGCTAGTTTACCTCGTTTCGCCCTGTTCTTTGTAGTGTTCGTCGTTTTCCTGTCATCGTTTCTTTCACTTTTCGTATGTTTTATCATTAGTTAGCATCTCAGGTTCGATGGACAACAACACGATCAGTCCGCGTGAACGTCACGACAAAGGGTAACAATTTCAGTCTTCCGTTTACGCTCTGTGTTGATAACGATTGCACTCAGGTTCATCTCCATCTTCTTCACTTCCCCCTCGCTTCGGGGTGATCGCACGCGTTCCCCTTTCGTTCGTGTCCCCGAGCTCCCTCCATCTACTTTCGTCATTCGTCGAGTTCCCCTTCCATGTCCCCCGTCCCTCATTTTCCAGGTGTCAATTTGTTCTTGCTTTATCTTATTTGATTAGTTTTCAATTATATTCCTATCTTTTATTATGCTCTAGAGCATAGCACATACATTATTCCTAGTGAACTTTTCTTTGGACTTTTCTGGTGCAGATATGTTTCAGATTTTTACTTGAAACGATGAATTGATTATGTATAGAGCTTCCTGCTTTCAATTTATTCCAATCCATTGCATAATTTGAAGTGATAAAATAATGCACGTCCAAGCGTTGTGTGCGATGTCGCAGAAATGATGAAAATCTGAATTATTGGTTTTTTTTGTGGGAACGAAGATGGCGTCAGAGAGGCCGGTACTTTCACCTGAATTTCATTTGAATATCTTCGCATCGCCTTTTCACTTTATACCTTTCCATTCGGCGTCCTGTCTCAACCTGTTGCAGTCCTCCGTGAGTGAGTGGAGATATTGGTGACAAGGCCGTATAATGGAAGAGATGCGAAGGTGAAGAGACGCCGAAGCTTTGAAGAAGCTTATCTAAAATTGTGCAAATGTGTTTAATTTTTTACCTTTCCTGTCGTTGTCGCGTTGCGGCTGTGTGATTTCTTTCTTTTTTTGCGAGAATCACGACTCTGAAATGTAGAATGATATAAGAAAACAAGAAGCGATATGATGAACTGAAGAATAGCGAAAACATAAGCGAAAAACATGAAATACATGAGAGACAAAGCAGAAATGGCTAGGGAGAAAGGAAGGAGTAGTGATCTCCTTCTCTCCCCGGGTCAATAGCGACCCGATTCCCATCTACCGTGCGCATGAATGGGTCAAATACATGATCTCAAACCCTTCTTTCCGAGATTCCGAGAAAACCAAGTAAAATTAAAGGGTCATATTTGTTTTATGGAAGTTTCTCATCCAGACCAACACGTCAGTATGATAATCTGTGACACTTTATGTTACCTTTAAGCTTGTCTTTTTTCATTCAAAACCACCTCGTCACCAAAGGCAACGAAAGATTTCCAGTCTATTCTGAGTTGAAGGCCGTTATTGAGGTGTGCTGCCCTGCAGCGGGAGTGAAAGAGCCGCATGTCCAGTGCAACCAGGGAGCTTGGTACTACTTTAGCGATGCAACGGAATACAATATGACATCGAACTGCGTCTTCCAAGCGTGTCCGGCTGCCTGCGCCGCAGCCCAACTCCTTCCCCCGTCAGCGTAGATGTACCTATGGCAGTGTTCCTCATGACAGCTTGTCATGTTCATCTGTCATAGTGAGCGAAAAACCGCAGCGACTCCGCCCATTACGAACGTGAAAGTGAAACATAGCCAGTAACAGTACTTGAATCGCTACAGCTTCGGGGTGGCTCGCCGTCAGTTGTTATCTAGGGTAGGGGTTGCGAACTGTAGACATATTCCCCCCTCTCTTCTGTCCGCCCACTTATCCTGATACCTATCATCTAGATAATATTGTAGGGCCTTCCGTCTCTCATTTAATACCCATTCAAGCGATGTTCCCTCTATTTATGTGTGCTTGTGATTATTTGTATGCTATGTATACTACTGATATATACGTCCAAGTAATAAACCAAATTCTCGCATCATCCTGACGGCAATGTAGTTCCGAACGATTATTCCTTACGAAAGTTGTCCTGTTGCTTTCTCTTTGTTAATTTTCCGACGAATCCTCAATGATATTTAGTACAGAGTTTTAAAGGGACATGGAAGCCAAAAAAGGTTGCCTTTCATCTGAAAGTTTATCGCCTAAATAATATAAAAACCAAAACCAGAGCGCTAAAAAATGTCTACTTCGCGAGATATCCTAAAAATCGTTTCCCAGCCAAGGCACAGTCTTACTGCGTTTAGCGCATAGTAACGAGGCAAATGGCATCGAGGTATTCCCGGAACAAATAAATATTTCTCGCTTCAGAAATTTTTTTAAAAATTTTTTCAAACGCTATTATCTTTTGTATCGTCTAAGAAACATATTTTACAAGTATTGCCATGTTCGGTTTCGAAAAGTTTGTCGCTTCCATGTCCCTTTAATAAACTCTGTCAGTTATCTTTGCTTATGTGTGAATAAAGGTATTCTTGTAAGGATTCTATCTTGTATTTTGAGACAGTCTATTGGTAGAACTTTCGACGTATTGCGGTGAAGGAGTGTTTATTTGGTTTTGCATTGCTTCAGCACTTTTTCAACTTAAAAGAGCCGGCCCACTCATCTTTTCCGATCGTTATTTTCTTAAAATGATGTGAAAAATGTGAAACATCGTTTTCTGAATGATTCGGAGCTGTATCTCATCTCAGTTTGTCAAACGGGCGTTGCTCTTTGCACCTTCAGTACTCCGCGGAGAGTGAATGAAATCGCATAAAAAATCGGAGTACCCGATCAGGATGTTTGGAACTACTGAATGATGTAAAGAACGAATATAACCATAAAGTCGTGGTACGGCTCCTTTAAAAGCTCCCTCCGAGGATCTCATTCATTTCTAGGTACATCCAATTAACGTGCGGTTAAAGGGACATGGAAGCGAAAAATTTTGTGAAACCGAACATGGCCATACTTCCAGAGTATGTTTCTGAGACGATAATAAAGATAATATCATTTGAAAAAATATTTTTAAAAAATTTCTGCGGCGAGAAATATTTATTTGTTCCGGGAATACCTCGATGCCGTTTACCTTCTTCCTATGCGCTAAACGCCGTAAGACTGCGCCTTGGCTAGGAAATTAAAAATTGGATATCTCGCGAAGTATACATTTTTGTGAGCTCTGGTTTTGGTTTTTGTAGTATTTAGGTGATAAACTTTCATATGAAAGGCAATCTTTTTTGACTTCCATGTCCCTTTAATTGATTGTGAGGGACAAGAGAGGAATGAAGAGACGTAGAAAGCGAGAGCAATCTTTGCACAGCTTTTTCCTAAGCAACGGCGAAGTTTCATAGTTTCAACTTTCCACTCGGAACTCAGGATACTGAGAGCTATAAAACCATGTCAAAAAGCATACTGTAAAAAAGTGGTCGTTTGGGGCCTTTAAAAGCAATACAAAACCGAATCTGGAGGTCGCTTCGTTAAGTGAACCAGTATAAAAGGCAAACTTGTAACATATTATTATATTATTAAATATAAGTACGGTAGATATTTGTTTCTCTTTTGTTCATTACTGATGCCTCGTCCCGTCACTACAGGGAAGCTTTACATAAAGGCATGTTGTCTATGCCTTCATCTACAAGTTTCCATCGCGACTCGGGTCTCTCTTTCTCCGTTATTCAACTCTGATAAGATGACATCCTTGTGATTTTCGCTTTCCAAAGGTCTAGAACATTGTGTTGAATGTTCTTTGAACAGGTGCACACACGGACGTTTAGCGAATTATATAATAGTATTGATCATTTCCTAGCCAAGTCGCAATCTTACCGCGCTTAGCACATAGTAACAAGGTAAGTAACATCGAGGTATTCCCGTAACAAATACATTTTTCGCGCTCCAGAAATTTTCTAAAAATATTTTTAGAAATTTTCTAAAAAATAAAAAGTATTTTTATACTTATTATCGTCTAAGAAACATATTTTAAAAGTATCGGTATGTTCGTTTCAAAAAATGTGTCGCTTCCATGTCTCTTTAAGATAATTTCTCTGCTTTTTATGTTGTTACATTTGAAAAAATGTTGCAGATTCGTCGCAAGCCCCTAATCCAACGATTTGCTGGACCTTAGAAGCATATAATGCATACCTTACGGAGTACAAGAATGGTAGGATTCCGGCATTTCATGACTGAACTTATTTTCAGGGACCGTATCGGTAAAGTACAGAGTACCGTCTACTACGACAACTACAACGGAGATACCAACTACCACAGTCCTGGAATGTTAGCTGCGCATTTATCCGTTCCTAATATCATTTATACACGCAGAGAATTAAATACGTAAATTTTCTTAAGAAGCTTCAATTTAGCCTTTGTAAATTTGTCATTGATGCGAGAGTTTTCTGGAACTACCGTTAAAGGGACATGGAAGCCAAAAAAGATTGGCTTTCATATGAAAGTTTATCGCCTAAATAATATAAAAACCAAAATCAGAGTGCACAAAAATTTCTACTTCGCGAGATATCCTAAAAATCGTTTCCCAGCCAAGGCGCAGTCTTACTGCGTTTAGCGCATGGTAACGAGGCAAATGGCATCGAGCTATTCCCGGAATAAATAAATATTTCTCACTCCAGAAATCTTGTAAAAATATTTTTCAAAGGCTATTATGTTTATTATCGTCTAAGAAATATATTTTACAAGTACAACCATTTTCGGTTTCAAAAAATTTCTCGCCTCCATGTCCCTTTAAGGTAGTAAATTGTGGGCCGTGATTGAAACACTTGAAACAAGACCATCCGCACGTTTAATCTGGGGAAAATCTGAGCTCAGATAATGTCGAGATAATCTCGAGATTATTTTTAATTTCGAGCTCGTTTTCTCAGTTTCGGGTACATATTCATGCAATTTTGTCACCGGAATCGGATTTTCCGGCCCTGATTACCATATAGAGGCAGAAAGAAGCATGAAATTTCATCAAGATTGACTAGAAAACGGTAGCTCACCATTATCTCGACGAGATAATGAGGAGCTACCTCACCAGCAAAACTGAGCAGTAGATCTGCGCTCTCTTTTGCTCTCTTCATTTTGCATACTCTCTCGTCGCTCTCTATCCCCCAATTAATCTCGAGATAATTGCGAGACTCACTCTCCACTGATCTACCGGTCGACCGCAAAAGGGAGGACCTGGTAAATTAGAATAAGTTTCGCGGGCCCCGCTTATTGGAGCAGATGGGGTGATGGGTAAGGAAGGCGCAGGGTGAGCAGTCCAGGGAAAGCCCCATGGCCGCAAAAGGTTTGCTGGTGGTGATACTCAAAAAGAGGTCGAGATTATTTGCAGCTTTTCTTATCACATAATGACGAGCTCCGTCTTGAAATGGGCAAATAATCTCGAGATAATTTCCCACATTAAACGTGCGGCATATCTCGGCTGGGAAAGGTTGTACTGAGTTCTGGTTGGAATTTTTGGAATCCTCAGGACGAGATCTATTTGTGTATCAAGTTTGGTAATGATTCATCAAGCTTAAAGACCTTTAAAACGTAAAAATGTGGCATTGGAGAAATTCGAACAGGGATAGCGAGAATTTCATTCATTCAAGATATATAAAAGCCGTTTTTACCGGTTTAGAGTTGTCTAATCATCACCAAACTTGATAGACAAGTAGATCTCGTCCTGAGAATTCCAAAAAATCCAACCAGAACTCTGTACGACCTTTCCCAGCCGAGATATGGCCTTGTTTCAAACACGGCCCACAATTTGCTAGATTGACGGTACACCGAGAATGCGGTGATTGGCTGCTATCGATCTGTCATCGGTGAAGATTCTGACATTATTATGTTTACGCCGCTTTCCTTTGACAGGGAATCTAAAGTAATATGCGTGAAGGAGAAAACATCGCTTACAGCTCCATGATGGGAAGCTCAATAAGAATTCACGCTGGAGTGATCTGCGAAGGCGCACAGGCGAATCTCCATATATCTTTCTGGTTTATTCCGTCTTTTGCTCATTTATATCTTTATTTTGTAGTACAAGAAGTAAAGCAGAACTAATCAACGTTCACGAAGATGCTCTAAGTACATCGTGAGTATGATACTTTGCACATATTTAACAAATTATTCATAGTAAACTAGTCCAAATTCAAGCTCGAGCAGTTCAGATATCGTTCGACATATCAAACCCGCTATAGCTCAGATACGTTTCTTCATCTAATCCGCTAAAAATAAGCCTAGTCAGACACAAGACAAAATTCTTTACGCGGGGGAGGAGGCAGAAGCTCCTATTTCCGTGCTCGATACATCTTTTATATGATAAGTGATGATGAAGACCTCACCACCCGGTAACGTGGCGCAATATGTATATATCAGCTATATACGTAATCGTACACGTGACAAATAGGCTATGAAAACCGCTAAGTAGACTGATGTTGATATTACAAGATGAATAACATCGAAAACCCGTAAGAAATGTGAGGGAATATTTAATTTAAAAAGAAAACTTTAAAAAACGGGACTACGACAGATAGTTCTCGCATCTCGGGCTTCGCTCATGACCTCTGAGCCTCTCGAATAACCCCCCAACCCGGTTGGTCTAGGCCGCACTTCTGTTCCCCCCCTATATAATATCCCGCAAAAGACCGCTCATTGCGGGCGGGACTGGTCCAGATGTCGAACAGTCCGCCCGCCCACTGTAGCTAAGGCCGCTGAGCATGTGCGGCACGCCGTGTTTGGAGTTCACGGCCTCTGTCTGGAGTTCAGACAACGTCCCCCCTATACAGTGGCAAACATTTTGTACTTTATGGGAATGTTCTACAACATTTTAATAGATTTATATATATATATATATATATATATATATATATATATATATATATATATATATATATATATATATATATATATATATATATATATATATATATATATATATATATATTATCATCATGCCTATATATATAAAAATCTATTAAAACGTTGTAAAGAAAAAATTTTCTCTTTTTTCCTACCCAATGTCGTTTTCATAAAAAAATTCCAAGCCCAATCTTTCTCTTGCCATCACTTCACAATCGTTGACAAGAGTAGTGAAAATTGAGCGAGGAATATAGATATTGTAGTGGAAGTCTGTTCTTTAGCTCCAAATACTCCCAAACTCCTTTTCTACGCAGCTTCGTTGACATAAAATGCTCTATGCATAGCTGTATCCTTCTATAATACCCAATTAAGTCTAAGGTATGCTGCTCTCGCGCCAAAGTCAAGGCTTGGAGAGGAAAATAAATGGTAATCATTCGACTCGACTTCATTCTCAACCGAGACTCATTGAATTTGAATTATTATCATTCCATTCCACCCAGTCTCAGACCCAAGCTGCTTGGGACAATTTCATCCCATACCCAATCTCGCGCGTCTCTTTAATTCTTCACGTGAGACGACCGGGAA
This sequence comes from Micoletzkya japonica, assembly GCA_900490955.1. Taxonomy (NCBI): domain Eukaryota; kingdom Metazoa; phylum Nematoda; class Chromadorea; order Rhabditida; family Diplogasteridae; genus Micoletzkya; species Micoletzkya japonica. The sequence goes on along the minus strand of LS882065.1, from coordinate 52,490 downwards.
GGAGATTGGTTTTGCACTTGTTTTTCAGCCCCTAGTGCTTCAATTCTAGATAGCCCGAAAAAAGCCGCAGTACGTTTCGTGTACCGCCGGGCATGGCTTTTTTGTTTCGCTAGTTACGCTTTCCAATGTCTCAGAGCAGTGTATCCAAGACTTTCCATGGCAACTCGCCACATTCGGTCGCGCTATTTTTCAGCCCACAGGAGATGGGGCATGAGAAAGTCAAGCAGAAAGCGAAATCTTCACTGTTAGCTAGATGCCAAATCAGTATTTCGCTATTCGGGCGCTTGTAATTCCTGCGAAATTATCGTTATTTTTTACTATCCGTTGAATGATCGTGATAACTTTTCCTAGTTTAGCTCCATGTATGTATCATAGGGAAAACGGATGATCAAAACTTCGCGGGCTTTTATGGTAATAAATGCTCTCGCTCTTATCTATTGTCACTGTAAATCATGCTCGGATTACCGCGTTGTTTACAAGGCATGGATAATCAGGATGCTCCGAAAACTAAATTCAGCAATGTGATTAATGTAAGATATTGGTTGAATAGGAAGAAGGACAATGGAATAAAAACACTGTTGGTCGTTTATACGTTTTTTTTATAAATCATTATTTCTTTCAGCACATCCGTTCGGCCTTTATTAGTATGGAGGTCGCTCGTTCATTCTCAAAAAGCTATTACAATACTGAAAACACCAACAGCGACCTAACCAACTGTGTGGCAATGTGTGATGCAAATACTGCGTGTGGCTTCTTTCAATACAAAATGATTAGGTTTTTTTTTATTTTGACCATGCACACATTAGCCTAACAAAATGATAGATTGTTTTTTTCTAGTGACAATCAGTGTTTTTTTCTAGTGACAATCAGCATTTGTGCCAACTTTTCAACATCACTTTGGGGCCGTACTTCATCTCGAACATTACGGCACCCAATCCAGCCACGACCTATCCTACACTCAGCTTCATCCGCCTGAATGGTAAGGGCGATGATTTGTGGCGGATTGTCACAAATTCAATATGTCTCTGTTCCTAGTGTGTGTACCCCGCTTCACGTGCAAACTCCAGCAAATGCGACTTACAAGCTTATTATTACGCGAAAAGACTGTGAATAAACAATAAAAGGCAAAACTCACAGAAAGAACGACGAAACAACCGACTGGCGAAGGAAAAACTAGAAGAACTGACGAAAATACGAAAAAGGATGACAAAACAAAGTACATGATACTCAGTCAAACCTCCACGCAGCGGAGGGAATTCAAAATGCTACAAAAGTCAGTTTGCGATAACCAAACTGTGAACTACCGTAATACTTGTAACTATGTAGTTAAATTACAATATTAAAAGGTGATTATTATATACTTAGGAAGATTATCGGGCTATTCCCTTATATTACATGCCACCAATGGCAACACTTCCCGCCTCCTCCTTGCGTGGCCCTCCACGCGAGTGCTCGGGTCGTCAATCGGGAAGAATCGGTGGTCGACTGTCTTGCCCCATCCCGTACCCCGATCTGCTGCGTCTCACTTCTCGTCCTCTTCCAATTCAACGCATTGTTCTTCATCTTACATCCTCTTCCTTTCCCATACTCCAACTCATTCAGTACACATACTCCGTTCCTTGTCAGTTGAATACAGAGATTCATATCCGGCAGTGCATTCATTCCAAGAATTATATCCGATTCTCCTTTCGTGATGCAGAAGTCAACGAGAGTATTTGTCCCACCTCTCAACTTCACTTCCAATCTGCATCTTCCAACAATCACGATCTCCTCATTCGATGCATTCCATAACTGGATTCCACTATCGAATGGTTCGTAGACCAGCTCCTTCTCCATCAATCCATTACTCCTCACAAATAAATCGGGTACGAGACTCGCGTCTGCCCCGGTATCCAATATCACAACTTTCTCGACTCCTTCAACAATCGCATTCGCCTCCAACTTCTTTCCAATTAGTCTTACAGTACTCCTCGTCACATCCTTCCCTTGTCGATTATACGACTGGTACTCGGGCGACTTGACTGCTTCCATGCGGGTGGATTCTTCTCCTCTTCCACTACCCCGCTCCTTCCTCATTTTCGGTTCTTCCTTGACCGCATAAATATACAGGTTAGCTTCTCGTTCCCCGTGGGTGTCCGACATTCCTCGAACACTACCCCACTTCTCTCCTCGGGCTTCCATTTATTCCTCTCCTTCTTGTGGGTGACCGTACTCTGCCGTTCACTACCCCACTCCAGCCTCAACGGTTCCTCCTTGACCGTATTGCCATTACCATTATCCTCGTGGGTGACCGATGTCTCTCGCTCACTACCCCACTTCTTCTTAGATCTCGTTCCTTTCCTTTTCGTCTTGTGGGTAATCGTCCTTGCGGGTGACCATGCAATGCTGATCACTACCCCGCGTAGTACTTGGTCCTTTGTGGGTGATCAGTTGTACTTGACCACTACCCCACTTCTCCTCTCGACCATCTTCTTCTTCTCCATTTCCATCCTCCTCATCCTCCACTTCCTCCAATTGCATATGCTTCATGTATTGCTGGGTGGCTGCTTCTTGCTCGCCACTACCCCAGTTTCCATCGTCATTGCACTGGTAGGACATATGGCCCGCAGCTCCACACTTCCAGCATGTGACTGCATTGTCTTCTTCACCATCCCTTCGGGATACTTCTCTCCCTTCTCGATTCTCGGTACCGTAGTAACCGGCAGCATCCCGTGTCACTCGGTCGATATACTCCTCTCTCCTCAAGTACAGCTTCATCTCCTCATACGACTCTTCGAGTTGATACATCGCGAGAAGGTTCCTGTACTTGTCCAGGTGTTCGGGCTTCTTCTGGCATGCCTTCAAAAGCATTGTCCTTCGGATATTCTCCAGCTTCTGTACACCGAACTTCTTCGAGGTGAGTCGTTCCAATTTCTCACAGAACTCCATAACCTTTCCTTCCAATTCCAGGTTCATCATTTCATCCCATTCGTCCAGTTCGGAGTATGGTGATGTTCCCTTCATGAACTTCTTCATCTCCTCCACACACACTTCCAATGATTCCCTTTTCCTCACTTCGCTTGGGATATTCTCCCAGACATCCAAGGGTTCCCCGCAAAGAAACTCCTTGAAGACAGCTTTCTTCAAATCCTCGGGAAGATTACAGTATCGCAGGTTGAAGCTCTCCAAGAAGCTATCCAGCTTCAATCCACTTCCATCGAATTTCTCCAGTTCAGGTAGCTTCAGTCCAGCATACCCTCCCCACTGCACTCTTCCACTATTCATCCTACAGTATCCTCTATCGGACCAGTAATAATCATTCCTCACTTGTGGTACTATGCCACTGCTCATCCTCGTCCTTTCATCATATCCTTGCCACTCATCCCTTCCGCTTTCCTTATCCATTAATGGTACTCACGGTTCGGAATTGGCTCCATTGATCCATTCCTTGTGTCCATGGTCTGCTGTGTGCTTGAAGTGTTCCCCGCTCTTGGCATCCTCGGCCTGGGGACGGGCACTTGCTGCTCCTGGGGTCGGGCGGTCCTGTTCTGCACTGTGCGCGACTGCAGCACATTGAATTGATCTTTCGATCCATGCAGTACATGAGCCTCCGTTCCATATCTCATCAATGTCCAAATCACTCCTTCGTGATCCATCTTCCATCGGGCGAGTTCGTTCCGTACTTCCAACCCTCTTCGATTCCATCGTTCCGATTATCATATATTATATATTCTTAACCACTTGGGCTAGAAATAATACGATCGGTTAGCTGCTATCAGGCAGTCCTATACCCAGAGGGCAAAAGATGCGTAGATGATAGTGTGCCTTTACTGCTTATTTATCCTTTTTCTAGACTTGTGGTCTGTAGCATTGCATAGCAATGCTATCTATCGCACTAAACCACCATCCTCTATGTGAGGGTAGTTCATTATCTCACTGTTCAACCATCCTGTGGTCTCTTTTTCTCTCACGCCAAATCGGCCTGTTGGCGGATTTGGCGCGCCCCTCGTGTTTGAGTTTCTAGACCTGGAGTCTTTAACATTGCATAGCAATGCTATCTATTGCATTGGACAACCATCTTCTGAGTTAGAGTAGTTCATTATCTCACTGTTCAACCATCTTGGGATCTCTTCTTCTCTCACACCAAATTGGCCTGCTGGCGGATTTGGCGCGCCCCTCGTCTATGAGCTTCTAGACCGGGATCTATGACATTGCATATGTTGCCATTGGTGGCATGTAATATAAGGGAATAGCCCGATAATCTTCCTAAATATAAAATACTCATCTTTAAAAATTGTAATTTAATTAAATGGTTAGTAGTATTACGGTAGTTCACAGTTTGGTTATCTCAAACTGACTTTTGTAACATTTTGAATTCCCTCCGCTGCGTGGAGGCTTGACTGAGTATCATGTACTTTGTTTTGTCATCCTTTTCGTATTTTCGTCAGTTCTTCTAGTTTTTCCTTCGCCTGTCGGTTGTTTCGTCGCTCTTTCTGTGAGTTTTGCCTTTTATTGTTTATTCACAGTCTTTTCGCGTAATAATAAGCTTGTAAGTCGTATTTGCTGGAGTTTGCACGTGAAGCGGGGTACACACACTAGGAATAGAGAATTTGTGACAATCCGCCACACATAGCAATGCTATCTATCACACTAAACTACCATCTTCTCTCACGCCTTATTGGCCTGCTGGCGGTTTCCAGATTTCCTGGGGTTTGTGAAGAGGCTCCTATTATCAACACTCAACTAGATAGATAGATAATTTTGTTGCAGTTTCAAGGAAACGCGAATAATAACGTAAACTAGTATAATATTTACTTCATGAGATCAATAATCTTTGTCATAATTGAATATTCCTCATGCCTTGTTTTGCTCGCTACCAGGCTTATAACATGTAGTGTTTGTTTCGCGGAACGTATTGGGAGTTTGCGATAAACAACAAAATGAAGAGGTGACAAAGAAATGAGCAAACACACTACACAACACACACATAAATAGATTTATTAATTAATGATTTCAGATGCTGCTGACGAGTAGCACAGATTGCGGAAAAGTAATAAAACAAACTGTACATTGATATATCGTTCCTTATGAATAAAGACTGTAAAGAAATACATTCACCAAATCGAAGAATCTCAGTTCTCATGAAAACTCTCATAACCAAATAGCGTACGTTAAATACAGCCTATATAGAAAAGGCAGTTCTACAATTTGCCAGACGCGCCATTCAGACTTTTCTATCTTTGATCTCCATTCGTGGCAGGTAAATTAATTGAACATATCTTCTCCGTTGTTCCCGTACAACACACATTATGTAACTTTTGTAGCACGAATACCCAGCAGACTGGGTGCTACAACCGTACACACAGTGTGCTGGCATACCAAGTTGTGTGTTGGACATTCTGCACATTATGTGTTACCCCTTGCACATATACTGCTACCTCTTTTCTTATTATGCATGCTCCTTATCAAAGTGCGAT
>LS882065.1:30640-40813 GCA_900490955.1 Micoletzkya japonica | reverse complement strand
TTGTTCCGGGAATACCTCGATGCCATTTGCCTCGTTACTATGCGCTAAACGCAGTAAGACTGCGCCTTGGCTGGGAAACGATTTTTAGGATATCTCGCGAAGTAGACATTTTTGTGCACTCTGGTTTTGATTTCTATATTATTTAGGCGATAAACTTTCATATGAAAGCCAATCTTTTTTGACTTCCATGTCCCTTTAATATTTTGTGAATGTATTACTCGCAATTTCAGAATACGACTCCATCTAGAGCATTACGAGTATGAAAGGGAAATCAAAACACAAACGTATGTCTCTGATGTTTCTTTTCAATTTCTTGCTTAAGATAATTTTACACTTTCAGTCTAAACTTCTTCTCACCCGACATTCCCTGGAACTTCCTTGACAAGGTTTTTCTGTTATTATTAAAGTATTATAGCTCCAAATCTATCAAATCATTCAGCTTTGAGCTTTCAAAATTGATATCTTTTTATTATCGTTTCCTCACATGCTACGCCTTATTTATGCTGAATATATATGTGTGTATATATTCTTGTTCTAAACAGTGTATACACTGTTTAGAACAACCACGAACTTCGCATTCTCTTCCACATCGTAGCCTTCTTCTTCATTTGGGCCTCGTACGGAGCGGAGTTTACGGGCAATGCGGTTGTGGAGCTCAACAAGCATCCAATGTTGGTTAATTTTTTTAAATTTTTTTTCATAATTATTATGAAGTAATGATGAAAAGACGAATGATAATTTGTTAATGAATTAAAGACCAATATTCAATGAAAAAGAATGTCAGGGAGCTTCCGGAGCTGATTGCGGCTCTTCACCGGGGAGCGATGGCACTGATCGTACGCAAGGCAGCGTACTTCAAGCCCGATTTGGTCTGCTTGCTATCCGGTTTTTTCCCTTTTTCTAAATTAAATTGCCTAATTTACTAATTTACGTATACCCTCTTATAGTGGAGTAAACCGGTACGTCCGTTACTTTGATTCCAAAATGAGTCTAATTCTCTCACTTTTGCACACTCTCTCGCCTTATATTCGGAATGATTATCCGACGGATCTTTTAAGTCCACTATACTAACTTTTTCTAGTTAGTGGCTCTGTACGGCACAGACGTTACTAACGACAGCAAACGGTTGGTTCTGCTTGACAACGAAAAGGGAGTGTTGGATAAGGTATTTAAATATTGATATTCATAAACATTATTCTTCCTCTTAACAAGAAGTGATTTTTATTATTGCAAATTATATGCTATATGTTATATTCGCTACTTGCATACTAAGAGAATTGCACGTTTTCTTCAGGCTTGCTCCACGCCAAACCTCGCCACGTACCTCTACAATTACGCGATTATTGGCAACCCGGCAGAAGGCCGGATTCCGTGCACTTTTACACTGTATAATTTTTATTTTGAAGCAAAGTAGAATTAAAACAGTGGTAAGCAGAAGATGTATTGTATGAATGATGATATTTTTGCTATAGTCTAGAAAAATGGCGATTCCGCCGCTACGATGTTTAGCGAATTTTTCACCCTTTGAAGCGATACCATTCCATTTTTAGACAAGATATCGGGAACATCCAAAGCTTTTGAGATCAGTAGCAAAAGAGTTTCCCTTAGTACATACAAGAAGTTAAGTAGAGCACTTTGAAAGGCACGCTACACACGGAACGATTATATCTTCCCCTTTTCTCTACTATAGTTATTTTTACATTTTTCAGGATACCCGCAACCGGCAACTACAGCGCCGCCTCATCGGCGATTGGTAGGCATCGATCATTATTCATTGTTTGTAAATAGCTCAAAGCAGTGGAAATATGTATATCAAATATATTATTGTAGGCCAGGAAATGATCGGCAGGTCATACCCGGTAACGTACTATTTTCGCAAGCAACTTGGACCACAGTTTCGGGAAGCCTTCTGGCAGGTCATTCTGAGGTTATTCGACTACGACATGGTATGTGATTGGCCTAGAATCTTATAAATCATGATACGTCTCCATCATGTATTATTGTCCTTCTCCAAATATTCTCGCTCGCTCCTTACCGTGTTCCTCACGGCACATTATTCCTTGACCCTAAACAAACAAACAAATAGATATATCACATAGATATATCATATATCATATACATATATGTATTACTAATATAGTAAAGATCAATTCGGTCGATCCTTGAGGATTGTAATTTAGATAACCGGCTTCATGTGGCGTCGGTACACCAATAGAGCCCGAGGGGACGTTGTCTATCCTCCTGAGGCGTCCTTCGATCCGGTGACGATAGATGCGCTAGTGTGAGTATACTTCATGTTTACTTCATGCTTCCAATTTGCTCAATGTATCTATCTATATAAAATTAGAAGAAAGATCGACACTTGATTAGTTTCAAGTTGTATAGCTTGCACTACTTGTGCAAATATCAATTATCATCACATCTATATACGTAGGATGTCATTACAAGATTCAGGATCATTCTCTACATCTGCTGCGGCCTCTACCTTGCAAGCATCATAGCATTTGCCGTAGAGATAGCCTATCCACCGGGAACGCGAATCTCTCACATATTTGACAGGATACCTTAGGCGAATATCATTTCTGTTAGCGATTTTCATTGCTCTAATAATATTCTTATATGCTCATTGTAAGTATATTTGTAAATTTTGGTAATAAGCTGAAATCAAAGTGTTGTGTCCTTACGGACGGGGATGAGATGCTGGAGAGCGAATGAGTCAAGCATCCACTCTGGGTTTATCGCAAGACAGGAATGAATACAATTGGAGGTGATGGACAAGTGGGGTGGGGATATGCAAATGAGATGGGGAGAGGGGTGCTGGATAATGAGATAAAGAATAGAATGCAGTTTGGTTAAACTACCCAAACACAAAGGTTGTCACTTACATTACGTTCCGCCAGTCCGAATTACGCCCAATATCGACTGCGTCTGCGTCTCTCCAATTCCCATGCTCACTCGCCTCCCCTCTCTCCTTTTGCAAGCGTGATCTACGCTTTGGAGCACAAGGTCCATTCCCTCCCCTGTTTCCGAGTCTCTCTTTCTTCCCTCTGACAAGGGAAGGGCAATTACTTATTATCGGATACAGATATGAGACCACCACCATTCGATAGAGCGCGAAAAGTTGTGCTAGTGGGCCTTTGTTTGTTTGTGAGTCTGAGCCTTCCTCTGTTCCCAACCCTTCTTCTGATCAATAGGCCAAATACCGGGCTACTCACGGTGTTCTGACAACAGTCAAAATGTTAAAGGGACATGGAAGTGATTTTCAAGTGAAGCTTATATGAAAGATTTTGCCGTAATTAGCGTAAAAACAAAAGGAAAAATTATAAAAATTAATAGTATTCGAGAAATCATTTTTTGAAATTTCGCCCAACGACGATGCTACTGTGTTTAGCGAAAGGAATTAAGCCAAAAGCGACATTCCTCTCAACGACGGAAGCCCGGAACGAAAAAATAAAACATGCGATTTTCGAGTTTTTTCTTCGATTTTTTTATTGTTATTATCTTTTTCCGCACATTTTGAAACCTTAGAAAAATTTTCATCGAATTTTAAAACTTTTGGTTAGAGGATGCTTCTTCCCTTTAAGCGAACGAGGTGCCGAAAAATAACCTTGATTTCGGTTGGAACTCTCGCACGGAAAATACCGTATCCTAACAAGCATTTTGCATTTTGTAAGCATTTTATTTTGTAAGCATTGTAAGCATTGTTTTATCTCGTTCGCTTAACACAATGAGAACACTGTGTACTGTAAGATGCTCTCCCTCATCGCCTTTCTCTCTTGTATCCTGCGCTCTCATTGATATTCGTAGTATCTCTTACAAGCTCTCTATGCTAGAACAATTCTCAACTGAGCATAACCTATCCATTCTCGCGCTTTCTGAAACATGGACAAGCCCCTCGGCTCTCACGGATTCTCTCCTGTCTCTCAACCGCTATTGTGTATTCCGTTCCGATCGAGACTCCCCCAATCCAGGCGGAGGCGCACTACGTCCTGCTGCGTAGAATAGAGTCGTATGCAAATTAAGAGAGTGTAGGCGAGAGAGCATGGAAATTAGAGAGACGCAGAGACATTCGGAATTTCGGAACATGGACTGGTAAAACGTCGTGGAGGCGTAGCTCTCCTTCTTCTCCCTCAATTTCAGCCGCCCCTTCTCATTTCCTCTCGTTCGTTCTCCTTTAATTGTCAAGTTGTAGTTTGTCGCCTCTCCATAGGTCGAACTTCTCTCCTTTTCTCCATTTTATACCGTAGTCCCTCTTCTACTACTGATTTTCGTGACTGCCTTAATTGGTTGTCAGATGTTATTTGCTCTCATTCGCTCCCCTTCCTTACCACCGGTGATTTTAACTGCAAAGATGTAGACTGGACCTGCTCTACCGTATCCTCTTCATCCCCTAATAGTCCCTCGCGTCTTCTTCTTGACTTCACCCTCTCTCATTCCCGCTCTCAATCTGTTTGTTCTCCCACCCGATTCGGAAGGGAAGAGCAAGGGAAGAGGCGGGGGTGTGTAGATGTGAGAGCGGTGGAGATCAGGCATTTCCGCTGGGTATATTTGGGGGAGAGTAGCGCTTGGTTAAACTACAAACTACCCCACGAGATTTACCGTATCACGCACATTCAGATGGCCGTACTGAGCACTAGAGGGTCATTTCGAACCGGAATTTTTTCACATCTTGTTGTCTAGCCCATACCACAATGTTTCCAACGGATAACTCAGCAACGATTTTTTCGTGGGACAGTTCCTTTAAGGTTGGGCGCGTATTACTACACACTTGGCGAGCTTATCAAATTGCTTATCGCTATAATAACCTTGAGTGCTGTTATCGTAACGCGTCTCCCCTCAACCAATTCAAAAGTTTAACCGTGATAAGACGCTGATAAAGTCGGTCAATCGCCATAGAGTAGTTGCCTATTCTTATAAATCTCTTCATTCTTATAAATCTTGTTCGCAACGTTTTCCTATGTTTTTTCCTGATTTTAGGCCAAGGGTGGAGCTAATCTTTAAAGGGACATGGAAGCGAGAAATTTTGTGAAACCGAACATGAACATGAACATACTCCTAGAATATGTTTCTGAGACGATAATAAAGATAATAGTGTTTGAAAAATATTTTTAAAAAATTTCTGCGGCGAGAGATATTTATTTGTTCCGGGAATACGTCGATGCCGTTTACCTTGTTCCTATGCGCTAAACGCCGTAAAACTGCGCCTTGGCTGGGAAACGATTTTTAGGATATCTCGCGAAGTAGACATTTTTGTGCACTCTGGTTTTGGTTTTTATATCATTTAGGCGATAAACTTTCATATAAAAGCCAATCTTTTTTGACTTCCATGTCCCTTTAATGTATTAATTTTTTACCTTTCTACCAGTTTAAACTTTTCTTGAATTTCTAATCGCTGTTCAGTAGTTATAGCAACGTAATCATGAGGCTCAATGCTGATCTGATGTTTTTCGTCTGTTGTGCGCTCCTTGGAACGGGTAAGCAAATGAGAAGTGAGAGTGAAGCTTTACAACTCTTCTGCTTTAATTTCACGGTATTCTGCCACAATGCAAAACCGTTGGAAAGCGAAAAATCTTTCTGTCATTTCCTAATACGGTAGATCGGTGTGCTGCGCACCACGAATACATTGTCGTGAAGGAGAGGAGAGGGGCACGGTGATAAGCACTAATGCTAACTTCTACCACCCACCTACACGTACGATTACAACCTACATCTAAGGGACAGAACTTCCTTTTAGAGAGCTGATACCGTAGTAAGATTTTGACTTAAAAATCCATTCTCAATACGCGTCACGTACGCGTCGCGGTTCGCCACTCGCTGTGCATTTTAAATGCTTTGTGCGCGTTGATTTAAAGGTAACATAAAGTGTCAGGATGGAGGGGAGATTTCGCGCGCGAAAGTTTAAAAATGGTGGCTCCCGAAGAGACAACCAGAAGTCCAATAGAAAGTTTGCACCGAACAAGGAAGGGGAGATGAGAAGGGGAGATCAAAGGAGGCACTGCCAGGGGGAAGGAACCCCTTCCTCTCGCCCTCGAGGGAGAGGCTCAACTCGAGCTTGTTTACCTCATTTCGCCCTGTTCTTTTTAGCCTTCGTCGCTTACTTGTCATCGTTTCTTTCACTTTTCGTATGTTTTATCATTTGTTCGCATCTCAGGTTCGATGGACAACAACTCGATACATTTCGCAAGAACGTCACGACAAAAGGTAACAATGTCAATCTTCCGTTTACGTTCTGTGTTGATAACGGCTGCGTTCAGCTTCATCTTCATCTTCTTCTCCTCGTGTGTATTTGATTAATTTTCAATAATATTTCTCTCTTTTATCGTGTTCTAGAGTGTAGCAGATACATTTTGACATAGCGATCTTTTTATTTACCTGATGCAGATATGTTTCACATTTTTACTTGAAACATATCTCCACCAGGTTAGGAATAATTTCGGCTCATTCCGTATTCAATCCTATACGAATAGATTCTATGTAGAGCTTGAAGCGTTCGATGTTACACCACTCTATTGTATAATTTGAAGTGTTAAAATTATTGCATGTGCAATCGTTGCATGGCATGTCGCAGCAGTGATGAAAATCTGAATTATTGGTTTCTTTTGTGGGAACGAAGATGGCATCAGGGAGGCTGATATTTTCCTCTGGATTTCATCTGAATCTCTTATATCTCCTTTTCATTTTTTACCTGTCCCGTTCTAACCGGTTGCGGTCCTCCGTGAGTGAGTGAAGATGCGGGTGAAAACATAGCAGAACAAAGGTAAGTTTATGTTCTGACGAGCCATACTTGACATAATGGAAGAGATTTGAAGTTTATCTAAAATCGTGCAAATGTGTTTTCATGTTTTACCTATCCATTCGTTGTCGCGTTGCAGTGGAGCAATTTCATTCGTTTGCGAGAATCAGGACTCTGAAATGCAGATTGGTATAAGAAAACAAGAAACAACTGTGAAGAATAGCGAAAAAAGTAAGCGAAAAAACATAAACTACACGTGAGACAAGGCAGAAATGACTGGGGAGAAGAGAAGGAGCAGTGATCTCCCTCTCCTCTCCTCTCCCCGGAATCAATAGCGACCCGATTCCCATCTACCGTGCGCATGAAACGGTCAAATACATAATCTCAAACCCCTCTTTCCGGGATTCCGAGAAAAGCAAGTAAAATTAAAGGGTCATAATTGTTTTATGGCAGTTTCTCATCCAGACCAACATGTCAGGATGATAATCTGTGACACTTTATGTTACCTTTAAACGATCGTGACCTAGAACGTCATATAACTCCGAAAAGATGACATCATTATGATTTTTGCTTTCAAAAGGTCTAGAACATTGTGATTTGCAATGATTATAAAAAAATATTGGCGAGTAAAGACCATTTTACTAACGTAAACCTCTCGCAATTAATAATCGACGGGTGTCTTTGCTTTTGTCCAATAACCGCTTGCGTCTTCGTGTTTTTTTAATAATTAGTAGAGCAAGTACCTAGACATCAAGCAACTTTTCGGTCATATTTTATGCGTACATGTTTTGAGTTTTGGTATGATTTTGGCTGTAAATAATAAACTCCCGAAAAGCACAAAAAGCTGGCCCGATGAGTACGACAAAATGTCTTTTAGGTACACCACCTTTAAATGAGGAACAGGTTGATGTAATGACTTCGTAGGTTTTAATAATACTTAATAATAATATTTAACTTATCATGCAATGTATTTAACTTATCATGCAATGTACAGTGCAGGAGGATATAAGATATGTTAAATTAATTTACCTGCCACGAATGGAGATCAAAGATAGAAAAGTCTGGATGGCGCGTCTGGCATATTGTAGAACTGCCTTTTCTATATAGGCTGTATTTAACGTACGCTATTTGGTTATGAGAGTTTTCATGAGAACTGAGATTCTTCGATTTGGCGAATGTATATCTTTACAGTCTTTATTCATATGGAACTATATATCAATGTACAGTTTGTTTTATTATTTTTCCGCAATCTGGGCTACTCGTCAGCAGCATCTGAAATCATTAATTAATAAATCTATTTATGTGTGTGTGGTGTTCTGTTTTTGCTCATTTCTTTGTCATCTCTTCATTTTGTTGTTTATCGCAAACTCCCAATACGTTTCGCGGAAAAAGTGTGTGTGTTATAAGCCTGGTAGCGAGCAAAACAAGGCATGAGGAATATTCAATTATGACAAAGATTATTGATCTCATGAAGTAAATATTATACTAGTTTACGTTATTATTCGCGTTTCCTTGAAACTGCAACAAAATTATCCGCCAGCAGGCCAATTTGGTGTGAGAGAAGATGGTAGTTTAGTGCGATAGATAGCATTGCTATGCAATGTTATAGATCCCAGGTCTAGAAACTCATAGACGAGGGGCGCGCCAAATCAGGCCAATTTGGCGTGAGAGAAGAAGCGACCCCAGGATGGTTGAACAGTGAGATAATTAACTACTCTAACTCAGAAGATGGTTGTTCAATGCAAAAGATAACATTGCTATGTAATGTTACAGATCCCAGGTCTAGAAACTCATAAACGAGGGGCGCGCCAAATCCGCCAACAGGCCAATTTGGCGTGAAAAAGAGACCACAGGATGGTTGAACAGTGAGATAATCAACTACCCTCACATAGATGATGGTAGTTTAGTGCGATAGATAGCATTGCTATGCAAGGCTACAGACCACAAGTCTAGAAACTCATAAACGAGGGGCGCGCCAAATCCGCCTGCAGGCCAATTTGGCGCGAGAGTAGAAGAAACATCAGGATGGTCAAACAATACGATAATTAACTATCCTCGCACATAATATGGTAGAATAGGGCGATAGATAGCATTGCTATGCAATGTAATATTATGCTAGACAAACTTGTTTGTTGAAGTATAATATATATTATGACTTATTGTAGTACCGATCACAATTACAATTGCTTATCCGACCTAGTCGGCGACAACACACGATCAATACCCTCTAAGAGTCCCCTTCCCTGCGTGGGAATCGGCCTAGACCGAGAGTCCCCTTCCCTGCGTGGGAATCGGTATAGACCGAGCGGCAGTAGATCACCCGCGCGGGGGGAGTCTGAGGGTATATAAGGAGGGAGATCCTCACTCTGATCACTTTCCGATTGTGTGCGACAACGAGCACTCTGTGGCACTGAACCGGAATATCAGTTTGTATTCTCATCGATTGAATACTCTGTTTTATCTCTTGAACGGAGAGATCAACAACAATTAAACGAATCGAACAAGGAGGTTAGATCATCTGGCTGGCGCCTGGTTCTGTCTACGCCTCTTCGGGGCGGCCTTCTTGAAGTTCGAATTCCTCTGTCCCTTCGGTTGTTCGATAGTCTTCGTCGGAACCGTAGATGGACCTGCTGCTCGACTCGATGCCGAAGCTTGCGGGAACCGCCTGTAAGGAATGATGTTCATACACAGGTAGGGACGGTCGGTGGGCGTGTGATCGGTACTACAATAAGTCATAATATATATTATACTTCAACAAACAAGTTTGTCTAGCATAATATTACATTATAACTCATTGTTGTACCAATCACAATTGCTTGTTCAACAGGAATTATGTACCTAGTGGAGAGAACAGAGGACTGGAAAGACATCCTCTTTGAAGTAGAATCTCTCAAAGGTGGTACCCCCTGGTGCCCAGTTAGCTGCGCCCATGATCTGACTAGTGGAAAGGCCTGCTTTGAAAGCGGTAGAAGTAGCAGCGGCTCTCGTAGAGTGTCCCCCGTACCCGGGGTACCCTGCTTCCACTAAGACAGATTTCAACCAGCGAGAGACCGTTTGGGAAGTAACAGCTTTGAATGGTCTCTGGAGTGCTACGAACACGAAATCGCTACGGTTCTCTTCCTCAGTGACTCTAATGTAGTGCTCGAGAGTCGTGAGAGGGCAGATCTCCGGTTGCTGGATGAAACGTTCATAGCATGCGCTGTGACACTTGCTTCCGACGGATCTATTCTTGGTCATGCCCAAGAAGGTCCATTTGTTCTGCCCCTTCTGGGTATTCGATAAGGACAGAGTAGCTAGCTCCGAAGCGCGTTTCGGGGAGCAGAGTGCCAACAGCATTACAGTTTTCAAGGTCAATAGACGTCTGGAAAGGGTTATCGTAGGACCCCATGCTTTTATTGTCTCAAGAACCTTGTTCACCTCCCAGGTATCGGAATAACGAG
>LS870434.1:69859-96615 GCA_900490955.1 Micoletzkya japonica | reverse complement strand
TTGGAGGAGAGGAGTGCTTGGTTAAACTACAAACTACCCCACGAGATTTACCGTATCTCGCACATTCAGATGGCCGTACTGAGGCCCAGATAACATTTTCGAATCGGGATTTTTGCTCGTCTTGTTGTCTAGCCCATACCACAATGTTTCCAACGGATAACTCAGCAACGATTTTTTTCGTGGGACATTTCCTTTAATTGTATTGTAAATGAGAAGCTTTGCACAGCCACTATTTGCAGCAAAATTATCGTCGTATTCTAATTGGTTGCCCACGTTGGCTATTCATATCAATAACTTGTAATAATATTTTTGTTTGACCCTTATTATTCCCCCTCCCATCCCCTCCAAATCTGTATCTCCTCTCACCCTCTAGCGGTATCGGGTCCAGCCTTCATGCCCATCCATGTGTACCTCCCACATGAGAAGAAGGACTTAGTCCACCCTTCTTAGCTATACAGTTCACTATGGTATTGAGTGAGATCCCCTATCTCTGTCTCTACTGTCCCACTTGTCGTTCCATATATAGTAGAGAAAAATGAAAGATATAATCGTTCCAGGCGTAGCTCAGATTCCGGTGCCTCCAGCGTCATACTATCTAATCATAATACTTCCTATGTGAAAGTCTTCGTCTCAGTGATCTCAAAAAGCATTAGACCTCTTCGATATCATATTCTAGAGAGAAACAGCGTTGCCTCAAAGTTTGAAAAATTTGCTAAACAGCGCAACTCGTAAAACAGAATTATACGTTCCGTTTTCTTTGACTGTACTCGTATATGATAAATTATTATTATATTATTATGATTATTCTAATATTCGACTCGTTTTTTTTCTTTGTAGAATGCTACATTCAGCCTACAAGGAACAAGGAACAACTATCGTCAAGCAGAAGCTTTACAACCCTGCTAAGTCGTAAACCCCTTTTTTCTCGGTGATTACGAGGTGCTCAAAAACAGAACGTTTAACACTTAGATTTTTACTTGGTCATACGCTGAACTAAAATACCCTACTCCGCTAGCGAATAATTCCCCGCCATACATCACTAGTGAAAATGACCTAAAATTTCCGCCTGTTTTGCGGAAGAACACCCTGGCCCTCTAGGGTGACTTTACGGCGGTGTCGTGTGTTTAGTAGGGTTTGAAAACCAAGCGCGATTAGCGCATTTGTAGTCTGACTCTCGTAATTCTTTCATGCTTCTCGGTCTCATAATGCGATTAAAAGGAGTGGTTTTCAAACCCTAGTGTTTGGGGAATTTTCGCTCAGTATAGGAAACAGATAAATGCTTCAACAAATCCTAACCTTGGCTTCCAACAATCACAATCACTCAACTCACCAAGGAGCCGCACATTTGTAGGTCTTCTTGAAAATGAATGTATGATCGGGCTCCGGATCCGGACACTCAATGGGCTGAACCACGGAGAGCGAGGGAGGAACGATGAGGAGTAGCAGAGTCAAGAGTAGTGGGCACATCGTCGACATCGGAAAATAACAAGCGAATTATATCCACGTGTCAAATAGAGTTGGCAATAGGGTTCTCTTTTTGAGACGGATAATGGGATCTCGAATTCCATACCGCTCTGATCTCAATAAGAGGGGAGGGGAGGGGGGGAATGACTTTTATTGAGAGTCTCAATATCGACGTGAGAATCTCAATCCCAAGGAAGAGAGTGGAAGGGGAAGGAAGGAAAGGACTGGAAAAGAGAAACAAACGTTCCTGCTTATTTCTTTCCTCTACATTTCACAAAATACTGTATTTTTATCAAAATTCTCCTTCCCGATAATCGCAATATTACGATGAATGAAATCAAAATTGCAAGAGCTACGATGAATGAAGCAAAAAATAGAGAGATATAGTATGGAATAGGAGTTACCGTAAGATGCTGAAAAGCGATAAATCTGAGTCCCATAGGAAAGGTAATGTAACAAATATTAGTACTTACATGTTATTTTCGTCGTCTCACAGCACATGGACTAGCAAAGATCAACGAAAACAATCTGCTGAATAATGGCTACCCTACAGTACCTCTTAAAGGGACATGGAAGCCAAAAAAAGATTGCCTTTCATATGCAAGTTTATCACCTAAATAATACACTATTTTTGCACATTTATCTGACGGCATTTTAATGATTTGATGATGTTATTTCATCATGCTGATGTTATTATGTTGCACCGATATGCCTTTCACCCTTAGGCATCGGGACTGTGGTGTTGACTATACTCCGTTGCATAGGAATCAGAGAGGACTAGCTCGATAACATGCCGCCTCCCAGCCTCTCTCTAATGTAAGGCCAACTGCCTTGGCTGTGATCGATGGCCAAGATTAGAGAGAGAGGGAAGGAGGAGAGCGTGCAATGTCAATCTGTGACTGTTTTCATTCTTTACAAAATATGCAAAAAAGTGTCCCAGGTAGGAGTCGAACCAGATACCTTCTGTGTGGTACGGTCACAATAATTTTCCCCAATAAAAACTTTTTCTACTTAATCTGTACATCATTCGATTCCTCTTCGTAAGACGGATCTAACAAGCCTATTTAAAAAACTTGTAAGTCGGCAAAGAAACGTACCTGATGAAAATAATCACACTTTTCTGAAAATTTGTGAGATTTGAGAAAAATCGTAAAACGACGTTTTGTAGCCAAAGATCTCCTCTAGAATCGGACCGCAATCGAAAAATGTGATGACGAAATCACAAATCAGTAATAAATTAGCTACACTTCAGTAACAAATCAGTTACACATCGTGCCGATCATAAATCAAATTTTTTTGTGAAAATTAATGCATTTTGAAGGGAGTTATGACGTTTTAAAGTGGTGCGATTTTGGACACCTTGTACAAACACCCTGACTTTGACAGCGTGTAGCATGAAGGAAACTAAAGATATCGTAATTCTTAAAACGTAGATTTGTAGCCCATATTTAAAGTACTTATGGTAACATTTTAATGCGAATTCACGACTAAGAATTTTCTACCGCCGCTGGGCTCTCGATTCTCTCGCCGATCGTGTCATATAGATAGGAGGGGAATACACAGGGCACTATGAGCATAGTAAACAAAAGAGGGAACTCCTCTGGCTTGCCTAAAGTTAAAGGAGATTCATCCCCTTACCCTTGTTGTGGAATGACGAGGGATGAGGAGAGAGACGACTGGATGGCCCGACCGCCCGGGATGAGAGAATGAGGAGTGAATGATGGTGAAGGACGGTGGCTGGTGACCGGGGTTCTCTTTTCGACGCTTTTCGGGGTAATGAGATCCCTCTCTCTTTCATTTACTTCTTACTAGCAAATCACTGCAAATTTTGTCCGTCTGTCTGTGTGTGTGTGTGTCAGTGTGTGTATCTGTCTGTCTGTCCGTAGGTCGATTATCTCCTTTAAAATAGCGAGTTTCACAAAAAGTTCTTACAAGACCCCTATTCAATTCTTCATACCTCGAGACCATTTTTAGCGTTTTTGAAAATTCTCAAAAATGGCTGTGAAAATCGATATTTTTGAAAATTTTCCAAAAATTTTCTACTTTTATCAGAATACGTTTCAGAGCACGTGGATCAATTTTGGTCTAAAGGTCATCAGAGAAAAGCTGAAATTTTTCGAGGATACTTTGGCAAAGTGTGCAAAAAGAATTCGAGCAAGCTGGGTCGGAACTTGTGAGCTACCGTTAAGCTAGTAAATTGTGGGCCGTGTTTGAAACACTTGAAACAAGGCCATATCTCGGCTGGGAAAGGTCGTACAGAGTTCTGGTTGGAATTCTTGGAATTCTCAGGACGAGATCTACTAGTGTATCAAGTTTGGTGATGATTAGACAACTTTAAACCGGCTAAAACGGCTTTTATCTTAGAAATCCCGATAAATTCTCGCTATCCCAGTTCGAACCTCTCCAATGCCACATTTTTACGTTTTAAAGGTCTTTAAAATTGAGGAATCGTTACCAAACTTGATACACAAATAGATCTCGTCCTGAGGATTCCAAAAATTCCAACCAGAACTCTGTACGACCTTTCCCGAGATATGGCC
Source organism: Micoletzkya japonica (assembly GCA_900490955.1). Lineage (NCBI taxonomy): Eukaryota > Metazoa > Nematoda > Chromadorea > Rhabditida > Diplogasteridae > Micoletzkya > Micoletzkya japonica. The sequence goes on along the minus strand of LS870434.1, from coordinate 92,611 downwards.
TTGTTTCAAGTGTTTCAAACACGGCCCACAATATACTAGCTTAACGGTATGATCGGCAAGCGCGGCCTCTTACCACTATTCTACCTTGGTACATGGATAAACCAACTCGGGTTTCGCTCATCATTCTTCATCGCGCGCTTTTACCACCTCGCTTGATTCAAAGTATTGTACTCCACAGCATTCCTAGCGTTCGATTAGCGAATGGCGGTGCCCGCCGTGATCTATCGTCACCGCAGCCGCAAAAATGCGCGAAAATTCACCAATTTAAAAACTTAAGCTCCTCCCCATCAGTCCAAAGAGCTGCCAAAAATTGACGAAGATTCATTCAGCTGTAGTGGAGTAAATTCAAAATTACTTGCCAATTCGCTATTAGACACTTCCCCTTTCGGTCGGAATGCTGTGACTCATTCCACTCCGAATTCTTGAGGTGCGCTGTTGGTCCTCACTCCCCTGATCCTTTCATATGTATGCATTGAGCGTCCGGAAACATTGCCTATGACATGAAACAGATAACCAATGCAGTTGAGGTGTATGGAGAGCAGTGGACGCCGAAGGCGCCCACCCCCCTACTAACACACAAGCTCCGTGAAGCGTGCCGTGGGAGCCCTGTGTTATGTGTCCAGGAGCGAAGCTCCTCGACCACATAAGCAGGGCGACCGCGGCACGCTTCGTGGATCGCCGGGTACTACCTAGGGGCTAAAAGCCAAGCGCGATTTGCCTATTTATCATCTGCGTCTCTTCATTCTTTCATGCTACACCTCAATCTCTCGGTCTGATAATGCGATTATATTGCTTGGTTTTCAAACCCTACCGGGTACAGCGTAGTTTTTGTTATTCCTTGCAAATATTGGTTGCAATTTTTCTGAGAGCGTCAGAAAAATCGCTAACCGGATTGAGAGGCAGAGTATTTAAAGGGTCCCTCCAACCATCTCATTCATTTCAAGAGATAACCAATTAAGAGCTGTTGATTGTGAGAGACAAGAGAGGAATGAGGAGACGCAGACAGCGAGAGAAATCTTTGAACAGCTTTTTCTCAGCAACGGCAAAAATTCAGCTAAAAAGGAGAGAGCATGAGACTCAGGAGTGGGAACCGGATCTGACATCCTCAGCAGAAACCAACACCTCTCTCTTAGTGAAATACCACTGTCAGAGTAAAACTATTGGACCACACCCGTTCACCCTCAAAATCAACCCGAGGGGCGAAACTAACTAAACCACTTGGGTGGCCAATTCAAATGTTATTTAGCTAGATCGCTTGTGCTGGGGCGATTGCGGCAATTGGAAAGCGAAATTTAAGCGCGCGTTTTATCATCGTCAGGCCTATGTATCCATGCAGTTAGTGTGACACATATGGATGTGGAAGCTTCCGTTGTCGGGGCCGGCGGTAGGGCGATACTCCGTGTGTAACTTATGCAAGGAATTCACGTGTCACATGCAGATTACGAACCGATCTTCCTGTCATCTTGCATATTTCGCCCGCATATTACAAGTTCCACGAAAGTTGTCCAAAAGTATGCAAACGATTGCGAACTGTCTATGCAAATGCGCGCGCTGATCAACCTCTCAGGCTTCAATTTTCTTATGATTCTACTAATCCCTGCCATCGTCAAACGTAAGGGGGTCGATTGGATGCTGTAGTCAACGGGAATAGCGTGTTATGTCAATCAAAGGTTTTAAATAGTTCCGTATTTGTGGACAACTCCCGTGGAACCTGTAATATCCATCGCCTTGCTTCTGCACTCCTGAGGTATGGCGGACCGACTTTAGCCTTCTCTCCCGGTCCTGGAGCCAAATAGCTTTTCCCATGGGCGCAGTTGACCCATGAAACTAAGAGGGGATATCGTTAGTAATACGGGAAAACTGTGGGACGTAGTTACCCAAATAAGAATTCATGCGAGGGGTGCTTCAGGCAATGCTTCATACTCCCTAGTGCCCTCTGGTAGACAGGGTCCACAGACTCCTCTGAACAGTCTGCGTCCTGCCCTCGGGCGCCACAAGACTTCACTAGGGGAAGAACAGGGTGCGTTAGCGCGGTGTCATGCATTACGCGAAACACATAACGAGATTTACTGATGGCGTGCAAGTGATTATCTACCGTTAAGCTAGTAAATTGTGGGCCGTGTTTGAAACACTTGAAACAAGGCCATATCTCGGCTGGGAAAGGTCGTACAGAGTTCTGGTTGGAATTTTTGGTATCCTCAGGACGAGATCTACTTGTGTATCAAGTTTGGTAATGATTCATCAGGTTTAAAGACCTTTAAAACGTAAAAATGTGGCATTGGAGAGGTTCGAACAGGGATAGCGAGAATTTCATTCAGTCAAGATATATAAAAGCCGTTTTAACCGGTTTAGAGTTGTCTAATGATCACCAAACTTGATACCCAAGTAGATCTTGTCCTGAGAATTTCAAAAATTCCAACCAGAATGTCTCGGTCGAAGTCTCTGACCTCTCCCATCTATATCAAGCAACCACTCCTTTGGAACCTCAGCCAATGTTAGTCCTGATAAAGGTGATAAACCAGAACCAGAACCAACCAGAACTCTGTACGACCTTTCCCAGCCGAGATATGGCCTTGTTTCAAGTGTTTCAAACACGGCCCACAATTTACTAGCTTGACGGTATAGCATGCGTTTTGGTCTTATTATGGTGTAGCGGTGCATGCAGAAAACGATATAAACAGTAGAACACACATGCAATAACCAACTACTTATGCCGCTCCATCCACAATGACGCTTTATAGGATGGTTTGATTAGAAAAATATACATAAATGTTAATTTTTGATAAGAAAAAGGAGTTCTACAAAGCTTCACTTTTCCACGTAGGCGTTACCCCTAGGTCCCGTAGGGGACGCCTAAGAATTCCCCTAATTGATTACCGTGAAACAACTAGGGAAAATATACTACAAGTAACTCCCGTATCTCACCTCGAGAGAGGGTGGCAGTCCGTGAGGATGACAGGGCCAACACTCTGGGAGAGAGAGGCGGGGCCACCTGGACCCGGTCACTCTCCCTAGAGCAGAGCCTTGCCCGATGCTAACGATCGTGCTTATTGTTTGTTCCATCTAGTCTTTCTTTCCTTCACTGCTCCTTTTTATTCTCTTTTTCTCTTTGTTCTCGCATTTCTCTGTGAAATCGCATAAATATTATTATTATTATATGTTTCGTAGTTTTGGTGGCCAGAAGCGTCGCGGTTATGACTGATGCGTGAAACATCCGTATCAAAAGTACACGATTCCGTATCCTCTAGTCTCTACACGGTCGTTGCACCTTCATCATGAATGGCTGCAACGTCCTACCCCGTCCCATCGCTCGCTTCTTCACCGTTACCACGTAAGCCAGCCGCCAGCCGGACCCCCTATGTTCTGAAGAAATGCAAATTGTTCGGAGACCATACGGCTAAAAGCTATCGCGAACTGGCAGCAGCTAAGAATGAAGACAAAAAGACTGCAAATTTTCATACAAAAATAACTCTCGACTAAACTAAAAGTGGTATGGTAGACTGTAGCTTTTGTATAATTAGGTAAACCTCGCTCGCTCTCCGAACATTCAGAACACCGTGGGCCGTCTAGCGCCATGTCCCATAGACAAGCAGCAATCTGCTATCATTATTATCCTCAACATTATATTATCAGTATCCTCAACATTATATTACGCGTATCCTCAGCATTACATTATCAGTATCCTCAACATTACAGTATTATTATCCTCAACCACTTCTTGCTCAGTTCGAATGAAAATGCCCGTTTGCAGCGTCTCCGCCATCAAGAGAGCCACGTCGAGGAACGCAGGGATGAGAGTAAGCCTTACTTTAACGTTGTCGTACATGGGCACGCACCCGACCGTCGGGTGGCAGGGGCCCTCCTTTTTGTCACAAACCTTTCTTGGTAGGCATCACATTATATTATACAAGAAACCTTATAGGTAGGCCATGCATTTTTACTATGGAAGACCCCAAATTGCAATAATTGTCGGTAACCTTGCCCACGTATGAACGCTGTTAATTGACCAATTTACGTCCTTCGTACACTGATCCGTCGTCCATTGCAGTCCACCGTCCGCTTTTGCAAGAACGTCCTGGACAACATCAAGTGGATGCTCTTCCTCAAGGCGTTTTGCTTTGGCTCAAGGCCGATGCCTATTCACTTACAGTAATCCGCTATCCCCATTATTACAAGTTCCACGAAAGTTGACAAAAAGCACGCAAACGATTGCGAACTGTCTATGCAAATACGCGCGCTGATCTACCTCTCCGGCTCCAATTTTTTTGCGATTCTATTAATTTCTGCCATGGTAACACGTAAGGAGTCAATTGGACAGTGTAATCAGCGGGAATAGTTTGTTATTTCAATCAAAAGTATTAAATTGTTCCGTTTTTGAGGACAACTCCCGTGGAACCTGTAATACACCTCTTGCATTCCTAGCGTTCGATTAGCGAATAGCGGTTTCCGCCCATAGGATCCGATCTTGTGGGCGAACCAGTGAATGGAAAATTATGAATTTAAATACTTAAGCTCGTCACAATGCGTTCAAGACGCTCTGAAAATTTGATGCACTTTTGTTCAGCCATTGCTGAGTAAATTCAAAAACAGTGGTCAATTCGCTATTAGACACATTCTTCACCGGGCAGAATGCTGTGACCTAGAATACCTTGTACAGCGAAATGCTAAGGTAATTCTAAGGTATACCGTAATTCAACTAGGAGACTGGACTTTACCACTCGACGCATACAATAATACAAACAGTTCATTACCAATGGCTACCCCAAGGCTATAATAGTTGGAAAGCTCTTGAAGACAATTGGAAGGAATCCTAGTATCACCTGTGACTATGGACTTAGCACCGGTGAAATGGCTGCTCTGATCATTAACTCATGAGGTCAACCATAAAGTAACGGACGGACCGGTTTACTCCACTATACCTCCCGTCATTCCGTCCCCTCACCGATGACCCGACCGGCCGCCCTGCCCACTTCTGGTTTCCGTAGACCGTATCAGGTGCCACACTCTTTTCTCCCCAATTTAGCTGATGTGGATCAATAAGGCGATTTTCGTGGGATTAGAAAGCGATTCTGGTAATTCTGATAGCAAAGATAGACTATCGGTATCGATTCACGAGCTTTATGGAGTCCTCGTTTCCGTATAATATTGGTAGCCCTGCGCTAAGGACTATTCGCATTAGGAGAAACAGAATGACAGGGAAACAGTGCATCGATCAGGCGATATTGTCGGTCCTCGTATTCAAATTTTCGTTCCGCGCATTCTCGATTGGACTTGCGTTATTTAGCATACGTGCACACTAGGGGTTGAAAAGCAAGCAGTTTGGGTTACCCAATCATTTCATTCCTCTCTCTTCCCGGTGCGGTTGGGAATGGGATGAGATTGGCCCAAGCAGCTTGGGTCTGAGAGTCTAGACACAATATGTTTGTGCCGCACCCAATCTGCTTGGGTCTCGATGAAGGAATGAGGAGGAAAGAGTGGGGAAAGGGGGAGGATAGTCGCAATAACTCAATTATTATTGACGAAAACGTTCCGTCAGTGAACTCATTCCTACTTCGTCTGGACTCTCTTCACACGGCTCCGCTCTCTCGTCTGAAATAGGAATGAGACGATTAACGGCACATTGTCCTCAATCATAGCAAGAGAGGAAAGGATGGAGAGGAAAATGGTAATCATTCGACTCGACTTCATTCTCAACCGAGACTCATTGAATTTGAATTATTATCATTCCATTCCCCCCAGTCTCAGACCCAAGCTGCTTGGGTCAATCTCATCCCATACCCAATCACTCGAATCTCTTTCATTCTTCACATGAGACGACCGGGAAGGAGATTGGCTTTTCTTTGTTATTTCAACCCCTAGTGCATATTGTGCACAGCCAAAAGTGCAAATAACCAATGGAAGACGGAATCATTACCCTCGGAACGTAACTTTGAATGCGAGGATCGACAATATGGTTGACGAAAAAGTTCCGTCCGTCGTCTCATTCCTATTTATGACGAGAGAGTGGAGCGGTTTGAAGCGAGTGTAGATAAAGTAGGAATGAGTTTACTGACGGAACTTTTACGTCAATAATACAACAACTCAGGTCCTCCGCATTCTTGATCGCGCGATAGTCAGCACGCGGACCTTCTACCTGGTCCGGTGGGCAGACGAGGGCGGGAGGGAGTGGAGCAGGGCCAAGCACGACTCGTGGGTCGAGAGCACGCTGCTGGTGAGGACTGAGTATTTCACTCTAAGGCCCTTATTATGGACACCGTACTATGGCTGGCAAACCTTATAATTGTCTTGCTGGATATTTTCAGAAAACGAAAAACCGTTTGCCAACCAACATGAGAAAAGTTTCCGCAACTTTTCAGAATTATTCCGCACCTAGATCGGGAATGAATTCGAAAAAAGCAAAAGATTCCGTAAAGGTCCCGGGAACGGACTCGCCAGAGAGAGCACCAGATGCGGCAGATTATTGCCTGTACCGTACTCCTTAGCATTCTACTCAGGACTGCTCCGAGCTGATCGAAGACTACGAAAAAGAGCTCGAAGCGCATCCCCGCACCATGGAGTATGCTGCCTAGAAGAGTCCTCTACTTTATGTTAGAGGAAGCCTGCATTTCCATTAGTACCTACCTATACGCCTTCTGCACCAAAATATTATCAATTCCCTATAAAACCGTACTATCGTAATCCCTTGTTATTCGAATTTGTTCAATCACTTGTTTATCCAGTTAGCACGCAATCAAAATCAAACGGGATGAAATACAAGGCATAGGCATAGCATAGCGAGAGATCGGGATTACGGAAAAGGAGCTAAACCTGTAAAACTACACTGATTCGGCAGCTCAAACACCGAACCATCCTTCGCACTTCAAAAATTACAGATTTAAAGGTGCACGATAAAGTGTTAGCGATCATGATACAAGGGGGATAGTTTAGACGGGCCAAAGATCAAAGATCAAAGTCCAAAGATCAAAGATCACGCAATCTTCGGGTAGGTGTCCATGCGGCCGATGGTTTTAAAGTAGGCCTCGGTCTCCTTCTCGTACAGCTGCTGCAACTGCTGCATGCGGTCCTCCGGGGACAGTTGCGTCGCGGCCACCTGCACATCAAAGCATTTGAATTTGAATCTCCTGTCTTTCTCCGAAAATGAAATCAGAGGCGGGGTAGCGACAAATTATTGTGAAATTTGCCCGGCGGGTACCTTATCACGTTATTATATAATAAGTAATAATATAATATAATAATAATAATAATAATAATAATAATAATAATAATAATAATAGGATAATTGTAAGCACCTGCTTGACCTCTTCCGGATCGAGGGCGGCCCGAATCTTCTTCCAGTCCTTGTCGTTGCGGCGCATCGGCAGATCCAACCGTCTGCAAGCATGCAAGGAATGGAGTAAAACCAGTCCGGCAAAGTGTGGAATAAACGGCGATCCGTCAGTTCCTTCCGTTCCAAAATGAGTGTAATTCTCTCACTTTTCCACACTCTCTCGCCTTATATTCGGAATAATTGTCCGACGGATCTTTTTAATCCACTATACTGAGCGCCAATTTATCAGGAAAAAATTTATCGTCAGTTTATCAGGAACTAAAACATCTTTTGAACGTCTTTATGCTTTCAACGTGAATTATTCACGTATTGCATAGACCCTCGTCGTAAGTGTTATTCACCACTATCCAGAGCCACACACAATCTCACAATAGTTCACACGTAATCGATTGTCATTACAGTATCCCACCCACCTCTTGACGTCGATACGGTAGGCCTTCATCGCGGCGGGATCCTTCTTGTCGGTGGCGCGCAGGCGCAGAATCTCGTAGACGCGGCGGACTTGGCGCTGAAGCAGAGCAACTTGGTATAATATGAACTTCAGAAAGTATTCATAAAGCATTAGCCACAGCACGCCGAGTCTTACTAAAGTAACGTCTTATTTTTATGCTTTCTGCTAGCGTCAGTAAGGCAAGGCAGAATGATATAAACGCAACATTTCAGGGTATGCTTGAGGGTTATGCTATTGTCTGGTATCTACCAGCTGGTTTTTACGGCAAAAACGAATGTTCCATGATCATGAAATGCATGTCCCCTCTCACCTTGTTCATCTTCAGCTTGTCATTCGCGGCCTTCGCCATATCGCTACTGAACCCGAGCTTGAGCTTGTCCGGCGCGAATTCGGGAAGTTTGGCGCAGTTAATGCAGTCCACATAGTCGCGGACGAAGATGCACGCGTCGGCCGGATCCTCGACTGAATATCACGGATTGAAATTTTAATTTTGTCTATTCTGACCAGAACTAGAGCATTTTGTTTGTGGACTTGTGGACGGTTATGCTTCACAATCAATTGATAATCAGCCGGCTATCTTACTGGATATACTATTGCAGCAAAACCATTTTGAAAGGAAAAAAGAAAAATCCAAACTAAATATTGATGTATTTCAATATACTGTCGGTCCTCGTATTCAAATTTTCGTTCCTTCCTTGCTGGACTTGCGTTATTTAGCATACCCGCATAGCCAAAGTAGCCGTAACTTAGCCATAACTAACGGAAGACGGAATCATTACTAAAAATTTGAATGCGAGGATCGACAATAGATAAATAAAACCGCAGGCGTCAACATAATTAACGTTCTATGCAATCCGAAATCGCTCACTCGTAACGTCGATAATCTCCTTGTACGTTCTCAGGTCTCCGTAGATGCGCTGAAGCAGCGAAGCACCCGTTCCGCTACTGAAAATAGCATTCTTAGGATATCAGTAAATAAAACATTACTATCTAAAGCTATAAAACGATAAAAATACAATACATAATTTGAAGAAAAAAATATCTCCTCACCCTCTAAACTGCGGCAGAACGAGCATGTGGGCGATGCGGGGCCGCGTGTTCTGGGGGTAGGCGTAGAAGCGGTAGAGACTGGCCTGGAATAGAGGGTATAATTTACTATGACTTAAATTACCCGCCCTTTAAGCTACAAAGCGGGAGTTCAAAAAAGCTTAAAGGAACTTCATAAACTCACGTATCCTGCCAGCGCATAGTGTGCGCCCTTCTCGCCGTCGGTCCGCGGAGTGGCACGGTACCTACCGGGGAAAAATACAGTGTTTGATTGTAATTTACGGGGTAGGACGCCCGCAGGCCGCCGTCTACTACTCAATTACCCGTACCGCAGCGCGACATTACCCCCACCGCGGTACTAAATTCGACTTACATGTATACTCCACTGTCCGCTTGAAAATGACCCCTACCGCGAGAATAATTTCAAGTATGAGTATTTATCCCCTGGATACCTAGTCAACTTACTGTAGCCACTTTTTTTTAAATTATCTACTATTATTGATTATTGAAGGAAACCGAACGTTGAGAGAGCTGCGCAGTTCATTCCGCTAACTACCGTAAAACTTCAGCCGGAGCTGGAGATTAGCCTAAGCTGGCATTTTGCCAAGAGAGTTTCACTGTATTTAGCGGAGTGCGCTGCAAAGATTTCCCAACGTTTGTTTTCATCCAATAATATAGCCGAATAACCCGGCCCATATGCAACTCGGGTTGCTAAACCGCGGCCAGTTCTCGTACACTACTCTATCGCCTGCTGCTGTTCGGAATGATCTAAGTACGAGGCTTACAAGAAGTAGTGCATCCACTTCGGGTCGCTGTTATCCGTGTACTCGGCGGCGTTGATGTAGAACAGCGCGAGGGTCTGCACCCGAGTGAGGTACTTGTCGAATTCGGGCGACGACTCGTCCACTCTGAACCGATGCTATTGCATTTCTTCAGTACCGTCATACGTGTGGGCAGGGTCTCTGCCGGTAGCTTACTGCAGTGGTCCTCCCATACAGAGATATCGCACAATTTCGATAAGATATTATTTTGCAGTGAGCTAACCAATACTTGAAAAATGTTTGCAGTAGTTCACCCAGCCGCGGTACCTACAACCGTGCCCACCTATGAATATCGTATTCCTATATTGCATAATGCCGATTATCTACGCAGTCAGATTTGCTTGATTTTCGGGGAAATTCGAACCATAACTATTTTGATAAATTTGCTTTGGTAGACCCGATTTTTGGCAGAAATTTTAAATTGGCAGGCTTGTTAATTGTGTACAATTGCAGGCCGTTGTTCAAAATATGATTGGGAACGTTGCCCACGTATAATTTGAACAATAAGTAAACCACTCACTTGTACAGCTCGAAGCGGTTCTCTCCGATGGCAAACTTGGAGACGAGCTCTCCGTAGGGCTTGAAGGCGTCCTCCTTTGCCAGAATGGCCCGGAACTGGTCCAGCGACTCGACCTTTAACGAATTTTTGTTCACTTCGCGTTTGTCTAGTCTTTCGTCTAGCTAGAACTCCAAAAATGCTCAACTATTCTGTATAAACCGGCCAATGACTGGCCACAAAAGAAGACTTTTTTTCTGGAAATATGGTGAAAACAGGAAAGCCCCGATTAAACCTGCATATTCATCTGTTCCTCGGGTAGCTGGGCCTTGAGAAGAACCATGATGTCGTCCGCCTGGATGCATAATATTCATGCACGGACTGCACACATGGGCTCGATTAAGGGTTCTCTTTTTGACGCTTTTTCCGGTTATGTTTCAGCCTTCTATAAGTACCGGGATATGCCTACCGAGCACAAACTCTGAAGCGTAACCCCAGAAAAGCGTCAAAAAGAGAACCCTAGTGCGATTGTCCGATCGGACGTAAGGATGATGCGTGCCTACACCTGGGCATCCTAGTGTAAAACGCTTGTTAGGATGGCTGCGTCAGCTTTTCTCTAATTACGTAAGGGTACTGGCAAAAATGTAAGGACAACAGTAGCCCATGTATGGGATTGACGTTGTCCTCAAATTTAAACAGGCATCGTTACGTTAGAGGAAAGCAAAACCAAGCGCCCTTACAAGTGTTTTACACTATCGTTATCTGGTGCAACTAACTAAATAGCTACTAAAATTTAGTAGCTAAATGGTGAAAAAACAACGCCGCCCAACTAACTTTTACGCCTTCCTTCTGCTCGTTGATCTTCTTGTCGTACTTGATGAGGGGCAGAATCTTCATCGAAGCTTCGGAGTAGACCAGAGTTACGGACAAGTTCTTGTAGCCAAAGATCTTCTCACTGCAAAATTCAGCATTGAAAATAATTTTCGGGGTTTAAGGACCGTAAGGCTTAACAAGCAAGCCGGTTTTGCGCATTTATTGATTGCTTTATTGCTTCACTTCATTGCTTCTACTCTGCAACGCCTTAGATTATCTAGCTATTCACCAAGCTACTGTTAAAGGAGGACCACTCGGTACCGTAGTCATGTTAATTGAGACTAATTTGCATAGCGAGAGAGCGTAGGGCATAGAAGAGAAACTAATCGAATCCGTCAGGATGCCGTCTGGAATTTGAATAGATTACGGTTCCGAATGGAGGTCCTTTAACCATATAAGCATAACCGAAAATCATAATGAGCAACGCAACTGAATTCGTTGTAAGCAAGCCCAGGTACTTACTCGTCTCCAAAGTGCTGGTATACGTATTCTGGTGCATACTCGGGTGCCGCATCGATCTCGTCCGCATTTCCAACTAAAATATAAATATAAATCACATCTAAAAAAAAGAAAAATAAAGCAAAACCAACCGAATTTCAGGTGAACGCTCTCCAGTCCATCAGCGAAGAATTCCTCGTTTGACGAAGAGGGCAGCCCGCCAACGTCCATCTGTACCATACTCTGAACGCCCACGTAACGCTCAGGCCCGCAAAACAACAAAATAAGCGAAAATCCCGCGAATCCGCGAACCGCCCAGCCACTATCGCGAACTGAAATCGCGGCCGGAAAATTCAAATTCAGTTTCGCGCGCTTTTGCGCCTTTTCCGCGCGGGAGTCCGTGTCACGCGAAAGTTTCGTGTATGGATTGAAGGGTGTGTTGCGTCAACCTTCGAACGCGAATTGCGCGCCCGTTTTGAATTCTTTGCGTTGCTTTGTAGTGCTTGTTGGTTCGCGAATTTTGTGCCTATCGATCGGCCGTAATTTTGCGCGTCGAATGGCGGTCGTTAGTCGGGCTGACGTGGCCTCTTCGGCTATTGGGCGCGTGTTTACGTCGTATTTAGTGACCGAATAAACCGTTCCGCGCGTCGTCGCTCGATGGTGAATGCGCGCGAGTGACGGCCGACCGGTGCTGCACCCCGTCAATGGGCCTGCTGACCGCCGGCGAGGTGAGAAACCCCCGGAAAACCCGGCTTTCGGCGATTTAACCGGTTTTGCGACAATAGCGATAAGAAGCAAGTTCAGGTGGACTAGGCGGCTTATTTGATATAGTTAGCAAGCTGTGTGCGAACAGAGCATCTCGCAAACCACCCAAAGCTGTAGGCGTGCTTGGGGCACAGTTGCCCTAGGTTATTTTTGTTACTTGTATAGTAGGGGCCACAAAGTAATGTTTTTAATGAAATGGGAGCCTATGATTTGCGAATATGTACATTTAAAGGTAAATACGATGGAACGCCGCATTCTGGAGCCGGAGACGGCCGCTCCCAGCCGGGCCAACCTCTATTCGTGGGACTTCGAGAAGTGAGTTTTCAGTTTTCATCCTTTATTTTACTTGTCTTAACTATTAACTATTTCATTAACTTCGAATGGTCGACGTATTGTTGCGCATAGGAGTTCGTTAAGTGTTTATGCTTCATGGTTAGCGGAAAAATAGCACTCCGTCCGTTATGAACTTCAAAATGAAGCATAGCCACTAGAAGAACTCGCATTCGTATCTATAATATTCATGGCTCGTAGATAGGCTAATTATTAATTTGATCGTCCTACTTAGCGCTCCACAGAATGACAAACAATAGGTTCATTACTAATTAATCTTCTAGGATAATTATCAAAAAGGCCGCGCCGAATGTAGTGCTCTCCACCGTATTTTCAACTTTATCGTTAAATGTATTGCTCTACTTTCATTAATTTAAGGGAGGAGGAACGCGGCCGGAACGGGCACAGTTTGCCTGTCAACGCACCCCTAAGCGTGGTCATTCGAAATCAGGTGCGTTCCCGTTTAAATAGCTCATGCCGAGGCAATTAGCCGGGTTGTGTTCCGTAACCATTTTTGTAGCATGGACGGCGTGGTAAAACGATAGTTATATCACTGACTATGGGGACCTTTTATGAAGGTAGGAGAGGCGTAGGGATTTTGAAGAAAATGACATAATTAAAGCCTCCTCTGCTGTTAGCCACACTGTTGACCCGATAGCACTACAAACTACGAGTAATAATAATAATAATAATACTTTATCTTGAATAATGTACATTTCAGGCCTTCGAGTCGAACGGGCACTCGTATGCCTCGACGGCCCCTCCGCCTCCCCATCCGCCTCCCCCGAGTAACAAGGGCGGTCATCCAGCCCCGCTGAACAACCTGCTCCAGGAGGACTTTACGCGGAAGGTCTTGGGGGTAGGTTCTTGTGCTCATTTTTCAGTCCATCAATGCAAGATGCACAGTATGGCTCAATGGTTGTAGTCCTTACAATTAGAACGATGCTTCGTGGTTGCAAGCTGTATACCTTATGCCATGTCAGGGCACCTGTGTTTCGATAATACGGGCACGATCATGCTGGCTCTTACATATCCAGGATACGAAGCATATCGTTTGGCTATTGCCGCCGAAGATATTGTGGGCATAGCGCCTTTGGTTATTGTTCGCGATATTACATGGCGCATCTCCTCCCTTGCACATACATGGGCAGCCTTCCGCACAATATCTTGAAAAACGGGCCTACCAGTGTACGAAATCAAGCCTGCCAATTGACATTTTGTAGGAAATATAGGCCTACCACAGTAAAAGTCCAAAGAAATGCCGGCCTACCGCCCATACTTGCGGTCCGTGCCCACGTACGCCCTTGCAGGTGGTCCACCCCCGCCACCCGGGTCCCTCGTCCTCTGCAGCCGGGCCGGTCAGTGGTCCGTCAGCCTCCTCCGCCTCCGCCTCGGCCTCGGCCTACCCTCACAACCAGCCCTACCTCATCTCCACTCTCGGCCCCTCCGCCCCGCCCTCCTCCACCTCGACTGTGTACGTTGGCCTATATTATCTATATTATTATGGATAATAGTATGATACCGTTTCCTCTAAGTGGACTAAAGAAATTGCAGGGGGTCGGCGCGGACGAACGGCCGACAGGAGGAGGTGGTCAAGAGGCGGTCCATCATGGACAAACTGGAGCGGCTGAGGAAGGCCGAGCGGCTGGACGTCTTTGTGCCCCAGGTAGGAGCGGCGGCATACATGGGCAGCCCCTTTCCCCGCAAGCATTTCGAGAAACGGGACCTACCAGTGTACGAAATCACGCCTACCAATTGAAATTTTGTAGGAAATTTAGGCCTACCAAAGTAGAATTCCCAAGAAATATGGGCCTACCACCCATACTTTCGATCCATGCCCACGTATGGTAGGAGGCGGATTTTAGCGAGGTTGATGAGAACCGGAAAATCATACAGTGAGCTAGTGTTGTCCGAACCTTTTTTTTGCAGGCTGCCGTACATAATTAGAGGAAAATTTAAAGCAACCATCAGCACAATTGTTTTACACTATGATTGTGTAATGTAGGCACCCATCCTAACGTCCGATCGGACAGTCACGCCCGGCTAAGCAGCAAATAGACCTGTTAGACCCCCCCCCCCTGTTGACCCCGAGATACGGTTTCACCGAAATTCATCGATAAATTCTAGTCTTGAGATTACTGCAGGCAGAAATCTTCTTCCTATAGTCGTCTTCATCTCTAGACCGGCACTTGATCCAGATGGATTCCGTCCATCTAGCTGTCTAGTCCATCCAGATGGATTCTATCCATCTAGCCGCATTCCATCTCCCCCCCCCCTTCCAGATGGATCCCTCGACCACTAGCATGAGCGCGATCAGCATGTGCGTCCGTCGGTACCAGAAGCAGCACGCCCTGCCGAAGCGGATGATGGCCGTGTTGAGCGACGAGGCGGTGGGTTATTATTATTTTTTTATTATTTATTTATTTAATTTAATAATTTAATCATTATTCATTGTTTAGAAGCTTTTTTTCTTAAATTTTCACTTAATGACTGCCTACAGTCTGTATCTAGGCAATTCTAGCAGGAGGTATATGCGTAAATGGTTGGAGTTGACTACGATATGAATTAGGGTTTGGAGACCAAGCGCGATTAGCGTGTTTTTTTCGCCTGCATCTCTTCACTCTTACACGCTCCTCAGCACTCTCTCTCGGTCTGATAATGCAATTAAAAGGTTTGGGCTTTGCAAACCCTAATATGGCTGATGTGCAGGGTCCGAGTACCGGCCGAGAGCGGGATGCGGCCGGACGAGGGGCCGGGATACAGGCGGCTAACAAGCGAGGCGCAGGAGCCCCCGCCGACCCGAGGGACGGAGAGGAGACGGACTACTCGGATCTGGAGGAGGCGAAGGAGAAGGGAAGGTACGCCGCATCTGGAAGGGGAGAGGGGGTTACGGTAGGCTACGATAGCTGTGGATTAGTTAGGGCAAAGGTTTGGCAATCCCCGTGCACTGGTTTTGTAGAAAATCTCTGTGCCTTCGCGCTAGGCAAAGCAGTACCGTAGTATCTGGACTACGAGTCGACTGGCCGGTTTTCTACGATTGTGCCCTGGTTCCGTGTGCAAGTGTCTCCCCTCATGCATGGGCATGGCTCCTCGCGACAGTTACTTCACCGCTTGGGGCCTCCCAATGTACACAATGCCATTTTGATTAGCGTATCAATGAGGCTTCTGATGTAATCTTGTGCCTACCAAGTGCAGTTTCTAGCAAAAGTAGGGGGCCCTACCAGCCGACGGTCGGGGTCTGTGCTAGGGTTCTCTTTTTGACGCTTTTGACGCCACGGTTATGTTTCAGTTTTCATACTCTGTAGGCATGTCCCGTGTATTTATCGACGCCTGAAACATAACTGAGGAAAAGCGATCCGAAAAGAGAACCCTAGTCTGTGCCCGTGTACGGAGTCTCCCCCCCCCCCCTTTGTCAGCTGCCCCTCCGCCCCGACGACGTCGTCCGCGTGCGGCGAGTGGGCGCACGCGCGCTTGAAGTACGCGCAGCACGACCACCTTCTGATGGTCGAGGAGGACGAGTGCAACGAGGAGATGCGGATACTGGAGGCTACGGTATGACATATACACTGTCTTGGTGAATATACCTGAGAAAAAGAGAGATCCAAGGGAGCCCATCCAGGGCCAGGAATAGTATTTTGCCTGTGGTTTCCGAATATAAGGCGAGAGTGTGCGGCGCAACCTGTGAGAGAATTCGACTCATTTTGGGGAAACTGACGGATCGCCGTTTATTCCACTATACTCTTCTATATTTACTGGTTTACTTGCAGTTGGCGGAGATGGAGCGGCTAGACGCGGAGCAACGACCGTATGGCAAGGGAGGGACGAGGAGGAGGAAGAGGGAAGGGGAGGACGGAGGGGAAGAGGAGGACGAGGGTTGTGCCCGGCTGATAGAGTGGTCATCCAAGTATCGCAGGAAGATTACACGGAGAGCCAAGGAGACGACCAATAGGGTAGAGGAGGAGGGCGGAGGAGGAGGCAGGGGCTGCATGTATGGGGGTAAGTGGGGGGGGGGGGGGGGGGGGGATTTTGGAGAAGTGATACGGGTTTTTTTTTCATGGTTGTCTTTAGTGTATTGCGTAAGTCTACCAGTGGTCGGTTATACGCTGCACTAAATGGCATATAAGATGATCAGCAAAAAGAGAACAGCTTTTCGAGTGGGGAGGCTTGGAGAAAGGATATGGCTGAAAGCAAAATTGCAGGCCTACCGTGGACCAAGCTTGCGGAGCAGTACCTAGCCCGGGCTGCCAACTTGCCGGTCTTTGCGCTCCGGAAGAGGTGCGTGCGCGCTTTTGGTCCCCCTTTTACCCATACATGGGCGCGATTGTCCGTTCCGGACGTTAGAATGGGTGTGTATTGCCGTCTGCACTAGACAATCACAGTGTACAACACACGTGTTAGGGTGTATGCTTTGATATCCCCTAATTGTGTAAGGCAGTCTGCAAAAACTATGTTCCGGACAACACTAGCCCATGTATGCGTTTAATGCTGTACTCCTCACATTAGGCTCGGTTTGGCAAGCTTATAACGAAAAAGGTTAAAAAAGTAAAGAAAAAAACGCCATGATTAGGCCATTTTTCGCGTCTGTATGCCCTGATTTTAGTAAAAAAAGGCTCGGTTGAAAGAAGCGCCTTCACCGAGCAAGAGGTTGCGTAATAACATATATGAACTATGCCCCCTCGTTTAGAAGAGGAAAGGCGACGTGGCTGAACAGCAAGGAGCTCAACGAGGAGAAGACGAGGAATCTGACGAAGAAGAAGGAGGAGCGGGAGAAGAGGGAGAAGAGGAAGGTTCGTGGGAGGGGGGGGGGGGCATACGTGGCCACGGTTACCCGACAAAACTATTTCGGCCAGAGGTCCTACCATAGTAGTATAAATTGGGGCGTTGCCTGCCAAGCTGATGTTCTGGCAAAAGGAGGACCTACTACCCACCCGACGGTCGGGCGGAGAGGATGATGATATGGTTCCACGTGTTTGCGACGCCAAGTACAGCATTTTTGCTGCAATTAGATTTCACAGATGACAAGAATTAGGATTATTATGCTCGCCGCTGAAACATATATATCCCAGCCGGGTTTCGCCCGTTTCAGGCCGAGCAAGTCGAGGAGGCGGAGAAGAGCGATTCGTACGAGGAGACGGACGAGGACGAGGACGATGGGGAGTACCTGCCGCAGGTTAGGGAGCGGGGGGAGGGGGAAGGGGGGAGGGGGGGTGACCATGAAGCTAACTAGAGGATACGAATCGTGTACCTTTTCGACGATATGCTTCGTTGTTTTTGGTGGCCAGAAGCGCCGCGGTTATGAGTGATGCGTGAATCATAAGCATCAAAAGTACGCGATTCGTATCCTCTAAAGCTAACCATTAGGGTTTGAAAACCAAGCGCGATTTGCGTATATATCGTCTGACTCTCTTCATACTTTCCTGTTGCACCTCTATCTCTCGGTCTGATAATGCGATTAAGTTGCTTGGTTTTCAAACCCTAGTTGCCCTGAAGCTAGTTATGAAAAGATGTCCCTCTACTTTGGAGACTAGGCTAGGCTTGATTGTAATGGCATAGTTTACGTTTTCCTGTTGTTATTGCACTTCAGAGTTATTTTTTTGGTTGAACTTGTTTTGGGCGGTCTTGCTTAGAAATCTTTACATGGAGAAGAGCATGCTAGAATGCTTGAGTCTGTTCTCAATCGGGTAGGTGCGATGAGTAATCGTAGACGTGTTGGAGAATGAGTTGGAGGAACAAAGAGGGAGGAGAAAGTGTTGCGAGGGAGTTAGGAGGTAAAGGGAGTGTGTGTGAGAGAGAGGAGAGAATAGCAATAAGGCACGCACACCTCTAGAGAGGCAGGGGGGATGGAGAGGAGGGTTAGAGAGCGAGAGGACTGGACATTTCGTAACCCTTCGCAATGGAACGTCGCCCTCTACCTATCTCAATTCACTCTAGCCGTCTGGCGCTCTCCTTCCCTCTGCCTGCCCTCTACTGTGCTAAAGTAGCCCTTTCTTCCCCTTAGAGGGGGACCTACCCCCTGATACCGTATAATCTGCCACTAACTGGATGATATCATAATAATAATCACGATGCTGACCCGATTGCGGACCGGGGCACTGCAGCTCCTGCGGCTATGGGTATACTGTAGGCTCGTTATTGGGTCATTCTGAGTTCTCAATGAAAATTCGACTTTATTGTCGCATATCGTAATGATCTAATAGATACTGGACACTTGATCATAGGGCTATGGGTAGATGGTAATATAATGTAAATGATTGATCTTTGATCTTTGCAGAGTGGCGCGACGCGTCGCGACCGCGTCAACAGCACGAGCTCCGCGGCCGCGCGGAAGAAGCGGAAGCGCGAGCGGAAGGCGCGCAAGCAGCGGGAGGGCGCGAATCCGCCCATGCCCTTGTCCAAGGTATTGATGGTGGTGGAATAGTGGGGGGGGGGTGGATAGGGCTGGTAGAATGGGGTGTGGAAGAAGGCAAAAAAACAGTGCACCGATCAGGCGAAACAGTCAAGACGAATGAAGAGAGTCGGGTGGTTGTGAGAACTATGCATATTTGCGCGTTCACACCCATTCCGCCAGCCCTGGGAGGGGGGGGGGGGCATACGTGGGCAACCTTCCCGCAATATTTTTAAAAACGGGCCTATCAGTGTACGAAATCAGGCCTACCAATTGAAATTTTATAGAAAATATATAGGCCTACCAAAGTGAAATTCCTAAGAAATTTGGGTCTGCCACCCATACCTCGGGTCGGTGCCCACGTATGGGGAGGGGGGCTGTTGGGGGGGGGGGGGAGGAATTGGCGGAAGATTACTGTGCAATGTCACGTATAGAGATTGCCAAGTTTAGTGTATCAAGGCCTCTAGCCTTTGAACAGAATACGCCTAGCAACTTGCTGGTAGGCGGAAATGCTGCGCGGCGATGTAGAATGAGCGCGATCGGGTGGCGATTGAATACGGTGTACGGCAAGAGTGCACATATTATTCAATCACATGGAGCAGCTAGTGTAAAATGTGATATCTTTATCTTTATCTTAGCTAGGTAGAGCTGATGGTTATTGAATCATACGTGGGCAACCTTCGCCGCAATATTTTTAAAAACGGGCCTACCAGTGTACGAAATCAGGCCTACCAATTGAAATTTTATAGAAAATATATAGGCCTACCAAAGTGAAATTCCGAAGAAATTTTTTGTGGGCCTGCCACCCATACTTCGGGGGGGGGGGGGGTCGGTGCCCACGTTATGTATTATTGAATGGTCCGCAGATTGGCCGCCGTCCCTCAGCCGCCAGTCAAGCCCTGCTCCGGCCGTCCTTCGACGACATACCCGCCTTCGACCTGTCCGTCATCACCACGCCCATCGTAAGTATCGTATTTCCGTTAAAATAGAGCATTCCATTCGGGTCTTTTTTGATGCATACCACCGTTTCATACGTCCATTCATAGCCGCGATGTTGCGTATCGTCGTCGCCAAAAGCAGCGAAACGCTATTGGTCGAAAAGATCCGATAATGGAATGCTCTTCTAATTCGTAGTGCAAAAGTGAGAGAGTGTTAGAGGGGATGCAAAAAGGAACCAATGCAACAGACGGCGCGTGTTTTGCATACGCACCCCAACAATAATTGTTTTTGCCCCTTTATGTCTAGGCTGAAACTGGATTGGGCCTGAATTGTTAAAACCGACAACTCCTGTTTGTGTACGAGATTTATAGTAATAAATATTTATCAGCACAAGCGTGTGTCAACAAGAAATCGTAATAATTCTTACAATTCTGTATTATATTACATTAGTTGAGTACATATTAGGGTTTGAAAACCAAACCGTGTAATTGCATTATGAGACCGAGAGAGTGATCAGGAGCATGAAAGAATGAGGATAGTCAGACGGGTCCAGGTCATTGTGTCCGGATATCTCAGAAAGAGAGTAAGGCGATAAATACGCTAATCCTGCTTGGATTTCAAACCCTAGTACGCATAACATAAGTATTGATCTAGCAATGTGGTATTTGACGACACTAGACTGTAGCCTGCCTGACTTGGTTCATTTGCAGGAGTACAAGGAGATCTCGACACCCTCGTGGCGACGCACCGAGGCTGACGCGCCTGACGGCGCGGAGGCCAAGGAGGTACCCCGGAATATTATTATTCTTTTTTTTCTTTTTTTAAATATAATTTTTGTACTTTAATATTATGCAAAAGTTGACATCGGTTTATGCATAGCTGTTTAATTCGTTCATTCCAAGGGTAGCTCTGTCGGTATCCCGTTAGCGTAGATCTACCGTCGTCCCCCAAATATTCAAGGCCTACCGTTGTCCCCTATTAATCGAGGCCTACCGTAATCCTGCGGCGATCGTTGCAGGACGCGGCGCACTACTCGACGGAGGCGATGATGCGGCGGATTGCCGAGGCCCACCATCCGAGGGAGTACGAGGAGAAGAGCCGGTTCCACGCCGTGCCACAGGTTATTTATTTATTTATTTATCAAATATTTATCAAGCCACAGGTTATTTATTTATTTATTTATCAAAAATTTATTTATTTATCAAAAAAAAGTTATTTATTTATCAAATACACCGTGAGGTGTGTGGTAGGTTAGCTGTAGAGATTAGGGTTGGGAAAGGAAGAAGTAAACGTCATCCTCTTTTCCTTCTTTACCTACACCGTGCACAGAATGAAAGGACAAAATGAACGGAAGATGACGTTTACTGCTTCCTTTCCCAACCCTAGTAGAGATGTGCCGTGGGAGTTGTTTTGGTCAGTATGGTTCACTGCTTTTGACGACGAGCGGCTATGAATGATGTGGAAACATAGGCACCAAAAGAACTCTCATGCATAACACTCTAGTTATTCTATCATTGAGCAAAATGTTCCGTCAGTTGCTCTCATTTCTATTTCCAACGAGAAAGCGAAGTGGTATGAATTGAGCCTAGACAAAAAAAAAGAAATGATGCGTTTACAGACGGAATTTTTTTGTCCAATAGCATTGCTAATTTGCTGCTTTAACAAGAATACAAAATAGATTCAGTGTGAACTGGTCATGAGTAGGGTTGGGAAAGGAAGCGGTAAACGTCCTCTTCCTCTCATTCTTCACCTTCACTGGGCACAGAATGAAAGGATAAAATGAAAGGGAGATAACGTTTATTGCTTCCTTTCTCAGCCCTAGTCATGAGACATAACTTAAAATAAAGCCTTAGTGAATCCAAATCAGCGGATAAATGCTTATACGTGAAATAATTTTCGCGGTAGGGGTCATTTTAAGATGCGGTAGGGTAGCCATGTAAGTCGAGAATTTAGTACAGCAGTGGGGGGTAGCTTCGCACTGCGGTACGGGTAATTTCATAAGGCTTTATTAAAAAAAAAGTAAATGGCGGCCTGCGGGCGGGAGGGGTCCTACTCCGTAAATTACAATTACTACATTAAAACAATTACTACATTTATTGAAAACAATTACTACATTTATTTCCCTGATCCAAATACGTGCAGTCGTCACGCGGCGGCAACTCGCAACGGTCCCACAACAACAGTGCCTCGGGCGCGAAGTTTTCCTGCGATGTGCCCTTTGACTACGGCAAGGTAATCAAGCAGGCCTGGATTTACGTTGATACAGTAATAATAATAATAATAACAGTCTTTGATATTCATTATCACGAAATAATAAAAAAATATAGTTTTGGTTTACGGCTTGAGAAAGCGTTCGGGCAGCTATCTAATACACACAGTGCATAGTGTAAATCAAGTAGGAATGGGATTACTAGCGGAACAAATATTTAAGTATGATATAAGTAGTAATAATATAAGGTGGCCCCGAATCCGTGCTACGAGCGCCTGTCGAAGATTCCGCCCTACCCGCCGCGCAAGTTCAAGGCCTGATGCGGGGACGGAGCCGGGCCGGGAAGTGGAGGCGGCCCCCGTCCGGAGGTCGAGATTCTATTGACCGGCTCCGGAAACGGCTGGAGGCTGACACAACTTCCCTGGATACGGTTGCCCCCTACCGCGGCCCTCATAGTACACCCCACCACTATCTCCTTAACGTTTTAAGACCCCCCGCCCCCCTTCTAACCCTTACTCCGCCTCCCTTAATCCCCCCTACCCTAACCCAGACCTAATAAGTGATCTCTACCCCACCCTATTGGCCCTCATGGCGCAATCTCTCCCTTGGTACATCTTTCCCTCTTCAACCCTTGGCTTTCCCTCGCCTCTCCTCCTTAATCTGTAGAACCC
>LS870434.1:49240-61537 GCA_900490955.1 Micoletzkya japonica | reverse complement strand
AGTAGAGCGAGTATGCCTTTCGGGTCGCCTTGACCATTATGTTTCGCTGCTTATGGGGGACAAGACGCGTCACGGTTATGAAGAAACATATACATCAAAAAGACCCGAATGGCATGCTCTAATTCTAAGCCGGTCACCCGTACGTCATACGCACTTTGTTACCGGATACCCGTTCTTTTCAAGCAGAATTGAACCAAATACAGCAATAATTGTGTATTTTGCGTCGGAAACACATGGAGTTCACCATAATATTCACTCCGGACACCCGTTCCAAAGAGTTTTCTTCGGATATCTTAACGCGGGCTGCGCACGTATGGTCGCCGTTCGTTGGTTATTATCATTAGGGTTTGAAAACCGAACCTTTTAATCGCATTATGAGACCGAGAGAGTGATTGAAAGAATGAATATAGTCAAACGGGTCCAGGTCATTATGTCCGGATATTTTATGCTTGTGTCACTATGTCCGGCATAAGCAACATACTGTGGTGAGTAATTTTATCATAAATACTCCCCCCCCTTATTCCAGGCGCGTGCCCCGTGCATCATCTTCATCGACGAGATCGATTCGGTGGGCGCGAAGCGGGTCTCGAACGGAATTCATCCGTACGCCAACCAGACGATCAACCAGCTGCTCAGGTGAGGCGTGGGCAGCCCCCCCCCCCCCCCCCCCCGCAATATTTTGAGAAACGGGCCTACCTGAGCACGTAAAACCAAGCGTACCAATTGAAATTTTGTAGGAAATATAGGCCTACCAAAGTAAAATTCCGAAGAAATTTGGGCCTACCACCCATACTTCCGGTCGGTGCCCGCGTATGGTGAGGCGTACGAGGTACATCATCGATAAAAAGAAAAACAGCAGCCGCGTCGCTGAACTTGAGGTTCAGCAAATCTATAATCTTACATTAAAGCGTGCCAAAACCAATTTTTAAATGTGGTCGATTTTGGCTGTGTTACGGTAGGTGACGGTTGCATTGCAGTGAGATGGATGGATTTCATCGAAACGAAGGCATCATCGTCATAGCGGCCACGAACAGAGTAGACGACCTTGACAAGGTTGATCTTTGATAATCTCTATGTTTTGTAGTTTGATCTTGGATGGCCTTAGTTGTAGTCTGAATTTAAACTACAGTCTAGTCTGCTCCTCCTCCCTCAGGCGCTGCTTCGTCCGGGTCGTTTCGACGTTCGCGTCCAGGTTCCGAAGCCGGATCTGGCCGGCCGCAAGGACATCTTCCAGTTCTACCTGAGCAGGGTAGGGTAGGAGGGGAGGGGGGGGAAGGGATTACGGTAGGGAGTACAAGTGTGTTCTCGAGAGTGTGCGGTAGATACTGTAGAAGATTGGCACAGTTTTTGTAGCTTTTCATTTACCACTTCTGGTCTGAAAGTTTGGCTACAGTAAGTAAATATCACACATTAGACAACGGTTGATAGGTAATCAGTGGGGGGTACGGTAGCGGAATCGCTTTACGTGTTCTTATATAGTTCGCGCTATCTCGGCGGCCAATAATTTGCTACTGTTCAAGGAGAGGATTCAAAAACGCATATTGCTCTCATGCTATGCTTATGTGGAGTGCCTGAAACGTCGCCTCCTCAAACATTACCTCCTCGCTGGATAACGATCTAGCTTTTAGAAAAGCTCTTCTATACCTACTCACAGACATGGGCAGCTTTACTGCTCATTGTTTTGAACTAGAGCCGACCAGTGAATAGCTCGACGCTTTGGTTCGCCTACACAGGAATAATAAGGCACCTTACCAAGTTGAGCTTCTTACAAAATAAGGGTCGGGCCTTCCACCCGACCGTCGGGTTCGCGCCGATGTATGCCCACTCAAAATCTGTACTGTGTCATATGCCGATCTTAGCAACTAGGTATAAGTGTGGACGAATCAAATCAAAACAACTCAAGCCCTCCCCCCCACAGGTTCTCGTTTCGTCCTCGGTCGATCCGTTCATTCTGGCCAAGGGCACTACCGGCTTCACGGGGGCGGACATTGAGAGCATGGTCAACCAGGTGGGACGGCGACTTTGTGGGGGGAATGATGAAATGCTGTTGAAAAGGAAATAGCTGGTTCTGATGTCAATTGTGATGCGGTGCTGAAGCTATGATGACTGTCGGGAACTATAGCCGCCAATCTGTACTCTGCACACCTTTGCTCTATTTCCCGCCTAGAGCGGGCGTGTGTAGTTTATCTAGGTTACGGCAGTCGCTCTATTGACTGGAGTTCTTCTTTGCAGGCCGCCCTGAAGGCAGCACGCGAGGACTCGGAGTTTGTGGAGATGGAGCATCTGGACGAGGCCAGGGATCGGGTTCTGATGGGACCCGCGCGGACTGGTAAGGGAGGGGGGAGGGCAGCTTGGCTTTCCTTAAAAGAACGACACCCCGCTAGATTTTTTTTGGGAATGGTCTACATCACTGCTTCTTTTTCTTTGTTGCTTTTGAGCTGCTTGCTAGCTTTTTGAGGGCTAGCTGTCCTAGTGACCGATCGGACAACCTCATCCCCCCATTTATAATATATAATGCTTATCCTGCATATTTATTTATTTCACTACTTTAATTGAAGATAAATAAATGCTTATCGTTCTGCAGGCGGTCGCATTCCGGACGAGCACGCGAACAAGAACACGGCCTACCACGAGGCTGGCCATACGCTGGTGGCGATGCACACCAAGTACGCCATGCCCCTGCACAAGGTACGGTAGTAGAGTCCGCGAATAGAGTGCACTATCGAATACATTTATATTCTCTCCATCTCTCATTCTCTTCGTTCTTCTCCGCTCTCTCGGCTTGCCTAATCGCATTATCTCATTCGATAGCCGCACTCTGCCCGCGAATCGATACCGATAGCCGAGTTGCGTCGGCTACTTTTCACTGTCCACATTATCCGGAGTATTGCTTCCTCATAAGTACGAAAAAAAGAGAAAAAATCCTGAAAAAAACAGCATAATTGGATTAAATGCTGTCGGTTCGCGAGCTCTAAGAGATGCATCAGTAGATCATCCGAATATCAAGCGTGAGAGCGTGTAAAAAAAAACAAGAGAAGTAGACGCATTTGCGCTCATCATAGCGGACGGACCGCTTTATTCTCAGTAAATTGGCCTTAACGTTCCCCGCATACTTGCTCGCTTTTGCCGCGATTTAGCATGAATGAAGTGCAGATATGCGATATGTGATCCACCCATTACATCAGTTCATCAGCGCTTGCTATACTTTTTGATCTTGATGCAATGACCTCTACTCGATGAAATGATGCTTTCCCAGAAATACAGTACATTCTACTCGGAAAAGAGCGATTATCAGATTTGAGAGAATGTTTGCTTCATAGGAAGGCTGTGAAACATGGAATTGATGGGTATTGATTATTTTTTTGTCTCTCATCTGATAGAACTCATTGGACAATATTCCAACCAAGGCTACATCATGCTTGGACAACAGGCACACCTTTTCTTTGCTTTTTTGTATAATGTTACTGATCCGATCTCACGTTTTCCTACAGTAATTCAATTTCGGCTCTTTCTAGGTTACGATCATTCCCCGGGGCAGCTCGATGGGTCACACGGCTATGCTGCCGGAGAAGGACGAGTACCAGGTACGGTAGATCGGGGCGGGAGGGGTACGGTAGGGCAGGAGTAATCCTGGGTTACGGTACAGTGCGTTGCTTTGTTATGTTGAGGACTTTGCATATATTGGGCGAATGAATCTTCTATCAGTGCTATCGTGGAATGAAAAGATCCGTCAGTTTATCATTCCGACTATCAAGCGAGAGAGTGCGCAAAACTGTGAGAATTAGACGCATTTTGGAATCAGAGCAACGGACGGATCGGTTTATTCTACTGTATCAAAGTGCTCGATCTTCATGCGTAGTACTGTTAAATTTCCGTTTTTTTTCCTGGTCGACTTTGAATTTAAAGCTTAAAGCCGTGCGTGTTGCAGTTGACGAAGCAGCAGATGTTCGCGCAGTTGGACGTTATGATGGGCGGGAGGGTGGCAGAGGAGCTCATCTTTGGCGATGATCAGGTACGTCAGTCAGTCCACAAGCTTCAGGCTGACTGACGTAGTCTCCTCAAACTTTCCCATTATATCAGTGTTTGGGCATTTCAGAGGGACACAGTTCAAATGCTATGCCATTTTTCAGCTAGTAAAGCGACTTTCCAATTCCCAAATTTCACAAGGAAACCGAAGTGCAGATAGCGAATATTTTCTCACCTGTTCGAAGGATGATTCCAATGGGCGAAATATTGTGTGTGTGTGTGTGTGTGTGTGTGTGTGTGTTAACTAATTGTCGGATGATATCCCCTCCCCCACCCCTGGAAAGTTGCTTTTTACCAGGTAACGACGGGAGCTGCGGACGACCTGCGCAAGGCGACCCAATTGGCCGTTCAGATGGTCAAGCACTTTGGAATGAGTGACCGCGTAAGTGGATAGCTAGATGCTTCCTGGATCATTGTTGGCCTTTCGTAAGATGGGAAACCGGTTTTGACACTCTTGTATCCGAGGTGAAACTGGCAAGTGCCAGGGGGGACCAGCCAGTAGAGGTGGTCTCAAAATGTTACTTCTTGTTGTGCTTCATTATTCATGCATTTTTTGTCCACATATAATAGCAATGCATAAGGAGGGAGGCACAGATAGAATGATGTAAGCAGTAGGATAAGAGAGCCAAAGCAGAAATTCAAATTATTGCTTGATCCATTGCAGGTCGGCCTCCGGGACTATTCCGTGCAGGACTCGGGCGACTCGCTGGTCAAGGTGGGTTACGGTAATTTGCAGGAATCCACTACAGTAGGATCGGGCATCATCACTAACCATAGTAATTTGTCGTCTTACCCATGGTACTCCATATAGGTATACGGCGTAAGCTGCCTTACCATACGTGGGCACAGACCGGAAGTATGGTTGGTAGGCCACAATATTGTTGCAATTTTACTTTGGTAGGCCCGATTTTGATAGAAACTTTCAATTAGTAGGCCCTACTGTGTACAATGTTAGGCCCGTTTTTCAAACTATGAATGGGAACGTTGACCATGTATGTGCCTTACATCGCACCGTCTACATGTATTCGTAGTATTTGTTAAAATGCATTTGATTAATATTAGTTTATTACTAATTAATATTATTTATTTAAATTATCCAATGCTCCACAGATCTCGGACCTGTCGCCGTCGACGGCCGAGGCCATCGACCAGGAGATCACGCGGATTCTGCACGAGAGCCATCGGAGGGCCAAGGACCTGCTGACGAAGCACAAGGCACGGGGGGATTCCTTCTTTCCCTCCTTATACACACTAGTTGTTATTAATAGTGCATTAAATTGATAATGCCACAGAAGTAGAGTGATATAACAAGTAGGTTAGAAGAGCCGAACAAGTGACGCAGTGCATAGGATGGCATAGGTTCTATCAGTGCCCAAGGTATGTGGGGACAGTTGAAATGCTATATGGAAAATGAGATAGCTAACAGTAAGTAAGGCGCTTTACTCACCTTTACTTTAATTTTATGGAAGTAAGCCTCTTCTAAGTCCCCCTGTAAGGTATTCGAATGCTGCTCTTCCAGAAGGAGCACCAACTGTTGGCGGAGGCCTTGCTGGAGTACGAGACCCTGTCGGCCGATGAGATTCGGGCCGTGTGCGCGGGCAAGCCGATACGGTAAGCGGTGCAATTTCAGTCCCAACCATACGTGGGCGTGATTGTCCGATCGGACGTTAGGATGGGTGCCTGCATCACCGAAAAAAACAATGTGAAACCCTTGTTAGGATGGCTGCTGTTGATTTTCACTAATTATGTAAGGCTGTCTGCAAAATTTCTAGGACACCACTAGCCCATATATGGTCCCAACACAAAGATTGCCCTCTTGGATGAGCGATGCGCAGTGTAGTCCGTTCTCCGCTTATTAAGCACAATGTTCTGAGAGCAGTGGGAATGTTAAGCGAGCGAGACGCCGAAAATTAACCCTGATTTTGGTAGGAACTCTCGCCCGGAAAGCATTGATCCCGTATGTATACCTTTTGTACCGTGTGCGTTGCCTATGAAGCTCATCTACGAGGGATATCGGTATTCTCCTATTTAGCGGGCCCTTTCACTTGCCCGTATTTCCAGCCGGCCGCCTACCGTCAGTCCCGATTCCAAGGCTCCGACGATGCCACCGCTGGGAGACATCCGCAAAGCGGCCGCTCTACTTTTGGAAGAACGATAATCGTCCGTGTACCGTCCGCTTTTTCCCTTTTCCTATGCATTATTTCTGGTCTAGGGTAGTTTTTTTTCTTTCCGTGTTCGGTTTCTTCGTATCACAGCACAGAGTGAAGCGTATACTTGCATCAGAGTACCCCTGTTAATCAGCTAGTTGTTGTGAAATGGTAGAGCAATATTAGTTAGGTCGATCGATCGATCGATAGACTCGAAATTCGTTGTATTTAACCGCGAGTAAGCTGTCCCCCCTTCCACATACTACGAATTGTGTAATTACTCCAATCCTAATATCAGGCAGATCACTATTTTCTTGTCTCTCCTTTTGAGTTATTGTCAACATAACTTCCTTCGTCCTTAGATCCTAGCGAAATCTAATAGATTTGTTCCCTATTCTAGCTTATTCGAGTGCACATTTACTAGAAGAGAGACGCTTGTTAATGTTCCCCTGCTGTAAAGAGTAATATCAGGAAAATAAAGATATTTGTTAGTCGCGTTGAAGTCTTTCAGCACATACTTGGTAAGATGCTGTGGGCCGCAGCCGTGGCTGACCTTTTCCGCGAATCTCCTCTCCTCAACCACCTCTCCTCTGAACGGCAGATTTGGAGAAGTATTAGGGATATCCCTACAAGACCTATATCTTTCTTCTTTGAAACCCCCTAGGGAACGTGGCTATGCCCCACGGTCCCCAGGTTCAGGCCCTTTTCTGCTACCTAGAGCAGGCCTCTTTCCGCTCGGGGACAATTCTCGTCTAAGCCTAAATTCTCTTTGGCAAAATTAGATATTACTGTGCACTGTAGTTCGCAAGAAAAAGACGATCAACAATGACGATGACATGTGTAAAGAAGGATCGCTTTCCACTCCACTCAATACCTACCATGTGCAATTCTGACATCATTGGATAGCTCTCAATGACTCCTAGTTTCTTCTTTTTACGCGAAGCCGTTGCTTAGAAAAAAAAACTGTGCAAAGGTTTGTCTCGTTGTCTGCGTCTCCATTACTCTCTTGACTCTCACAATTAATTAACCGCTCGCTCACCAATTGCTTTTGAGAAGATCAGAGGAACCCTTTACAATTGTGAACATCCAACGAAGAGATTTTAAAACGCCGAAAGTTCACATTCTCCCCCTCGGACACATCTACACACTCCATTGCTGCTCCACATCTATAACGTACAAAACTTGAGAAAATTTACACATATCTTCTTCTACAAATAGCTGACTTAGTATTGGCACCGCCTGGGCAGTACCGTTTCAAAATTTTCGGTTAATAAATCACATAAATATGCCTGCCACTGTATTTGCGTGCATTTGTGTTATAAACGGCTATGCTCCAGCTGAAACGCGGCACTGCGGAAGGGAATCCGATAGACAGCATTCCGCCCGGTGAACAATGTGTATAATGGCGAAATGATCACAATTTTTTAATTTTCTCAAGAATGGGTGAACCAATTTACACCAAACTTTCGGTGCTCGTCGAGTTCATAGAGATTAACTTGAGTTTTCAAATTCATAATTATGCGTTGATTGGTTCGCCTACAGGATCGGATCCTATGCACGAAAACCACCATTCGTTATTATGACGCTTGGAATGCTGTGGATAAGAACAAGTGGGGAAAGCAGAGATCTCTCGAAGCACTTGCCCCTCAAAGACAGCGATGTTGAGAGAAGAGAAGAGAACGGAAGGCAAAGATGGACTCAATCATGTGCTTTGGTGTTCACATTCTCTTCCGGAAATATGCTTCACTACCTATGTCCTGGTATCAACTTACATAATAGAGGATACGAATCGTGCACTTTTTTGCTAGTTATGTGTCGACCATCCGAACATAGCAAGACAGATGTTCGCTATGAACTGATCGTGAGCCATAACAATCATAAGTACACGATTCCTATCCTCTATTGCATAAGCATGGAAAATAACCGGGAAAGGCGTCGCAAAGTGAACATCTTTTGAAGGAAATATGTATAATGTGATTAATTTGAAGTGCTTTAAAGAGTCGTGCTGGGTAGCTTTATCCTAATCGAGTGAAATATTTTAAAACATTTCCCACTCTCTCCACGACCCTCACAAAAGAGGTCATTTTTGCGACGTAAGCGCAACGTCAGAGAAGATCTCTCTTCTTCTTCGTCTTGCTGATTGCGCGCGTAAGATACTTAGATGGAGATCCTGAGGGGGAAGAGAAGAATAAGAGAAAGGGACGGAAAGACGTGGTGGAAGTAGTGGGAGGGCGGTATGTAGGAGGGGGACTGGCTTACCCCAGCTTAACGCCTCATGGGCTAGATAAATCATACACCGATTGGCTGGGGTAACTTTTATATGGCATTTGGGGTAAAAGAGTGCTTGAATTTACCCCATGCGGTGTAAGCTGGGGGTAATTTCGCTCTGTGAGGACTGGTCTAGACGATGGAGAGCGGCCTGGGGATGGTTGCTTATGGTTGAGAAAAACGTTCCGCCAGTCGTCTCATTCCTTTTTTTCGGGCGAGAGAGTGAAGCGGTTTCAAGAGGTTCCAGGCAATGTTGGAATGCGCTTACTATCGGAACCTTTTCGTCAATAATACATTCTTTCCATCTCCCTTTCTCTTCGTTCTTCGCCCGCTCTTTCGGCCAAATGTAATCGAATAAGTTATCCGTTATCAGCTTTCTGCCACAATGTTCTAAATGTTAAGCAAACGAGCCACAAGGCCTGTGATGAAATGCATTTCGTGTGAGAGTTCCTACCGAAATCAGGGTTATTTCTGGGTATCTCGTTCGCTTAACATTTCCCCCGTTGCCAGAACATTGTGCTGCTAGCAATAAGAGGGGAGGAGGGGTTCAATCGCTCTAAGGCTTTCTCGTAGGCGCATGTCCCGATATCCATGAAACAAACGAAGCAGGGAGAGAACCCTGATGTGCCCATTCACCACTTCGTCGGCAGTAAGAGAGATAGAGCATTGCATTTTGAATAGTCTTCAAATACGCCCGAAAAAATGAAAGGAATTGTTATGCACTCAGAGAAATTTGTGGGGAATATTTCCCAACGATTTGCACTTCGAGAATAATTCACCAGCCGGCTGGGGAACTTTCGGCTTTTGGGGGAATTATTCCCTAGCGGGCTGGGGAATTTCCCGAAGTGCATTTCGTGGTGATATTTGTGATGAATTTTCGCTCAGTGTGGATAAAATAACGATTGTTTTGTGCGAGAGCTGAAGCATAACTATTCGCATCCTCACCTTTCTGCACATACCTTAGCAGATATGTGCAGAAAGGTGAATATTGCTTTTTTTTCTTAATTGCTGCCTTAGCTTAGGTCCCTAGTGCCTTGGCTCTATATTGCTAGTATTTTCCCTTATCGTGTACCGTACTCTTCAAAGCGCCCCGACGCGCGAGCCAGGAAGTTATAGGATGTTATTGTGGGGGACTGGAAGGGAATGGAGGGCTGAGACGACATTAGGCATGCATTTGTACAGATGGCATGTTGAGAGGGAGGGGAATAGACAGAGAGACAGTGAGAGATCGATGGACTGTGGACGGGTGACCACCAAATTTTAAGATTGTTATGAGCTTGGGGTGTTAAGAGAGATTCTCTGTAAAACTTTAAAACGTTATAAGATTTCATCTTCTGAACTCTCTATTGGAACGGGTTTATTGGCGTAAAGTTGGCGTCAATAATACATTGATTGCTGTGTCAAAGACTTTTATGAAATTCTCGCTTTCCTCCTATCCTCAGCGGGTGTAATCGTGCTCCGGAAATGCCACAATTCAAAGGTCAGTCATCTTGAACTTTTCTCCCGAACGCCTCTTATTGTTAGCCCTCTCTACTCTGTCAGTTTGCCAAGCTTAATGTTGTTAGAGCAACGCATCGCGCAAGACAAAGATATGGCGGGCGAGACGAGAAACGAAATGTTTGGATTGTTAAAGGGAGGAGGGAAAGGGGAGGGAAGGAGTGAGAGACTCGGAAAGAGTCCAGAGAGGGTCCAGGGAGGGATATCCCTCCCCCCTTTCCCTCTCCCCTTTCTCATGCACCCCATTTTCCGCACTCGCCTTATCCTCTTCTCCCCTCTGTCGAACACTGCTTATTCGATATGCATCGTGCCGCTCTTTTCTCTTCCTGGTGACTGCCGTATCTCTTCACCTATAGGTTTCTTCACACATCTTATAGTTTAGAAAATCGGAACGTATAAATCGCGATTCCGCCGCTACGGTGTTTAGCGAATTGTTCACGCTTCGAAGCGATGCCATTTCATTCCCAGACAAGATATCAGAAACATGGATAGCTTTTTGAGACCAGCAGCACATAGATTTTCTACTAGTACACACTAGAAGTTGAGTAGATCAATTTGAAAGGCACCGGAATCAGCGTTACAACCGGAACGATTATATCTTCCCTTTTTCTCTACTATACCAATAATGCAGTTTTGACTGCCTAAAAAGTGTTTGAATTCCATTAACAGTAAATTAACTACATATATATATTTGCGAATTTTAAACAAACCGAATTATGTGGCGCTTTATTTTTCCTGTCCTACCCGTGCATTATATTGGACGTGCGCGCGTATCCTCATCGCCCCTGAGGCATCGTCTCCTTTTCAGGCCTATCCCCTCTCCTATCTCTCTCCTCCCTCCCTCTCCCCTCGTATGCCTTCATTCCATTCCCCGTTTCCTCCCCTTCCTCTTCCCTCTTCTCTCCTACTATGCCTGTTATGTACCACGCATCGATTCGCAGTCTTGCATATCAATTGGCACCTTCTCAGGCTTAACACTTAGGTTCTTTCCGTGGTCAACGAATCTGTTTAGATAAATAGATTTGCTGTCATTTTTGTGAAACATCACTGTAATCTGTGAAATGCGCTTCAAGTAATTCCCATGATGCGTGCAACTTCTGAATGATTTTATGGAATGCTTTAGCTTAGCAGTATTTTTTAAAACTTTTATTGCTTTATTATTGTTTACGAACTCCCCAATAGTTCAAAGAACAATACAGTAGAGCATTCCATTCAAAACTTTTTCATGGCTATGCTTCGCCGACCACGCGATTAACATATAAAAAAGCCACTAAGTTGCCAAAATGAAATGGCCAAAGGGTCTCATACCTTGCTCTACACGTTATCTCGGAGGTCCCTCACTCGTCTTCCTTATTTCTCTCTTACCTCCCTCTCGCAGTCTCATTGCTTCGTCCCTCATAGCGCGTTTACTTCCTGCCGGGGGGCAATCCACTGCATATCGAGAGTGAACCGCATGCATAATGCATACGAATAGATATTCAATTCCCGGTTAATGATGGTTAATTATGGAGTTTTGTGGTCTTCTATAATAATAATGAGCGTTCTTTTACCTTTCTTTATCCGCACTGTGGAGAAGAAAAAGAAGGATACAACAGTGCACATCTACATCGCTCACATATGGTTCAGTTATTTATGGTAGTTATATACATTGAGTGAGGCATGGCCATCTATTATATAATGGACGAATTCTAAGCGCTAAGAATTTCGGTTTGCGAAAAAGACGGGCTATTCGTTCAGCAGAGATACCTAGGTACGTAACCAGAACGCTAGCTGAGGTTTAAGAGTCCTATTCGTCCGAAATTGAACTAAAGACTCGCTATTCACCTATTGTAGGTACATATCTGCTCCCTTTGCTCATATTTAATTAGCACGTCATTCGTGTCTTCGATCCTTTTTCTTGCTCGTATACAACACGGGCTGTGCACTATAGATGTACCTACGTCGGTCTCCCAAAAACCGGCAACATAATAAATCATGCCATAAACGGGCACTCTGGCGCAAACATTTATAAACAGAATAATTCGCCGCGAGAAAAGTGAGAGAATCAGTAGCATTTTTAAACAAATATAAAAAAATAACGGCACCGTTTTATTTCAATCTGACAAAATTGTGAGCTCTCTGCAGACATCTACAGTCCCCCCCCCCACTTCCCCTTCACCCTCTTCCCTATCGCATGATGGCACCGTCTACCCCTCGTCGTCCCTCAATTAGATGCCAGTCTCTCTCAGCGTAGAGAGGGAGGGGGGAGGTTGTTTTCGTGTAGAGAGGAGAGGCCACGACGTTAGCGGCAAAAAGCCGCGGAATCCACTCTCTCCACTCTTTCTCTCCCATACTCTCTCTTTCCCTCGCTTACTCGCTC
>LS870434.1:36309-48286 GCA_900490955.1 Micoletzkya japonica | reverse complement strand
TCCTCATTCTTCATTTAATTAAAACTATCCCCCCACTTTTCCTCTTCTGAACGCTTACTCTCCTATCGCACACCACAGGTTCCCTGGGCTTGTAAATGTGTTTCAGCAAAACAATAAATTTTTGTTTTTTTTTGTTAATACAATAAATAACTTTCCTTTCCCTATCCACGATTCCTTCATCAAACAATCTCATTTACATACGTTCGTTGTCTACACAGCTTTCTGACACACTCATTCACTCACTGGAGCAGGGCATGTATACCGTAATCTAGCGTAAGCTATTTTAAAGCTAGTTTACCGACTATGCTAATAACCTTACTCATAAACCTCTCCATCTCCCCTCTCTATACTATTCATCGGCTAATACCTATCTAGTATATGCGATTGTTTGATTCTCAGCCCCCTTAGAAAACTTTTTGGCGAGCCTTGCAATATGCCCTCTACTGTTTCCGTTCGAAGTTGTGTGTATTTTGTGCAAGTCTTCCGCTCGCTCTCTTAGATCCCTGACTATGTAGATCAATCCGTTTATGTGTTAAGTTTGCGCACCTTCTTCGTATCTTTATTTTACCTACGTTTCTGTGACGGTTTTCCTCTTTGATAGTATTTTCCACCGTTTAATTCGTTCGTGTGCGATTTACCCACTGTCTTACTGTTTTATGCGCGGGAAAATGAAAAGAAAAGGAAAACATTGAATGTGTAACTTATGCGCGAATTCTTGTATCAAAGATTTTGAGTTAGCAAATTTTGTGACGAATCTCTTTTCTGACTATTTGAATGCTGTCCACGAAGGATCGATTGTGCCCTCTGTTTGTCTGTGTGTTGGAGTATATATCTAAGCTCTTTGTTGTTCTCCTTGTTTTCCACTCTAGTTTGCTTTGTGGATCTATGAAAACACACCATACTGATAAATAACCCTGTCGCTTGAACCAATAACATCATTTCGCTGTGAATCCAACGCATCCTTATATTATATTATTGACGAAACGTTCCTTCGCAATCGCATTCCTGCTTTGTCTGCCGTTTCACCTCATACCGCTTCGCTTTTGGAAATAGTAACGAGGGCAACTGATGGAACGTTTTCCTCACCATCAGCCATAGGAGCTCGCGATCATGCCCCCGCCTAGTTGCCTCGTTAGACAGCTCATAAACCGCGTGTTTGCTCCCTTTCGTTAGGTCTTGTGCTATTCAGAGGAAGCTAAGGCGGCTTATTTATTGTTGCACGTAGCAAGCCCTGAAGCTCTAGGTCAGACTACATCCTTACTGTTATCCCTGTGTGGAACTCATACGGAACTGGCTCTCGAATTTTATTCTGTAAAACTACTAAACGTCGGCTCAAATACGATTCCCGCCATGTTTTTTGCCTCATCTCTTCCCACTTTACTTGCGAATTGCATGCCGTTCGAGATAAACTATTGTTATTATATAACTGAAACGTCCGCGGTTCGACCCTCCTTAAAGGGCCCCTCCAGGCAATATCTGCCATATGCATTTTTCTACATCATTGGATAGCCCACAATGCGCTGAATCTCATCCTCTCTCCTTTTTAGCTGAAACTTCGCCGTTGCTGAGAAAAAGCTGTGCAAAGATTTCTCTCGCTGTCTGCGTCTCTTCATTCCTCTCTTGTCTCTCACAATCAATCAACCGCTCCTAATTGGTTATCTCTTGGAATGAATGAGATGGGTGGAGGAACCCTTTAAACGCTCCTTGCCTGCTTGCGTGTTCTTTGGCCATCCGCGCGCGCGGTTTTGCATTATAGTATTCATATTTTTATAATATTATTCATAATTTAAAAAAAATATTATTCATAATTTCAAGGTGACGACCTGGCGAGCTCACGTGCATGGGCGCTCAATGCGCCAAGAGACGCCGGCAGGAGAAGGTCTGAGCGTTTGACATTTTTGGGTTTTGGGTATTTGGCATGGGGCAGTTGGTATTGGGTATTTGGTGTGGTGGCGCATTGGGTCTTGGGCATTGTGTACACTCGTGCACTTGACGCTTACTAAAGGGTGTTCAAATATTTGTACGGTATTGCATATTTGGTATTGTGTTTTGGCTTCTTACTATCGGGTATTTAAAAATTGATAGTGGACAAATGACGTGTTCTCTATCTCTGCAGGTGGACCAGAAACCGTCGATTGCTGACTATTCGGTGATACGGGCCATCGGACGGGGCGCCTTCGGAAAGGTGAGGATTGGTCTTTGATCTTTGATCTTTGGTCTCTGACTTCTCATCTTTGGAGTTTGATTTTTGGTCCTACCTAGTTCTCAAACTGTATTGAGTAGTGAGTATCTTTGCTCTGACAATTGTGAGTTCAGAGGCAAACGTTACCCATAGTTACCGCTAAGAGCACGCGTAAATAGAGATGCGTCTGTCTTTCTCTAAATAGGTCAAGTAGACTATTTTCTGGCTATTCTGAGCAAGGTATTGTTGCAATTTATGCTGCATTCTATTGGCATACACTATAGTGGTATATTGATAGCGAAAGAGACGGGGGTGAAGAGAGCAGTGGAGCAGATAGACTCGTCGGAGGGAGGGGGGGCAATATCCCAAAGTGGTCCGTGTGTGAGAAAGAGAGTAGGGACGACGTGCAGCCGGGCCGTGGGAGCGGGAAAAGCTTCGACCCTGAAGAGTGGAATGCTCTTCTCATTGCAAAGGATATTTGAGCGTTTCTTTGCAAGCTAACAAGCTAATTTATAAAAAAAAGATATTATAGCTGTAAGAAATATGGTGAAAATTGTAAGAAAATTAGTATTGTCGGTTTTCTTGTCCGAATTTCGTTCCGCGCATTTTGATTGGACTTGCGTTATTTAGCATAAGTGTGCAGCCAAAAGTGCAAAAAGCCAACGGAAGACGTAATCATTAACGAAGTTTGAATGCAAGGATCAACGGATTTATACGAAATGAGCAAATCGATCATCCATGAGGTTATGCACAGTTTGACCAAATCGGTCAAAAAAGCAAAAAAAGGTAATGTGTATAGGCAGCACCAATTTTGATTAAATGACCGATTTGCTCACTTCGTGTGTCTCAGAGACACTGGTTTCTGCACAAATGACCGATTTGCTCATATGGTATATAACCGGATTAACAATATAAATGAGATTTGAGAATGAGATCAGTTGTTGCCTTTCTCTTTCCTCTCCGTCTGCCCTCCTCGGTTTGAAGCCATAAATAAGCGAGGAGCTTATGAATAGAGACGAGAGAGTCCGGTCTCAATTTGCCAAAGGCCAGTGCTAAATTGATGAGCCCCCTTCCGAGAAGAGGCTGGGTAGCGGAAAATACGCATTCTTTTGAGTTAAGGCTCTATCCATGGGTAAAGCGGACAGTGCATATAGTTGTCGATATGCAAAGTGTAACATCTTCTTGGATGAAAAGACAATTGCAATTTCACATATGGATGAATAAAGAAAAGAAATTTTTAAAAAAATCATAATTCTCAGGTGTGCATAGTGCAGCATCGAGCCACGGGAAAGCTCTATGCCCTGAAGCACATGAGCAAGGAGCGGTGCGTAAGGCAACAAATGGTCGAAAACGTGTTGAAGGTTGGCGATCTCTCGCTATTTTATATATTTGCTCATTTATTGCGCGAGATTGTTTTTAAACTATTAAAATAGACGCAATGAGTTTGCTTGTTTGCTCCTCGTCACAGTGTTCTGACATCAGTCAAAATGTTAAGCGAACGAGATGTCAAAAAAAACCCTGATTTCGGTAGGAACTCTCGCACGGAAAACACCGTATCCTAAGCATTTTGGATCGTTCGCTTAACATTTAGAACACTGTGTCGTATGAAGGAGTTCAAAATCATCGGCTCGAAGTAGAAAGGCTTATAGGCAGCAGACTATAATAGAGTGGCTCATATTATGCAGGGGTGGGAGTGCGATAATTAGGAGCTGTGTGGAGGGGGGGGAAGTCATAACGATTATTTTTCCAGGAACTGAGCATCGTCACCTCGGTTGACCACCCGTTCATCGTCAATGTTGAGTGCTCCTTTCAGGTTAGCGGAGAGCGGAAAAAAATGAATTAGTGGAGATTTCAATTTTATTTTTTTATTAAAAAAGAATACAATAAAGATTTTAGGACGCGCAGCACATGTACATCGTGTCGGATCTGCTGCTGGGGGGCGACCTGCGCTACCACCTCAACCAAAGCGGCAAGTTCAAGGAGGACAGGTGAATAGCATTTACGGTTCTCGTTTCAACACCTTTTCTCGCTTATCTTTTACGCTTTCATACATATCAAGACATATTAGCGCGAACAACAACAATGACACGGAATCGTGACCAGAATTTCTGTCCATGCAGTTATAGTAGAATACATAGGTCCGTCAGTCTCTTTCGTTCCAAAATGCGTCTACTTCTCTCACTCACTTTTGCACACTTTCTCGCCTTATATTCGTAACGATAAACTGACGGATCTTTTTATTCCACTATATCTGGAACGATATTAGAAGGAAGATAAATAAAAAAAGGAGATCTCTGATTTTGCAGATCGAAGCTGTACTTCTGCGAGATCGCGCTGGCTGTCGATTACCTGCACTCGAGGAACATCATTCACCGGTAAGTAGTTGTCTAATTCCCACGTCTGTCCTATCTCTGCTATTTTACGTCGGATTGTAAATGTAAACCTAGTTCATTACGGGATTTAAGGCAATCGATGGAGATCATTTTGAGCTGATCAGCCTTCTTCAGGGACGTCAAGCCGGACAACATCATCCTGGACGAGTCGGGGCACGCCCATTTGACGGACTTCAACCTGGCCACACGGCTCGAGCCCGGCACGTTGGCCACCTCGTTCTCTGGTGCGGTTTTTTAAAATTTTGTTTAAATACATTTCAATTTTTAAATTAGCTTTAATTTAGATTCACGAAAAGCGCAGAAAACCGTATAATGTATTACGCCCTCTCGTTGCTCTTCTTACGCTTTTCAACATTTAGAAATTTCGAATAAAATAGAATAAAATAATTACAAACAAAGCATATTCCAGGAACCCGCCACTATATGGCACCCGAATTGTACGCCACGAGCATAGGACTAGCCGAGGGCTACGACTATCGGATAGACTGGTGAGACCAGAGATCAAAGATCAAAGATCAAAGTTCAAAGATCAAAGATCAGAGATCAACCTTTAGGTACTCGCTGGGTGCGACCCTGCACGAGATGCTTCGGGGGCGTACGCCGTACACCCTTCCGTCGTCGCTCAATTCGAGACAGGTTGATGAGAAAAAACTGACCGGTGACAACCGCCTATAGCGGAAGAAGCCGGTCCCACAGTGTTCTGACCGCAGTGAAAATGTTAAGATGCCGAAAAATAACCCTGATTTCGGTAGGAATTCTCGCACGGGAAACACCGTATCCTAAACATTTTGGCTCGTTCGCTTAACATTTAGAACATTGTGGTCCATCAGTTGCTCTGGTTCCAAAATGCGTCTAATTCTGTCCACTTTTGCACACTCTCTCGCTTGATGTTCGGAATGATCTACTGACGTGTATTTTTATTCCACTATGCTATTTGGCAAGCCTGAATAACCAGTAGGGTTGGCAAACCGGATCATTTTCATGGGTTAGGCTTCACCGTGTATAGAAGAATGGAAAGTATAAGAACTTCTTATTAAGAAGTAGATACTCTATCGTGTAATATATCCCTGAAAAGAGGCCGAAAAAGAACCAGCTTAATAACCCTAATAACCAGCAAATGAAAGAGTCTCAGGCGGCGCGGATTTTTCCTATTGATTCTATCGTAAGTGCCTGAAACGCATGAGGTGTATTGTCTGAAGACACTGTCCCCGAGGCTAACCTCCCCTCTCAGGCCGCGCCGTAGAATAGGTGCAAAGGTCTGAATTGTCTGAAAGCGAACAGTCTACATACATGAGGGTTTCTCGCCATTAATTGGCAATAATTAATCAGGTCCTGCACATCCTGCGGGAGTCTCCGCTCGAATTACCCTCCGACTGGTCGTCCGACCTCATCGCCTTCCTCAGCCGTCTTCTAGCCTTCAATCCGGCGAATAGACTGGCCGGCCTGGAGAATGTGAAGAGGCACCCGTACACGGAGAGGATCGACTTTTCCTGGGTCCTGGCGAGGTAACGGAGGGATTGGGAAGAAGATTAATCGGGATGTGAAAATAGGCTGATATTATTGACGGAAAAGTTCCGTCAGTAAACGCATTCCTACTTTGTCTGTGCTCTCTTCATACCGCTTCGCTCGCTAATCGGAAGTAGGAATTAGACGAGTGACGGAACATTTTCCTCAACCGTAGTTATAAATATATATATGAGATAAAGTTGGAAAAAAACAGATAAAACCACAATGTTATGTATTTATTGCGTGCCTGAAACGCATAAATTGTCCCGGAGTTATTGTCGCTATAATAAATGTACGTTTTTGGGTTTGAAAACCAAACGCGATGAGCGTCTTTATCGTCCGACTCTCTTCATTCTTTCACGCTCCTCATCACTCTCTCGGTCTCATAATGCGATTGAAGGGTTTGGTTTTCA
This sequence comes from Micoletzkya japonica, assembly GCA_900490955.1. Taxonomy (NCBI): domain Eukaryota; kingdom Metazoa; phylum Nematoda; class Chromadorea; order Rhabditida; family Diplogasteridae; genus Micoletzkya; species Micoletzkya japonica. The sequence continues at coordinate 41,792 of LS870434.1, read as the reverse complement.
ATACCGGCCGAAAACCAAGCTGCCTATTTACTATTATTGACGAAAACGGTCCGTCAGTCGACTCATTCCTACTTTGTCTGCGGTCTCTTCATACCGCTTTGCTCTCTCGTCGGAAGTAGGAATGAGTCGACGGACGGAACATTTTTCTCAACCATATCTGCGTCTCTTCACTCTTTCATGCTACACCTCAATCTCTCGGTCTGATAATGTATATATTGCTTGGTTTTCAAACACTAGTTTTCAAACCCTAGTTTTCAAGACCTAATAAGTCTACGAATTCAGACGGGCCGCGCCGCCGTTCGTCCCGTCCCAGCAGGGTCTCAACTGCGATCCGCTGTACGAGATCGAGGAGAGGGTCCTCGTGAGCACTCCGATACACGACCGGAAGAAGCGGAAGGCCAGCAAGGTAGGAAAGGACTCTATTATAGTGGATTAAAAAGATCCGTCGTAAAATCATTCCCGAATATAAGCTGAGAGAGTGTGTGCAAATGTTAGAGAATTAGACTCATTTTGGAACGGAAGAAACTGACGGATCGGTTTATTCCACTATATTGACAAAAAAGGTGTTCCCAAAAATAATCTCATTCCTATTTCGTCTGGACTATCTTCTCACAGCATCGAGCGCTTATTGATTTATTGATTGATTATGCAATTTTTAGACGACCTCGTCGGACGTCGACATCGTGGCTATTGATACGCTGACAGCGGCGTTTATCGACTACCACCGCCCGAGCACCGTGCACAACGCTCTCAATGCGAAGCGAACGAGCCAAAATGTCTAGGTGCAAATGCTTTCCGTGCAAGAGTTCCTACCGAAATCATGCGTACTTTCCGGTGTCTCGTTTGCTTAACGTTTGCGCCGCTGTGATGACTGTTTATTGCGTAGAGCATTCCTTGCCTGACAAATCAGGCAAGGCGCGTCGCGATTATGAACTATGCGAGAAGCGTCGCCGTTGAGCTTATTCGTCTACCACAGCATTCCGCCCGGTGAAGAATGTGTCTAATAGCGAATTGACGACTATTTTTGAATTTTCTCAAGAGTGGCTGAACCAAAATACACCAAAATTTCAGAGCTTTTAGAAATCATAGTAATGAACTTATGTTTTTAAATTCATTATTTTTCGTTTATCGGTTCGCCTACAGGATCAACTCCTATGCACGGAAACCGCTATTCGCTATTAGAGCGCTTGGAATGCTGTGCTACCTTTGAAGGAGCCGGACCACGAGTTTCTGGCCATACTCGCTCTTTACGTCATTCAGTAGATCTAATTATCCTGATCGGGTATTCCGAGTCTTACGCGGTTTCATTAGCCCGCGAATTCAGATGGTACCGTACTCGTGGGCCAGCTCCTTTAAACAAAAATCACTGAACTTTATTTTCTTTTCAAACTACAAAATTATATAACCAGTTATTTATTTCCTCACTTTATCATTTTCTCCGGTTGTTGCATTTCCTCTTCACATTCAGTTGTGCATTGTTCGAACAATCTAGTCCGACTATATCCTCCCCTTTTCATACGGTTATTATCTATTCACTGCCCTCATCAATACGCGTTAACGGGTTTTCGTGAGAAAGATAAACCAATGCATGCTTTGATTTCATGCAAAAAGAGGTTTTTTTAATTTTGTGTTTTTTTCAAACAACATAACAAAACAACCAAATCGAATGATTTACTTACCTATAGACCCTGTCCACTATGTTTGATAATATTTGCGGATAGTGAGGGAAAAAGTATTTATTCTAAACAGGAAATTATTATTGAACATTCAAACTTCACGAATAATTGTAAATGGATGAAATTCCTCGCTTGAAAGATTCCTGAATTACTTCCATGAACTAGCTCGTTTGGAAATATTATTGAATAAAATTCAACGTCCGTGTACGTTTCGACGACTATGCACTAAGCATCGTAAGTCGGCATTGTAGTTACGATCGGATCGGATATTCTAGGTTTCGTTTTGCCCGTTTTCTTTCCTTTTCCTGTTTTTCCAACTCTTCCTTGCTTGTGTTGAGTAGTTCTATATCGCAATATTTTTGCTAATTCACATTCTGCCTACCGTACCCCCTCCAGCACCTACATCCTCGAACTCCTCACACACCTTTGCTAAGGTTGCTGCCACTCCTCCACGTCACCCTAATGTCACTAGGTACACGTGACCGTTCTCGGGTCCAGCAGCAAAACTAGTAAATGTTGCGGGTATTCTGAGGCATCTATTCTTTAATACTCGTTCCCTAAACAACTCAGCTAAGGGTGTAGTGCTTCAATCTATCTTAAGTAATGACAAGCCGGATCTTTTACTATTGTGTGAAACTTGGCTTAGCAAAACTATGAAAGATTCGGAGTTAGTGGGAGATCTCCCGTATCATGTAATTCGTAAAGATCGTTGCTCGCGTGGAGGAGGAGTAGCGATTTTCATTCGTAGTTACCTATCTTGTTCCTGTGTTTCTCTCAACACAGAATTAGAGGTTATTTGCTTAGATCTATTTCTCTCTTCATCTTCCATACGAATTTGCTGTGTTTATCGTCCCCCATCCTACTCCCAAACAGACACTGAGCACCTCTGTTCTCTTCTCTCCGATCTTTATTCATCCACTAACTCGAATACTATCTTAATTGGAGACTTGAACAGTGATTCTCTTGTCCCACCCAGTACACCAGTTGATTCCACCCTTTGTGATATGCTAGTGGACAATAACTTAGTGCATATGATACACCAGCCCACTAGATTATGTCGTAGCATAGATTGGCTATGTACCAATTGCCCTGCGTTACTCCATTCTGCATCTACCGTGCCATCGTTCCCTGGTAGTGATCATGAGGGTATTTCATGCCGCATTAAGTATGACATTCCATCTAGTACTTCGGCCACTCAAACTCGCGATTATAAGAGAACTAATTTTGTTGCAATGAATTATTTTCTGCACAATTTTGATTGGGATTCATATTTCAATGACTTCTCAACAGTAGATGATCTGTATGATAGATTTGTATATGTATTACAGCAATGTATTGAGAACTTCGTACCTTACAGAGAAATTACAACTCATTCTAAGCGTCTGCCAATGCATATACAGCGATTAGTTGAATACCGAGATAGGCTATTTCGCAAAATCGATTATCCTGATACTCGACTGAAATATACGAAAGCGAGCAGTGACTTGAAATATCAACTCAATAAATACGAGCGCAATCAACAAAACAGGAAATTTCGAAAAATGTCTGATGTTTTCGCACATGTGAAAAAATTTACTAAATCAAAATCCACGAGTAAGCCTGGTTGATTATAATGGAACTGTTATTTATGAACGTTCCAAAAAAGTTGAGTTACTGGCAAGTGAGCTCTCTACCGTCAAGCTAGTAAATTGTGGGCCGTGTTTGAAACACTTGAAACAAGGCCACATCTCGGCTGGGAAAGGTCGTACTGAGTTCTGGTTGGAATTTTTGGAATTCTCAGGACAAGATCAACTTGTGTATAAAAAGTTTGGTGATGATTAGACAACTCTAAACCGGTTAAAATGGCTTTTATATATCTTGACTGAATGAAATTCTCGCCATCACTGTTCGAACCTCTCCAATGCCACATTTTTACGTTTTAAAGGTCTTTAAACTTGATGAATCATTACCAAACTTGATACAAATATAGATCTCGTCCTGAGGATTCCAAAAATTCCAACCAGAACTCTGTACGACCTTTCCCAGCCGAGATATGGCCTTGTTTCAAGTGTTTCAAACACGGCCCACAATTTACTAGCTTAACGGTACCTACTACACGTCTGATGATGGAGTCATTCCTCGCTTTGAAGGCTTCACTCGAAATGGTTCAATTAAGCATTTCACTATTTTACCGCATGAAGTAAGCAAATGCCTGAATAGCCTTGAGAGGAGTTGCTCCACCGGTGCCGATGGTATTCCTCAAATACTATTCGCAGAGTGTGCATCAACTCTCTCTCTCCCTCTAGCCCATATATTCAATTTTTGCCTATTACTTGGATCCACCCCTCGTATATGGAAACATGCCCTGGTAACAGTAATACCGAAACCAGGAAAAGACCATTCCCTTCCTGCGTCGTATCGTCCTATTTCGATATTATCGCCAGCCTCAAAGACAATGGAAAGACTGGTAGACCCAAAGCTCATGAACCATCTGAATAGAAGCAATGCTATTCCAAAATCACAACACGGCTTTCGATCTGGCGCTTCAGTTGTTACCAATCTTCTTCAATGTGAAGAATTGTGGACTAAAGCCTTATCTAACAACGAATGTGTTGACGTTATCTACATCGATTTCAGCCGAGCATTTGATTCTGTTTGCACTACAAAGCTTCTCAGTAAATGTGAACATTACGGAATCAGAGGTAGATTACTCGACTGGCTGGAGTCCTTTCTTACTGGACGTACGTTCTCTGTAAGAATTGACAATACATGTTCCAAACCGCGAAATGTTCCATCTGGTGTTCCTCAAGGAAGCGTCCTTGGCCCCCTCTTGTTTGTGTTATACATAGCTGAGATAGACAGTGTTCTTGCTAAATATAGCAATGTCAACATTCAATCTTACGCAGATGACGTAAAGCTTTTTTTGCACGTTTAATGCAAAAAATCGAACAAGCAGGGTAAGCGAACTACAAGCAGCACTCGATTCTCTTTATGCATGGAGTTACGAAAATCAGCTATCCCTCTCTAGTGCAAAATCGTTGTATTTTCACATTGGTAATCTGAATCTGGTCTCTAACTATAACATCAATGAACAACTTTTGAGAAGAGTAAGTGAAATGCGTGATTTAGGCCTGAAAATAACGTCGTCATTGAAAAGGTCCACTACAGTGATGGATAGGACTAACAAAGCGCGAGCTGCATTATTTTCAATGCTTAGGACTGTATCTATCAATAATCCTGGTATCCTTCTGTCGTGCTACAAGTCATTTGTAATGCCTCATTTGGAATACGCTTCAGTTGCATGGAGTCCGTTTCTTGAAAAAGATAAAAAAGCTTTAGAAAAAGTTCAGGAATCTTTTAGCAGGATATTATTCTATCGATGTTTCCCATCATCCGACTACCCCCAAGCATTGCCTGATTATGATTCTCGTATCAGGCAACTGGGTCTTATGAGGTTAAGTGAGCGGAAAATTCTACATGATCTTTCTATGATGCAAAAAATCCTGTTACACAAATCCATTCTGAATATTAATGATTTCATCACATTCAAACCAATACGGCCGAGAGCGGGTAAGTTTGGAGTTTCAATAGAATTTTCGAAAAACAAAACTCGTTTAAATTCTTTCTCTGTTCGAATTTCGAAAACCTTTGCGAATCTGCCGGATAACATTCTACCGCTTATAAGCCAGAGTAACTTTATTTCTAAAGTAAAAGTAGATGCTTGCTTGGCTACACTTTCTAATTGCACATAACGAGGCTTCTATTCAGATAATTTTCATTCGTCCGTTACCATTCAGCAGTTGAAGATGGGAGACTTGTGTTTACCCC